>CAIGQV010019951.1:15057385-15133763 GCA_903798115.1 Danio jaintianensis
ATATATTTACATATATATCTTATATATATATGTGTGTGTAAATATTCATACATTAAGGATTTCTGTTGAGAGTCTTTACTTTGGCGATATGGGTGGGATGTTCTGCTCTTTTCCAGTGTGTCTGGAACCTCCCTGGGGGGGAACCACGATGGCCGAAGGGAGGGCGTCTCTGCTGCTCTCGTAGCTTGAACCCCCCTGTACTGCTTCTGGGGGGTCCATTGCTACGAGAGAAGCTCTGGGAGTCACGGGCCGGCCGGCCCTCCCTAGCCTTGCAATTTCCCCCTGATTCCTGAGGCCGCTCCTGTTTGCTTGCGGGACTGGAGGCCTGCTCCTCAACCTTGTTGACACGCAGCTCTCTCAGAGGCTGTGCGCTTGCATTGTTGGGGCTGGAAGAGGATGCTGGAGGAGGGGGGTCTTTAGGTGGTCGCTGACATACTTCAGCATAACTGAGTTTGCGAGGTTCCTGAAGAGAAGATGAAAAAAATCTGAAGGTTTGTCACTTACCATTTAAGCATTGAGAGAATGATATTTAGGACACGTGTTAAAAATAAATAATAAATACATTATAATCAAATATTTGATTTAAAAAAAAAAAGAAATGCACTAATACATGTTGGAATACATCACACTATGTACATACTTCAATAATAAAATAATCTGCAAGAGATGGAGGGAGGCATAAGGCATCAAGGTTTATAAAAAATAAAAAAAATAAAATAAAATAAAATAAAAAACTAGAGTATAGCTCTTCCTTTTGACAAACAGAAAGGTGAGGAATGGGGTCTTCAAACTACATCCCAGATTCTAGAGACACTCACCCCGCTGACTACTTGTCTATTCTAAATATAATCATTGGCCTGAAAGAAGCTAAACTCACCAGCGCCGGGGTACTGGAGGGGGCAGTGTTAGATTGGGGGGCTGCAGGCAGGGCGGAGCTGGGCTGAGGCTTAGGACCAGGTGCTGTTGGGGCAGGGGTGGCCTGAACGGTTGCGGTGGGGGCAGAGGTCACAGGCAGCTCTTTATAGACTGGAGGCTCCACCTTCTCCGGTTTCTTCTCCAGGTGGTTGGAGCTAGACAACAAGTAACAGAACTCAGACACTGGGTGCATTCACATTGACATTAGTGAAAAAGACAATATCATGATTATTGTTGGTATTGTAGGTATTTACATGAGTTGCTTTTAATGTGTTCCTGTTTTACATGTTATAGAACATAGATCAATTAATGGCACATCATTATGTCCCCATGCAACACCATCTGACTGTCCCTCCAGAGTTTCGCATATCGACATGCAATTAGTCTTCGTTAAGGTAGCACATACAGTTTTGATTGTTTTGGGGCGAAAAATGCATAAATCTAAAAACGAGTTACAAAGTGGAAGTTTTTGAAAATGCCGCCAGTGTCGTGTCTAGGGCTGAATGATATATCGACATTAAATCACATTTGCGATTTAGCAAAGCTGCGATTGTCTTCCACATCATGTGAGGAAAGTACAGTGATGTGATCAGAGGTAAATTTACTTCGAAGGCCAGAGGGCACACTCTACCAAATATGCCCCGAACAAAACCAGGAATTACCAGTCTATGGTAAATCTTTACAGCGAAGTAGGATAAACATAAGATCTAACTGCTTTCATTTGATTCATCGAAATTAATAAACACATGACCATGACAACAATGTAATGATGCAATGCCTTTGTCACTGCTTAGTTATAATGCTATTATATAAATATGTTGCGTGATTTATTCTTTGTAAAAAGTCACATGTTTCACAGAAGGACTTATTTCAAACATTCAAAAGTGCTCTGGGGTAGCTCAAATAACATGTCGGTGCTCTTTGGGCAAGGTATTCATCAGAACAAGCAAAAAAAATCCAAGGCACTCGAAAGATGTGGAAAAAATATCAAAAAGCCTTTATTTACATGGTTAATCTTTAAAAAACCTATGCGTTTCGGCAGAGATCTGCCTTCATCAGGGTAACAATGATCAGGTGCGTCTGGAGTTTCTTTTAAATGCCACGGTCTCATGACTCATTAGAATATCGAAACCATACTAAAACAATATATTAAACAAGGTCAACTCAACAATAATCATTAATTCAGCATTGATAGAGGGAAGGAAAAAATAAATAAATATATATATATATATATATATATATATATATATATATATATATAGCTATGCAAATAAGCTGTCAATATCGCAGAATGATTATTTGCGATTTGACTAATCACATGATGATATCGCATACAATATTTTGCGTAGTTGGTGGAAAAATATGGCTTTTTGTAGTAAATGCTGCTCTAGCTGAAAACACGTGCTGGAGATTCACCGCTGATTACAGAGACGGCTTCATAGAATAATGCGCATGCGATTTATAGTTCAGCCTTTGTCGTGTCCATGTAAACACCTGAAAATGAGAGTCTTTGAAAACGATGACATCATGCATGGGCATTATATACATTTAGGGTGGTATAGATTAAAGGTAAGCACAAGCAAACACACAACAATGTATGTTTGCTCCTCAAGTGTTTGCTAAAGCTTTACCAACAAAGTGTGGTTTTTCTGCAAATTACAACCAACAGCAAAGACGCATCATATGCACATGGCAAACTCTACATACACACCAGTGCCGAGCAGTCACTTTCTTGCAGGTAGCCTACTGTTTACTAGTAAGGCCTGGCATATATAATACAGCGTTTTTGGTTGTATGTGTAAGCGTTTTAAAAAGCGGTTTAAACATGAAATATTATTAAAACTCAAATGAAAAACATTTCAGTTTTGTCTACATTGTCATGTAAATGAGTACTGTCTTAATCATGTTAATATTGGAAAATTGTTGACAGAAACAAGCATCAGAATGCCAGCCATTTAAAAGCATCACACACCTGGGGGTGACGGGATCGGGGACATGAGCAGTCATCTTGGCTACAGGTTGGGTGGGCCTGGAGACGCTCTCCTCCGAGGACGGGCCTGTGGGACTCACAGTGGACTCTTTGTTTGAATCCTGCTGCTGAAGGGAAATGAAACAAGAAGCAATGAGCTAAAACAACAATCTGAGTGGTGTAATGATGCCGTTTTCTAAACAACAAACCTTTTCCCTGTTCAGGCCCCGTACAACATCGGAGAGGCGGTTCTCCAGCACAGGCTCCCCCTGTGGACTGGCAGAGCAGCCTGGCAGCGGAGGGAAGTTGGAGGCGGCCAGGTCAAACTTGGGGGGAGGTACCTTCACTTGAGAGAGAGGAATTGGTCTCTGTGGACACAAATAAGACAAAAAATAATTAAGAGCACATAAATAGCGAGGGGTTTAACTGTAACCAGCAACACAAAAACAAATGCATTACTGTCATGCGGTCATCATCTCGCCGCCTTCGAGTGCCTCTGTATGTTGTTCTCCTAAAACCAAAGAATAATATTATGTATAAAATGTGCAATCTGAACATATTTCAATAAAAGTTCAAGACCAAAAAGTTTAAATACTTCATATTTGCATTAGTTTAGAGCATACAAAATTAAAGCATTACACTTATTGTAGGTCACATGTGATCCAGAAAGAAAGTAGAGCAGCAACTAATTACAATTTTGATCATGATTAAACTACTACTCAAAACTTTAAGACATTATAACTTTTATAAAGAAATTTATATTTTTAATTGACAAAAATGCATTATTGTTTAACCCTTTATCGGATGAGGAACCATATATGGTAACTTCATTGACACTGATTACAAAATCTTTTTTTTTTCCCCCAAAGCTTTTAAAAGTTCAAAAGTCTAGTGATAACCCCCAGTAACAATACCAGATTTTTCAAAGGACTAATTTAATACTTTTAATAAATAAATACATATAATAAAGTATAATATAATAAAGGACCTTTCACACCCTGGCAACTACCTTTTCACTCTCTTACCCACTGAAAGATGCTATCAGTCTATCAGATTTTTGAACAGTTTTTATCCACACGGCATCAAAGAACTGAAGTCAAGTTATTCATTTCTTAGAAATGATCTCCTTACTTATTGCACTTTACAGTTTTTTATTTGTTTGTTTTGTCTAGTTTTGTGCACATCCACATCCACATCTACAAACAACATTTACAGACAGAATAAATAAAAGTAAAACGTTGAAAAGTTGACAAACCTTCCTCGTCCCGCCATGATGCCGTCATCATTTGGCTCATTGGAAGCTAGATGTGGAAAAGAAGAGTTGAGCTCAGCGGATGACAGCACGGGTCCAGCACTGGAGGGAGGCTGGGGACTGTGCAGGCCAGACAGTCCATCCACCAGAGCCACCGGGGACACAGTGGAAGACAGTCCTTCGTTAGCCCTCGTCTGGGGCTTCACATGGTTCCTACTCGGAAAGCAGAAAGAGAAGAACACATGAGACTTGCTAACAGGGTCTTTACAAATACGTTGCTTTATGCCAAACATCTACAAATATGGATGTAAAGATGTAAGACAGCCTTTCAAATAATGGACAGCATGCAATGGTTTTAAAACAAAAATGGAAACAATCTGACAGTTTTTCCTGAGAGTGAGCATAAAATGCATTTTTGCCACAGTAAAAACACTTGAGGCACTTAAATTAGGGCTGTAAATCAATAACATTTAAAAAATTACATATTTTGAATAAGTCAACTTTCGCAGATTTAATAAATTAAATGGTAACTTTGGCAGCCCTTAATCTAAATGTCTCTTTAAACAAACAAGAATGTCTGAACACTGCTAAACAAGATGATTGAACATAAAAAGTTGTTAGTGTGAGCATATAGTAAAGACACTGCTTAAACAAAATAAATGTTGGTTAACAATGCAATTATGAAACTTACTGAAGTGCATATGAGTGAAATAGATGCACTGATAAAAAAAAAAGTCAATTCCGTTTTTGGCATAAGTTGCATAATATGCATTTTGGGTGACTGAAAGATGGTTTGAAGTAGGTCAATAATCATCATAGTGTGCCACCCCATTAATTTATTATTTTCCCTCAATCCTCCCCCATTTATTTTGTTAGAGAACCAGAATATTCTGAGCTGGAGAGCTGAACATCATTGCTGCTTTTTTAACTGCCCAAAGAGGACCGTAAGAATGGATTGATGATTGTTGATACATGATAACTGAAGTTTTTGGAAGTTGTACCTGAAGGCATTTATTACATTCTTTCTGGAATAGAGTGGAACACTGTGGAAACAGTAAAACAGAATCCAATTGATCCACTGTCACTGCCTACATTCTTATACTATTAAAAACCAGCTCAAGGAAACTCATTCTTCTTGAAGCAAATAATATATATAAATTTCCTTTACGATAGAGGTATTTTTAAAGACTTTAACAGAATCCTTGATTCCAGAAGCATAAAGATTTTATTACAATTGCAATATAATCCATAAATAAACCCAACCAGACACAAGTTGAATTGTAACATTACAAACACTGACTTGAAAAAAAGAAATTATTTGAAAAATCAAAGAACAAGGAAATCAAACACTAAGGCTTTTCACACTGCGCTTAACCCTGGCTTATTGTCATTCTAAACACCACTTTTAACATAGGGTAAAAAAATCTTTTGAGGTGCTTAGTTTGTTCAGTGTAAAACGGAGCAGCATTTGCTTGTTTCTGCTGGATGCTTAAATACAGGAGTCAACATTTGAAGTGGTTCAAAACCTTGCATCAAAGTAGTCCTAAAACTGTTGAACATCACCAATTCTTGTCTTCAGACAATTTTGAAAAACATTTTTGATCCACTTAAAATGTTGACTACTGTAGACAGTCAACAGCAGTCTGTGAGAGAGAAGTAAGAAATATTAAAAGATGGAAAGCGTGTAAACTGGAGTGATCAGGAGACGGTAAAATGACATGAATATTTTCATTCACTTGTACTTTTGTCCTTGTGTTCTTGACTTTGCGCATCTGGTGAGGCTTAAAACTGCTAAAAAAACAACGCAGCAACATTTCTATAACCAACAAGATGTGGAAGTCAACAACAGTGACACTATAAACATGAGAATAAGATTGTTAACCTGGGGTTTAGAAATGTACATTGTGAAACGCTGGGGTTTAGGATGACCCAGCGTTAACAATTTAAAGTGTGAAAAGCCATTGTGAAAGACTATAACATGAAAAACAATGGTGATATACAAAACTTTATTGCAAAATGTGCAATTATGTATCTCGAGAACACATTGGCCTTGTTTCCAAAATGATATTGACAATTTTCAGAGAGACACATTACTGCTTCAACCTGGTATTAACACTCATTCAAATGAGTCTTTTACATCGACTTGTATTAGATTTTACAGACACCCTTCCTTCCTATTTTATGATGCTCTTCATTTGCGTGTGCTCAGTGTGACACACAAGTACTATTAATAAGAACTCAGTGGAGCATGAAGTAAATGAAAAGCATGTCAATGGCAACCACAACTCGACTTGTAATACGTGACTATCATGACATAGGAGTCTATGGGGTCTAATTTATTTATTTATTTATTTTCAACTGTGAAAAAAAATAGATTTTAAACAGCAATTCCACTGCTAAATAATTAGGTTTTAAAAGTGGACTGAAATCATGATTTAACATTTCCGTACCTCAATTTGTCTAATTGTTATAAACTATTGGAGAAGAAAACGAGTGGGATTTTTACTTCTGGAACACAAATGTTTATTATAGTGATGTTAGAGCTTCATAGTTAATGCAAATTAAACAGGAGTTGAAATGAAAGAGCCCAATATAACCTACCGGTTCCTGCTGAAGGGACGGCTAAGGTTGAGAGAATTTGAGCCAGTTTTGTAGTGTCCAGGTGAGCTAAATCCATTGACGAAACCACTGTTAGGGAAAGGTGCCTGTAGAAAACAGCATATCGCTGTCAATTCAAATAAAGGAACGTACATTTTACAATGACTGGCTTATCATTTCAGGAGCATCCGTAGTGAAAATGAAAGTGTTACCAGGGGAGTCTCAAAGTATGGAGTAGGAGACGGCGTCCAAGAAGGCGGTACAATGCCATAGAGTGGGTACTGCTGCTGAGGGCTGTAAACAGGCTGCATGAAGAGCGGAGAGTTGTACTGGGGTGGAGTGTGTGATTGCTGAGGATACACACTGCAGTCCAAGCTGCGGTAGCCATTCTTCGCAAAGAATGTGTTGATGGCTTTTATTCTGGCCTGAGAATAAGAGAACACACAAAAGATAAGAACCCACTTGATTGTCATAAATTAAACTGCAACATTTTGCAAAAGATCTTACCATGATTGGTTTTCCCTGAAATGTCTTGACTTCTTCCCTTAAATATCTGTATGCCTGGATGGAGATGAAGAAACTCAATGAAATTTCAAATCCAAAAGGCAAACTATTTGTTTAAAGGCACAGCATGCCATTTTTGCCATTAAAAGGCATGTATTAAAAACAAACAAACAAACAAACAAACAAACAAACGTATAGTTTGATGAAGCCACGACTGAGTGCATTCACAGTATGTAATTTATGTATTCATTACATCCTATGGGACTCCTGCTGAAATCATGTTCATGGATAAGCTAAAGTATTCAAATCTTATTAGTATGGTAGTATGAAGCAAAGTAACACTGTGTACTTACACGCAATGCGATGCCACAACATGTAATAAAATCCACCTTTTCTATGTTAAAAGGAGTTTTTGTCCTAATCGTCTGTGACGATGACGAGCAAAATTTCTATTTTAGAAACGTTGTTGCAGCAGAACAACAAATACTACTATGACAATGATCACCTCAGGTACAAATTATGTGCTTTATTCAGTGTTAAATGCTCCCAATGTGAGCTTAAATACCATTTTAAGTGATATTTACTGCCTTACTACTGAAAGCAGCAGCAGCAAATAGTTTACCTCAGATCTTGAAAATAAAATAATTAGCAAACAGTTTGAAAATGAAAGTCAGAACTGTGACTCAGTGCAAAACAACAACATCAGTACCTCAGTAGTCTATTAATAATGTTAAAGAGGTTTAATATGTATTAATTAGATTAAAAACATTACCATTTCATTTGGAGTGCAGTGGCTGGTATTGAAATTAGTCGTGTCACGTTTGGTGCAGACACCAACATTTCTTGTCACTGGAATCTTGTCGTGACACGTGTTGTTAGAACACACGTAAGACTGAAAGCTGTCAAGCAATGCGTAACGAAAACAGCAGAACTTTTATTGTGCCAGCCGACCACTTCTCCTCTTTCCGTACATGACCACATGAGGAAGGAACAGTGCTGTTCTGTCATACTAAATACATTTTAAAGTTCTGTTATAATGCACATAATATGTGCAGTCTAATAAAGAGCATAACATTAAAGCATCTTTGGTCTTTCCTTGTTTTGTTTTTTTATAAAATCACATGAGAAATCTAGGGTGTGAGACGTCATTAGCATGGCAACACAGGACACGGAAACATTTGGGATAATGCAAGTACATAATTCAGCAAAATATAAAACACTGTTAGTGGTTTTTGGACACTTTTGGATAAAAAAAATAAAAAAAATCATACATATTGTAGATTTACACTAAACAAAAACAGAAATTCCTACCTGTTGAGCATCTGTATCCGATTGGAATGTAATGTACCAGTTGTTGTTGTGTGCAAACTCCACGCTTATTACCTTTGGACAGTTGTCATTCTTAAACAAGGCTTCCACTTCCTGGTGAAAAAAAAAAAAAAACAAGCATACACATACAGTTGAAGTCAGAATTATTAGCCCTCCTGTTCAATTGTAATTATTTTATATTTTTTCCCAATTTCTGTTTAATGGAGAGATTTTTTATTACCGACATTTCTTAACATATTAATTTTAATAACTAATTTATAATAACAGATTTTTTTTTATCTTTGCCATGATGATTTTTCAAGATACTAGTATTCAGCTTAAAAGTGCAATTTAAAGGCTTAACTAGGTTAATTCATTGTGTAACATTAGTTTGTTCTGTAGAAACTTAAAAAAATATTGCTTAAGGGGGCTAATAATATTGACCTTAAAACATTTTCTTAAAAATTAAAAACTGCTTTTACTCTAGACACAAATAAAACAAATAAGACCTTCTCCAGAAGAAAAAATATTATAGGAAATACTGTGAAAATTTCCAGAATCCATTAAACGTCACTTGAGAGATATTTTAAAAAGAATAAACATTGCAATAATTTTGCCATCAACTGTATGAGGCTCCAGTGTGATCCAATATATCCCAGGTTTATACTTTGTTAGGACATTCATTACCTCAACAGGTGTTGTTTCTGGGACTTCTCGTAAAATGATGATGCAACGCTTGTGATTTGGCCGCACTTTTTCCCCTTTTTCGTCAACTTGAACCATAGGAGATGCTGTAGGCGTTCAGAGCAAGTTTAATATGTGTTCATTCAATCGAATCAAAATAAATTAGTGAATAAATGCAAAGCAAGCACATACATCTCAGGACATCCAAAATGAGGTCCATGTCAGTTGTAAGGACCTTGATTCCTTCCATGCTGGCAATAGTCCAAATGGGGACGAACTGGTCACTGTCCATTTGAGATATTAGGTAAAGATCCTTAGATAAGTTCTCCCTTTGGGATGAAAGAGGCGCATCAGTAAACGCAGCTGATGGGAAGACTGGCTGTAAAGTGCTGTTTACTTAGTCGCATTAAATTGAAAGCTGGCATTACAGGCCTGCACTTACCTGGAAAAACAATACTCCAATTCTTTCTTGAGAGACTCACGCAAAGACTCTTCAGAGACAGGCTGTTCCTCAGGGAGCTTAGAATCCACTGCGTGTTAACAAAATGTGTAAACATTAAAAGTAAGTGATCACAGGATAGATTTAGACAAGCAAAATATCATGTTTCAGAATCATCAACGTACCATTAGTTGCAGTAATGCGCTCACAAACTGGGAAGCTTTGGTCTGGAGGATCCATACCGTTCACCACACCTACTACAGTAGCAGAAGTGCTGTTGTCCTCAAGAGCGGAGAAGCCTGGGGTGTACAGTTTACCTACGGAGGTATCTAAGGGAATGCAGAAAGAAAGAAAATTATTAAACAAACATACAAAGTATTTTATATCAAATATGGGTTCATTTTTAAAGCATTTCCATTGGATGTATACATGTGTTCAAGACATTTATTTGGGAAAAATTTAGCTATAAATGTAACAGCTACAGATTTTTGTCACGTACACTGGCAAAAAAATTATAATAATAAAAAAATCATTAATTTGAACTACGGTTTGGGATGACAAAGACATCATTGATATTATCTTGATATTAAAAACTATTTCGATCAAACTTCATAATGAAGAAATGTTTTTAGCACCATATCAGCATATCACAATGATTACCTAAAGCTATTGTGACACTAGAGTAAGGACTGCTAAAGCTTCAGCGGACAAAAAGAATATGCCATTTTAAAATATATGAAAATAAATATATGTGTAATACAAACACATATACACACTTAGAATTTCTATTTTTGATCAAGCAAACGCAGCTTTACAAGAGACTTGTAAAGAAACAAAAATCTTACCAACCCCAAATGTTTGAGCAGTCAGAGGGTTTACTTATTATTATTTGCTTATTTAATCCTTAATTTACATATTTATATACCAGTTATTTAATTATTTATATTTGCTTTTATCATGTGAAAGTATGCGTATGAATTATGGATTATTTTGTAAGATAGGATTTATTAGGTAACTAAAAAAAACGATCATACTGGTATGTTGGCAAGATTTCAGTTGTAAACCACTAAGCTGAGCCTTCAAGCAGTTTGCAACTTTGCAAGAGACCTTTGCTGGAGAAGGAGTCTTTAACCACATTATTCAGTTCAGTACCACAGAAAGTAAAAGTAAAACAGACTAAGTATGCATCTCAATCAAATTCCTAGCTTCCAAGGTCACGAATCAGTATGTTGTGTACATGAATTTGGGCACTGGTAAAGTAAGTAAGGAGCTTGGTAAGGAGCACTACACATATGAAATCTGATGGTGACATAAGAATGCCCATCAAAGCTGGAACGTATGAACAATAGCAGAACTGATATTTTTCATATCATAATTTTATTAAGTATTTTTAAAGTGCAATATAGATAAATAATTTGATTATATACAAGCAACATTTCAACTATGAATGTTTGCTATATTGTTCTGCACCTGTCTATCTATGTTCGGATATGGTTAAAGTTTAAATAACAGTCTCTCATTTGTCTTTGTTTGGTGAATTGTTTCACGTGATTCATGTTTTGCCCTTCTGATAAGAGAGCATTGATGCTCCCTGATTTTCTCTGTGCACTGTGGGACTCTTCAGGGCGTAAACATTTTAGTGCACTAGAAGAAATTTGCTATTGAGACACCCCTTAAAATGGCTGAATCCCCGATCAGTGCCCTGACTGCCGAACAAGGGAGCTGATTGAGATGCACTTTACATTTTCAGCAGAGTTTTTAGCTAATATTCTCTCCGAGAGAGGAATCAATTTCTGATTCTGAATCTAAACAAGCCACATACTGCCTGATATCATCAAAAGCATTCGCTATTTGCAATAATCTCTGACTATTATCAATACAGTATTGATCTAACTGCACAATGCCATTGCAGGTTAAGCATGATATGGTCTTACTGTTAAAGCATACGCTCACACATGCTGCAATTAAGATGAAGGATGTAATGGACATAAACTTTACCTTCAGCTGTACTGTTCTGGGACCAGGGGGAGGCCACAGTGCCATCCACAGGAGCTTCAGTTTGTGTCGCAGGGATCTCCTGCCACACCTTGGCATTAGGGTTCAGACCAGCTCCTTTAGCAGTGACCTGCAACAACAGAAAGAAAAGCAGCGAATGCATTAAATCTGAAGATTTGTTTTGAAATATTTCTGAGATTTTATAACACAAGCATATTTAGAGGATGGTGCTTATTCTAGGGCCCTTATGAAATATTTAAATCATTTGAGGTCTATTTTTATAGGAAAAGCATGTAAACGGCTTCCTGTGTTGTTCCCATGACACTAAGGTTTGTTTACAGGTCTTGAGTGACACTAAGAGTAATGACAGGTGAGCCCACTTAACCTGAGTTTCCTTGACACCACTTCACTACCCCTCAAAAGCAACCTAAAAAACCCACAAACAACGCCAAGTGCCCCAGACGTGAAAGATGGTGCTTCAGTCATAATAATAATCAGATTTTACAATACAATAACATAGAAAACTGAACATTTCTCACATATATTTATTGTGAGTTCATGGTGTCATTTTACATCTGCTTTACATTCAGTTTCTGAATACTGTTAGATCATAAGGCACAGTATATTTAATTTTTTCTGCTGCATTTATTCACGTAACTGGTTTATAATTTATGGAGATGTTCTCCCTACAAAACAACTCAGCCATTCTAAAACAATTTATTCTTTACAAATGCAATATACAACACATTATAATGTACAATACAATATATAATCGCTGAAAAACAAAATATCGCAATGTCAGATTTTTTCAATATCGTGCAGTCCTAGTCACCTTGATTGACCAGCCCTAGGCTGGTCAATCAAGCAAGCAGCAATTTCTGTGGGAAGGTTTCAGTCCTTCTCAGCCAATAGATGCTGCTTGCAAAAAGGGGAAGATTCACCGTTTCAGTTCAGACCTGCAAGAAGCTAAATTTCACCCTAAAACCAGACAGCTGTCACAGGTCAAGTCAATATTCAGTGCAGCAGCACAATGGAGAGTGTAAATTTGCTTGTATACAATAAATAATTCATATGAAGTAGCTTACATTTTACTCTAGACAGTCAAATTAGCTTACAAGACCGCACCAGTTAGTTTGTATCAACCAAGAAATAAAAGTATTTAGTATCCATTTTGAAACAGCATATGCAAGTTAAAGAGACAGATCACCCAGAATTTAATTTCAGTGTTAATTCTCTCACCATCAGGTCAACCATGATGTAGGTGACTTTGAGCTCTTCAGAATAGCATTATTGATGATGCTTAGCCACATAATGATGTTTGTTATTAAATGTGTTCTCTGTTGTAAACAGTGTCCGTTCAAATGTGAATGTGTCTGCAAAAAGCCCAAATTCTTCATTCTGCAGCTCCAGACTGATGTGAAGGCACTCAGGATTTTTTGTCAAGGCTGTGGAATAACAGTAATGTTGTAAATAATATTTAGTTTCCTGCATAGATGGATCATTTAATTTCATAAGACCTCAGTGTGTCATCTTTTCATTTGTTTTGCCTCCGTGTTTTTTTTACTCTTCCAGCCATCGTACTCTTCCAGTACCACTAACCATTGACTTACATTTAATGGATCATGGTTTCAGCTAAAAATCAAAAATAAAATTCTGGTTGAATTAATAAAATTTAATGTTCAACCTAGAAAGTCACCTACATTCTGGATTCCCTGAGGGAGAATTTTTACTTTTTGAGTGTACTACCCCTTTAAGACATGTTTCTGCTCTACCTCCACTCCAGTTTTACACTTTGCACTCCCCCACAGACTAATGACCATGCAGTGACAGAAAACACTGTTGTAATAACACATCATTAACATTTTTCATTTTGTTTAAAACGCTTTCAGTAACACCTAAAATACACAAATTATGGCAAACACTTTAACAAACTGCCATCTTATAAAGGCTCCAGACTTAAATGAGAAATAATTTTAAAAAGCCTGATGTGTACATTTATTACACGTTTAACATTCTGAATAGAAATAGTGAACCCCAATGCGTGATACCTGCTTATTTCACATGGCCACGGGGGCGCAATCGGGAGCAGCCACCTGCTTCCTAACCCTCATCCTCCACATAAACTATCAAAAACAGCTGTTAAGCTTTACGTCTGTAACACAAACAACAACTAAAAGACCCTCAAAAATACTAGGAAAAAGGGTTTCTGGATACAGAAAAAAACAGAGGAAGAGCTCATTTAGGCCGAGAGCAGACATATTGTCAATCCCCCGAAAAACGTTGTTGCTACGGGTCCTCCCAACCTGAAGTGCAGGAAATCTTTGGTATAATTAAGAAAAAGGACGTCGGGTTACAGCCAAGCGTGCTTAGAAAAACAAAAAAAACTTACCAATTATTACTTTGAAAACTCTATTGACTGCCAAAGTCAGTGTTATAAGCATATAATTTGTACATCGTCTGTTCCAGTCGGGTTTTAACTCCGCGAGAGCTCATGTGTGTCATATGACTGCGTGAATAAGCTTATGAAAGCAGGCCGCGCTGAATGGATGTTGCTGAATTACTGCGTTTTACTACTCAGCTTATCGACTAAAATAAGTATCTCTAAGCTAAAGTGTGCGTGAATTTAAAACCAGCAAGCAAACTGCTTTTATGTGCATCTTCGCTAGCATATGGGCTAATTTAGCCGGTTAACTCATGTCAACCTCGACAGCCTTAAAGGGCCAGTTCACCCTATAATTGCAAATTGTCATGTCGTGTCAAACTTCCTCCGTTGCAAGATTTAGTTTTATGTATAGACATGTCAGCTTCACATGCGATTTCATCATATATACAGACTTGTCAATAATTGAAATAAACGTATATATGCACAAGTCTTTCCACAATTTTTATAGTCTTTACAGAACAATTTACATAGACAAAACGAGATACTGATAAGGATGCGAGGGACTGACTGTCAGCCTCACTTTTCCATTCACTGTCAGTGTATCTTTTTTCATTCTGTCATTGGGGTTCACATGGGTTTTGGGCAACTCAGGGAAAGCATGTTTTAAGGGAACTTGTCGTCTGTGCATGTGAGAGCAATCTTAAAACCACAAACATGATGCAAAAGTTGAGCCGCAGATTAGAAATGGCTTTTGTAAACGGGCCAACCAGGAGATTAATGAATCATCCTGTCAATTGCCAACAAGAAGAAGCGTCTTCGACAACATGGCCAGCTCGCAGTTTAGGTGATGTCAGAGCTCGCGGGCTGTGTGAACCGACCGATGGCCTTATATAGCGAGCGATCATACTTCCTATGACCCTATTTTTAAGAAGGGCAACGGCCAGAGACCGATCGTCCTGTTAGGGAGGGGTGAAGAGGCCCCGACTCACCATGACGCCTGAGTCTCCCCCGGTCCCGGGTGCGATCTCGTCCTCCCCACGGGTTTGGGGTCCCGGCTCAGCCTCCTCCTGCAGCTGCGGCTCTCCGCCCTGGTCTGAACTCATCGGCCGCTCCTGGCTCACCGCGCCTCCGTCGTGCTCTCCCTCTGCCCCCCTCGGCGCACCCTTTCTGCTGATCGAGTACTTTGCTAATACACCAGAAAAGATGCGCAGACAACAGGCGGTCTGGTTGGAGAAGCTGAACTTATTGAGCGCTCGGTGATGAAAGCTGGCTAGCCTCAGAATGGGCTAGTTCTCCTGCTAACTAGCTGGCTAGCTAGCTATCAATGCATCGACAATACGTCGCAAGCTCCGACGTTTGTCAGCCGACGGGTGAAAATGACAGCGCGAGCGCCGAAAATAGCGAGCTCGTTCCTCACGCGCCTTCCTCGCGATTTACTCAAGCGCCTGTGCCATAGGGTGCATTCCTAAACGGGCGACCGAAGCGGACACAGGGGACACGCACCTTACCAATGAGTAGGCAGACATTAACACAGTCCGCCACCGTCCCACACTCCTCAGCGACCTCTTGATACCCTCTGAAGTTGATCTGCTCAACTTCCGGTTGAAGCGATGGCTGACGGCAGGCAGAATAAAAGTCAGTTTTGCTTACAAAAGCTTAATTTCACAACAGACGCCCACGTAATTTTCTTGTTTACTTCATGAGTACAGATATTTTGCGCATTTGTAACTCGTCCTTTAAAAGATGCTTGACCCAAAATGAAAATACAGTCATTTATTCAGACTCATTACTTTCCTCTGTGGAACAACCAAAACATTAAGCAGAAGATTAAGATGTTTTATCATTCGATGAATTTAACGTAAAATATTTTGATAAGGAGTGTCAATTTATATTCTTGTTCCACTTAAGACAAAAAGTCATGGATTTAAAATTTTGGCATAAATTACATTTTAACATGCTATTTGCTATTTGCTAGTAACCTGCACAAGTTTCGTTTATCTGGCAACATAAAATGTTTATAAAAATGTTAAAAAGCTTAGCATACATGTATATGTATATATATCAGAATCAGAATCGGTTTTATTGCCAAGTGTGCTTACACACACAAGGAATTTGTTTTGGTTACAGAAGCTTCCAGTGTACATAAAGTGACAAGTGACAACACAAAATAAATATGAGGGAAAAAAAAAAATACGACAAACATTAAACAGAGATGCAGTTAGACAATAGAGCTCTGGATGATGAATTGTTGTACAGATTTGTTATAAATATACAAGTTTTACAAGTTATAAGGTGCTGTGTACAAATGCGTATGGAGAAAGTATTGCATTGTATACTGTTTTAAGGTGCTGTGTACAAATGCGTATGAAAAAGTATTGCACATGTTTATTGCACAGTAGGGGAATAATTAACTGTTCATGAGGTAGATGGCCTGAGGAAAGAAACTTTTCCTGTGTCTGGCTGTTTTTGTGCTCGGTGCTCTGTAGCACCGACCAGACGGTAACCGTTCAAACAGGAAGTGTGCTGGGTGTGAAGGGTCCAGAGTGATTTTGCGAGTCCTTTTACTCAATCTGGAGGAGTACAGTTCTTGAAGTGTAGGAAGGGTAGTGCCAGTGATTCGTTCAGCAGTCCGGACTATTCGCTGTAGCCTACGGAGGTCGGTTTTGGCAGCTGAGCCGAACCAGACGGTGATTGAAGTGCAGAGGATGGATTGGATGACAGCTGAGTAGAACTGTACGAGCAGCTCCTGTGGCAGGTTGAACTTCCTCAGCTGACGAAGGAAGTACAGTCTCTGCTGGGCTTTCTTCACAATAGAGTCTATGTGAATGTCCCACTTCAGATCCTGAGAGATGGTGGTGCCCAGGAACCTGAATGACTCTACTGCAGCCACAGTGCTGTTCATGATGGTGAGTGGGGGAAGTGCAGGGGGGTTTCTCCTAAAGTCCACTATCATCTCCACCGTTTTGAGCGTGTTCAGCTCCAGGTTGTTGCATCTGCACCATAGAGCCAGCCGCTCCACCTCCTGTCTGTATGCAGACTCATCACCGTTCCGGATGAGGCCGATAACAGTAGTGTCGTCAGCAAACTTCAAGAGTTTAATGGAGGGGTCTTTTGCAGTGCAGTCATTGGTATACAGGGAGAAGAGCAGTGGGGAGAGAACACATCCCTGGGGGGCACCGGTGCTGATGGTGCGGCTGTCGGATGTGATTTTGCCCATTCTGACTAGCTGTTGTCTGTCTGTCAGAAAGCTGGTGATCCATTGACAGACAGAGCTAGGAACAGAGAGCTGGGTCAGTTTGTACTCGAGCAATGATGGGACGATGGTGTTAAAGGCAGAACTGAAGTCCATGAACAGAATCCTTGCGTAGTTCCCTGGTTTGTCCAGATGTTGTAGTGTATAATGCAGTCCCATGTTGACTGCATCATCCACAGACCGGTTTGCCCTATAGGCAAACTGCAGGGGGTCCAGCAAAGGTCCAGTGATGTCCTTCAGATATGCTAGCACCAGTCTTTCAAATGACTTCATGGCCACAGATGTTAAGGCAACAGGTCTGTAGTCATTGAGTCCTGTGATCTTTGGCTTCTTCTGGATTGGGATGATGGTGGAGCATTTGAAGCAGGATGGAACTTTGCGCTGTTCCAGTGATCTGTTGAAGATCTGTGAGAAAATGGGAGCCAGCTGGTCAGCGCAGGTTCTCAGACAGGCTGGTGAAACACCATCTGGGCCAGGTGCTTTCCTTCTCTTCTGTTTCCTGAAGATCTGACGCACATTATCCTCACTGATCTGAAGTGCAGGGGGGGAAAGAGAGATGGCTGGAGGTGTTGATGGCTGTGTAGAGAGATCGTCAGGGTGGGTGTGGGGTGTCTCAAATCTACAGTAGAACTTATTCAGCTCGTTTGCAAGTTGTTTATTGCCATCAATGCTGGGGGATGGTGTCTTGTAGTTTGTGATGTCTTTCAGGCCTTTCCACACTGATGCCGGGTCGTTGGCAGAAAACTGGTTTTCCAGCTTTTTGGCATAGCTCTTCTTAGCCACACCAATCTCCTTTGTCAGTGTGTTCCTTGCCTGATTGTACAAGATCCTGTCCCCACTCCTGTAGGCATCCTCTTTGGCCTGACGAAGCCGTCTAAGTTTTGGTGTGAACCATGGTTTATCGTTGTTAAATGATAAGTAGGTCCTGGTAGGGATGCATAGCTCCTCACAGAAACTGATGTATGATGTTACGGTATCTGTGAGTTCGTCGAGGTCGGTGGCTGCAGCTTCAAAAACACTCCAGTCAGTGCATTCAAAACAGGCTTGTAAGGCCTGTTCTGTGTCGTTGGTCCATCTCTTAACAGTCCTTAATACTGGCTTAGTAGTTTTAAGTTTTTGTCTGTAAGTTGGTATAAGATGAACCAGGCAGTGGTTGGAGAGTCTTAGAGCTGCTCTGGCGACGGAACGATATGCATCCTTTATTGTGGTGTAGCAATGGTCCAGAATATTATTGTCTCTGGTGGGGCATGTAATGTGCTGTTTGAATTTAGGCATCTCATGTGTGAGTTTCGCCTGATTAAAGTCACCGAGAATGATAAAAACAGAGTCCGGGTGTTGTTGTTCTGTCTCTGTGATCAGATCAGCCAGCTGTTGCAGTGCAGTACTCACGTGTGCTTGCGGTGGAATATAAACACCGATGAGAATGAACGAGGAAAACTCCCGCGGCGAGTAGAACGGCTTACAGTTAATGAAAAGCACTTCCACGTCAGGATATATATATGTATATGTATATATGTATATATGTATATGTATATATATATATATATATATATGTATGTATGTATATATATATATATGTATGTATATATATATATATATATACACATACACACACACATATATACATATATATACACACACACACACACACACACACAAGTTAGTAAATTATTGTGAAGCACTTTTTTGAAGCTAGATACATTGTAATAAATACAACATAAATGTTTATACAGACCGCTCTAATCAATCAACGGTTTAAAATGAAAAAAAAAAAAGCTATAATATGTGAATGAGGGAGAATAAATATGCAGCTGTATTATTATACCATGTAGAAAATGTTCATGGTCCATTCATGACTGACATCTGCTGGTGAACATTTCTTTTACCTTTACAGGGCAGTTTCTTTGTTATTATAATGGGAAGTAATCTCAGAGACATTTTTTTTCTCAGAAACAATTAGCATGATAGTTGTTGTTCATATTTGGATATTATTAAAGAGCAAACAAATGCACAGAAATGTTCCTTGAGAAGCAAACCAGAATGTTAGACTGATCCTATTAATTCATATGTATACAGTATGTAGTGTAAAAAAAAAAACCAAGACCATTTAATAATTATTAGATAATTTTACTTTGCATAAATTGCAATATCATAAATACTATAAATAACAACAAGATGAAAGAATACGACAGAGAGGTGAATACATAACAGAACTAGTTAGATTCTCGATCGGTCTCTTGAAGTGTTTGCTCTGTGTAGTCACATCTGTCTGTCCTCAATTATGCTCCTGGTTTACTTCGTGAGGGTCATGTGGACCGGAGGCTTCTTGCTGACGACGTGCTCCATTAGAGCATGTTCAGAGGTGTCCAGATTAATCTTGTATTTGGCTAGGATCTTCATAATAGGCCTCAGCTTCAACCACCACTGGCTCTTTGGAATACGGTGTCTGAGGGAAAGACATGAGGGACAGAGTCTGTGATACCATAATAAACGAATGGGTCACAAAAGTCATAATGTTTTAAGAGTTTAAAGGAAGACGATTACTCAAAATCGGTCTCTTCTTTCAATTCGGCTAGAGGCTGTAACACCAGTCCTCTCTTCCTCATGCCTAACACACACGCAGAATCTGGGGTGTTGGCAAAGATTCGCCCTGTAAAGACAGTCAATTGAGAATTTTTGTTTATTATTTGTATTTAAAGAGAATGATTTATTTATGATGAATGATCAGTTGGTCATTGTAGCAAAATAATAAATAGTAATATTATTCAAAGAAAAAAAATTATGATTATTTTGCAACTGACTAAACATTACTGCATGGCTTCCCACAAAATAAATACACCAACAGACAGGAAATAATGATGTGAGTTGACACTAATGTTAAAATGTTTGGTGTCAATAACATTTTTTTAACATGGGAAATACAGTAAAACATTTATATTTTGAAATATTATTACAATCTGAAATAACAGTTTTTCATTTAAAATATACTTTGTAATGTAATTTATTCTTGTTATTGGCAAAGCTGAATGTTTAGCACCATCACATCAGTCTTCAGTGACATATGATCCTGACATATGATCCCTACACTGCTTATGTTGTGCTCAGAGAAATTATTATTATTAATAATTATTTATCTTATTGTTGAAAAGAGTTGAGATAGTTTTTTGTTGTTGTTGTTGTTTTGTAGAAACAGTGATAGCATTTATTTTAAACAGAAATTTTTTGTAACATTATACTTGTCTTTACTTTCATTTTTGATCAATATAATGACTGTAATAAATATATTTTTTTATTAATATTTCGGTTTATTTATATATTGATTCAATAAAGACCATAACTAATGACTACAAACTTATAAACTGTCTGTCTTAAAGGCATTGTTCACCCAAAAAATGAAATGTTACTCATCATTTACTCACATCCAAGTGATTCCAAACCTTTATGACATTCTTTCTGTTGAACACAAGCAGATATTTTAAGGAATGATGGAAACCGGTAGCCATTGAAATCTATGGAAGTCAATGGCTACAGACCTTCTTTAAATTATATTCTCATGTTCAACAGAAGAAAGAAAGTCAAACAGGTTTGGAACAAGTGGTGGAATACTAAAGGAATAGGAATGTTCACTTTTTGGGTGAACTATCCCTTTAAATTAAACAAACACTGGAACAAAATTGCAGAAATATGAATACTGCAGTTGTATTGTAGTGATCTGAGTGACCTAAAAGTTGCAGTGTTTTCAACCAAAATATATACAGCATTGCCAGAGACAACAGCAAATATCAGACTGCATTATTTCTCACCGTGTCTATAACAATCCTTCAGTTTTTCTGTCAGCCAGAGAACAGCCTTGGCACCCATTTTGGTAGCAAAGTTTCTATCAAAAGGTGTTGGGGTGCCACCCTAAAAGAAAAAAAAAGAATGGTTATGAGACTAAACGCTTAAAAACAGTGATGTGTATTGTTCCATGTAATTTTATTACATCTAACCTGCTGCATATGGCCAAGGACATTCTTACGGCAGTCAAAAACACCTTTCCCTTCCTCTGAATACAGGTTGAAGATGAAATCAGTGGTGTAGTTGGAATTGCAGTTCTCATTTCTAGAAGAAAACATCATTGAAAGGTGTTGTTTCTGTCAGTTCATCTTCTATAACTATTTGCTGTTCATGATAAAGATGAAAATTTCCAAACTTTAAAAAGTTTCTTTCTTGTGTTGAACACAAAAGAAGATATTTCAAAGAAAGCTGGAAACCTGTAACCATTGACATCCATAATAGAAAAACAAATACCATGGAAGTCAATGGTTACAGGTTTTCAGTTTTCTTCAAAATATATATTTATATATATTATATATATGTGTGTGTGTGTGTGTGTGTGTGTGTGTGTGTGTGTGTGTGTGTGTGTGTGTGTGTGTGTGTGTGTGTGTGTGTACGTGTTTTTGTGAAATGTCAGGACACAAATCTGTATAATGACATAGGTATGACACAGGTATTACAAAAAGGAGGTGAAATATGAGGACATTGCTGACGTCCTCATTTCTTAAAAAGCTTATAAATCACACAGAATGAGTTTAATCAGAGAGTAAAGCTGTACACTGTTTCCTGTGATGGTTGGGTTTAGGGGTAGGGTGGGGTTAGGGCAATACAAAATACGGTTTGTGCTGTATAAAATCAATGGAAACCTATGTAATGTACCCACTTTTCACAAAAACAAACATGTGTGTGTGTGTGTGTGTGTGTGTGTTCAACAGAAGAAAGAAACTCAAACAGGTTTTGAACAAGTGAAGGAAGAGTACATTTTCCTTTTTGTGTGAACTATCCCTTTAAGTAGACTCAACTCAAAAGTGAAAATGAATTAATTTAAATTAGATGCTAAATAACAAACCTGAGAATTAGGCCTCTCTTAACAGTGGTTTTCATCTTCTCAACAAGATGTTCCACATTTGTCTATAAATATCAACATAAAGAAAGCTGTTCAGTTTAATCTATTGTAAACAATATCAAATAACTCTTTCACATTTGTTCTGAGTTTACCTCTAGGTCACGAATGCCAAATTTCTCCTCGAATATGTAAGCAGCATCAGCTCCGGCAGAGAGACCAGACATTGTTGCCAGGTAACCGCAGTATCCTCCCATAGTCTCAATGATGAACACACGCCGTTTAGTCCCTGCTGCCGACTGCTTGATCCTGTCACAGGTCTAGAAGGGATCAACTTCTGAATAAATACAACTAGACAATAACCATATACTAATAGACGATACTGGAAATATGCCAATAATACCACTTTACATTAAGAACAATTATTTACAGGACATTCTCCCCCAAATCTGTAAAGGGTTTTGAGTTTCCAGAAAAATGCTATATAAATGTAATTAATGTATTATTTTTATTAATACATAGGAATATTGTTGAAATAATACAATAATAAAAAAATGCATATGGTAAGACACCACAGACAAATACAGTAAAACATTTTTTCACCAGTTAATTAATCACAAGGGATTTCAATGAAATGGAAATGTATGATCATGCTACAAGAAGAGAAGACTGTCATAAAAGGCACTCAGAACTGTTTGTTGAGGCTGTGGATTATGGAAATAATGTTCAGTTATTTGTAGTCATATTGTTTAATTTCATAAGACCTAGCTGGTGACTTGCCAAAAGACTATTGTTTTATAATAGATGTTTTCTGAAATGTTAGGTTTAAATATGCAAATAAAGGATTATTTCAACAAATATGCAATCATTTGCATACATATTAGATAATGTCAGGTTCAAAATTCATGTTTCATTTTACTGACTTGCCGTATTGGAAACGAGGTTGTAAATATTTTTATAATCACTCTATAAATCAGAAATAATGTGAACAGCCAGAAAAATATTTTCATCATTTCTTTGAAAATATAATTTTATATACAGAAAAAAAAAATGTACAGGTACATGAAAAACTCATTTTTATTATCTAAATATTACATTAGGGGTTATTGAATCATATACAAATAATATACAAAAAGTTTTAATATTAAAAACTTCTAAATGAATAAATATGAATTTAAATGAATGTTTTTAAGATTTAGTCAATAAATACAAAATAAAAAATTACATACAAAAGTAATTGATTAATTTATTTTAGAATATTGGCCAATAATAAGCATGGTCTGCATATGTGGTGCATCCCTCAAATGTAGGCAGTGTGTGTGTGTTGTATGTCTCACCGTGGTGATGGTATTAAGGGCAGTGTCTGCTCCAATGCTGAAGTCTGAGCCGGGCACATTGTTTGATACAGTAGCAGGAATGATCGCCATAGGAATACACAGCTCTTCATACTTCTCCCTGCCTTGAACCATTTCCAGTCCACCTGAAAATGCCTGAAAAGCAAAGATAGTGGTTTTAATGTCACCTGAACAGAATGTAGAAATAATAAAACATGGACAATAAAGGAATAGTTCACCCAAAATTAAAATATCTGTCATCATTTACTCACCCTGTTCTGTAGAACACAAAAGAAGATATTTTGAAAAATGTTGAATGTGATCTCAAATGTTACCAGGTTCCAACATTCTTCAAAATATCTTATTTTGTGTTCTGCAGAACAAAAAATTATCTTTGGAACAATCAAGGCTGAGTAAACGTTTACAGAAACTTTATTTTATGGGTGAACTATCCCTTTAAATAATTTCACCAATTCACCTCAAAACCGCCAATGATAACCAGAGCATGAATATTATACTTGGCAATATTCAGGCTGATCTCCTCCATGTATTTTCCAGGCAACAGTCTGCATAAACAGGAGAAAAGAAATACTTTTGCAGCACTGTAAATGATGATACAAAAACTGTAGGAGTGATCTGTACCTTTTAGTTCCCAAGTCAGATCCACCTTTCCCTGTCCAATCTCCAACAGTGTTCCAGGTGATGGGCTCAATCTGAAAACATTATGTTTAGACAGAATATAACAGTATTACTGGCTTTCTAATGGTACCAAAACAAGTTCACCCAGTAATGGAAATATGCTGTTTATTTACTGTAAATTACTCTTGAATGAAGAATGGCTTAAATTTATTAAAGGTGACAGTACAGTGTTCTACATAAATATTTAAGGGGTAGTTCACTCAAAATGAACATTAAATCATCATTTATGAGTTTCTTTTTTCTGTTGAACACAAAAGAAGATATTTTGAAGAATGCTGCTTGCTGGCACCCACTGACCTCCATAATAGGAAAAAAGGTTACAATGGAAGTCAATGGATCCCAGCAACCAGCATTCTTCAAACTATCTTCTTTTGTGTTCAACAGAAGAAAGAAACTCATAAAGGCTTAAAAACACACGAAGGGCTGTTTTTTAACAAGTGCAGGGGAATGACAGTTTTGGGCAAACCATCCCTTAAACTGTTTTCAACACTGATAATAATAAAAAGTTAGCAGCAGATGAGTATATTGTGACACTAAAAACTGGAGTAATGGAGCAATTTTAAAATACATTAAAATAGAAAATAATTTTAAATAGTTATTTTTCAACTGTAATGATATTTACATTTTTTTTCCTGTATTATTATCAAACAAATGCAGCTTTGGTAAGCTCGAGAGACTCCAATAGAAAAAAATGAATTAAAAAGCCTTAATAACGCCAAAATTTGAAACTCTTAATATCTTTAAAATACTTTTGTGTTCCTGCTGTTTACCTTTGCCTGAGCCAGACCCTCAAAGCCATCATGAACCGCCAGCATGTTGTGGCCCTGGATGATGCCGATCCTGACAGCTGCCCGTACAGCTGCATTCATGCCAGCGCAGGGAGCACCCACGTTCAGGATAGCCACATTAATGTTACTCTAATGGGGGGAAAATGGTGTACAACAAAGAAACACATAATAATAAAAATGAGATTACATAGATGTGAAATGAGAATAAATGGACGAGTAATGCTCATTTTTTAATCTCCTGACCTTTTTATCTGGGGGGCGAATATGAGCCAAGAATTTATATGTGTTCCAGTTATTCTCAAAACTCCTGCACACACACAGATATTTTGATTTTGTATCACTTAATGGTAATGGGATTAATACAAACACAGACACAAAAAAAGAAAGAATACAAAATATAATATCTTTTATCAAAACACACCTTCCCCTGAGTTTTACAGCATCATCAAATCGACCCTCATTCATTGCAACAGTGACATCCTTGGTCTGTATTTTGAAAGAAATAGAGAATTAAAAAATTTATAGCCATACATGTCTAAAATTTATTTAGTTAACTTACTTGAAAAAAAGCATGCAAACCAACTGCTTTAAAAAGCTATAAATAAACAACAATTTTATTAAAGAACTCACTTTAAAGTTAATTATACATCACTTGTATTTAACACAAGTTATTTACTGAAGTTGAGCTAACTAATATAATATTTAATGCAATTCCTCAGCCGTATTTTACAATTATCTGATCTATTTGTTCAAAATATGCAAGATGTATAATATATATGTATAATATATGTATAATATACAGTTGAAGTCAAAACTATTAGCCCTCCTATGAATTTTTTTTTATCCTTTTTCAAATATTTCCCAAGTGCCGTTTAGCAGAGAGATCAAGATATAAAAAATTCTTAAGGGGGCTATTGTTAAAATTAAAAAATATAAAAAAATGTTTTTAAAACTGCTGTAAAAACGAAATAAGTAAGTAAGACTTTCTCCAGATTACTATTATTATTGCTAATATTAGAAATACTGTGAAAATGCCTTGCTCAATCAAACATCACAATATTTTGAAATTGAAAAGATTTTTGGATTTGAAAGAATAAAAATTTCACAGTAGGCCTAATTATTTCACCTTCAACTACAGATATAACTGTAATATTTTTAGAAATATAGATACAACTCTTAAGTCTTACTCTCAAACATCGCCTTAAAACTAGCAATGGCAAAATGTGCTGCTTCATATCTTTCAATACATTCAAACCTTTTAGGAACTTTATTAAAATTTAGATTCAAAGACTTTAAAGGTCCCGTGAAGTGCTTTGAAATGTGCATTTTTTATTTTATGTTTGACGTAATCTTAACTGAAAAATGAAGAGAGGGTGGGACGTAGAGTAGCTCCTCCCCTTTTAAAAAAAACAGCCAATAGCGTTTTGTTTTCATCACAGTGAGAGTGGTTGAGTTCAAGCGCATCAAATGAAAGAAATGAGAAGCGTCTTGAAGGGGGCGGGGCATGTCAGATACTAGAGAGCATTTGATTGGTCAAGATTTGATGAGAAACTGCAGTATGAGGTGACGTAAAATAAATCATTAATCCATTTAGGCGGAAGTGACAAATTGCAAGCTTTGGATGTTTACATCAAGTTTAATATTTTCGAAACATAAATTTTGTCACTGTTTTGGGCACACTAGCTTATAGATATCTTAAAAACTAGCATACTGAAACTAACATCTAAAAAACTTTATTTTAATTTCACGGGACCTTTAAATGATTTAACTATGTACACACCACTTGTACACACTCCATCAGGGGGAGTCTGACGGCCTGGTTCCCGGAGAGACTGACCACACACGCAGGGGTTTCTGGAGTGGCTTCCAGCAAAGCCATTACAGCCTCCACACCCATCCGACTGCCCTGATGCACAGCAAACACACACAGGTATACTCAGATACTCACATAAAAAGACAGACGATATGGTGTGGAAATTGAAAAACTGATAAAAGGAACAACTCACTAGCACTCTGTCAAAAGCTGAAGGGGTTCCACCTCTCTGCACGTGTCCAAGAATAGTGGCACGAGTGTCAAAGCCCAGCCTCTTTGTCACCAGCTATATGACCACAGATAAACTTAATAGTGCACCCACAGGCAGCAGTTATTTTTTGATGATAGAGCAGCATGGGTAGTTAAGTAGGGTTGAATTACATCTTTCAGCTGGTCACAGGTGATTGGTTGTCCTTCTTTATTGATGGCTCCCTCAGCCACGATGATCACATTTAGACGAGAACCTGCATTTCTGGTCTGTTTGAGGAGAGGGAAAAAATGGATTGTTTGTGCTGATTTCCAGTCAAATTATATGCATGAAATCAATTTCATCTAAAACTGGAAGCATGATTATTTTCATTATCAAGATTTTGTTTTAAATTCCAGACAAACTCTATTCCTCCCAGTGTTCGCATGGGTTTCCTCCGGGTGCTCCGGTTTCCCCCACAAGTCCAAAGACATGCGCTATAGGTGAATTGGGTAAGCTAAATTGTCCGTAGTGTATGTGTGTAAATGGGAGTGTATGGGTGTTTCCCAGTGATGGGTTGCAGATGGAAGGGCATCCGCTGCGTAAAACATATGCTGGATAAGTTGGCGGTTCATTCAGCTGTGGCGCCCCCAGATTCATAAAGGGACAAGCCAAAAAGAAAGTGAATGAATGAATGAACAAACTCTATTCAGAATCAGATACAACTGTGTAAGAATGACTATTGCAAGGAAATTGTGAATTAAGTTATTTTTCTTGCCCTTTTCAATAGTTAAAAAAAAAATTAAAAACGTATTAAATTCAGATTTGTTTATGCTTAAAAAAACTATTTCAACAGTTTAAACAAAAATGACAAAAACTAAATAATTAAAACAATTATTCAGAAAACAAAGCCTTGTTTTTGGATTTTTTTTTCTTTTCCAGTAAATTTACATTAACATTTAACGGTTTAGAATTTATTTGTTTTGATTTTTAAAAAGAATAGTTTTATTCTGCAAGGATGAACACAATTGTTTACATTTGACCATAAAGGCATTTAAATCCTGTTTGTTGAACTTTCTATTTATCAAAGAACTCTGAATATATCATAGTATATCAAGTATCATAGTTTCATATTCACAAAAATCTATTACAAATACTAAGAGGCAACTGATTTCAACATTGATAATAATAAATGTTTCTTCAACATCAAATCAGCATATTAGGATGATTTCTGAAGGATCACACATACACACACACACACAATTATTAAATAATAATTATAATAATAATAAATGTTGTTTTGAATAATTAGAGTAGTTCTATCAAATAAACATAGCCTACTTGAACATAAAAGAGATCATAAAAACAGTTACCAAACTTGTGTGGGGTGTTGCATTTTATTAATAATGAACAATGTAATTACAGTATTTTGCCCATATTTTTTCCCATTTCTCTGTACCTCAGTCAGTCTTCTGCACAAGTGCTCCTCCCAGCCATCATCTGGAGGCATCTCTGGAATAAACACCCAGTCGGCACCACATGCAAGAGCAGTAACCAGAGCTAGATAACTGAAACACACACACAGATGTTTTTACTTGGTTTTACTTTGGATTTGAGTCTTTAGGAGTCTAATACATGCTCTTGTTCTGTAAGCAAACACTAATATACAGTACAAGCACTTCTTACCCACAGTGTCTGCCCATGACCTCCAGGATAAACGCACGTTGGTGGCTGTGGGTGAGGATAGAGGTTAATATCACAATTTAGTAACATCACAGAACATTGAAGCTCATTGTTTATGTTTGATACATTGCACATATTTATGACCTTTGTGCTGTTGTGGTGATACTGTCCACCACCTCGATGATGCGATGCAGGGCCGAGTCTGTGCCGATGGTCATGTCCGTTCCACAAAAGTCATTGTCTATGGAGCCAACCATACCCACAATATTCAGATGAGATGAAGCTTTGGCCTCTTCCTTGGTGATCTTACCTGTGTACGCATGGAGAATGTTGAGTGTCAGGTGAGTATAAACATCTATTCAAAAGTTTGGTCAGTAAGATTTTAGAGATTTTTTTGAAAGGGGCCCTTTATTATGATTTAAGCTTTTTAACTTTAGTGTGTTATATTGCTGTTTGTGCATAAACAGCACCTGCTGTTACAACACTTAAAGTTCAGTCTCAAATGAAGATTCATTTATTTTATTTGCTTTTTAAGGCCTGCAACAAACAGCTGAAAATTATGGACTACAATTTTTTGAAATCTAACCCCTGGGCATGCCATTCCAGATAACATGCACTAGGCGGTTAGCAAATCAGATCACTTTGTGTCAGCTAACCAATCAGAGCCCATTGAGTTTTTCTGAGGGAGGGGTTTTATAGAATCAGGAAGCAGTGTAGCCGACTTAACAATTTTGTTGCTAGATTTAGCAACTTTTCATACTACCATATGAACATTTTGCACCTCGCAACAAATTGAGCAATTGTGAACATTAATTTGGCTACTTTTAGTAACTTTTAAAAAGATACATTGTGAATGAAAAAAGTGCCAGAGGAAAAACTGAACAGCTAACCCGCCAAGAAGAACCACCATCTTGAGAGATGCCTAGCAATCTCTTAAGACGTCATCACGGAATGACGTCACAGCTTCATTTAGCAACTTTTAGCAACAAATAGTTCCGCGCTTAGCAATGTCCTTCGAAAGTTAGTAGGCAACGGTCGCAGGTAGTCTCACAGACCATTTTGAAGAGAATAAAAACAGCATTGTTTATGTTTATTTCAAGTATGTTAAAAGTGTGACCACATGTAAAAGTGCAGCCTACAAACACAATCAAAACAGTTGATTGACTACCCCTTAACTATTTAAAGTGAGATTTATACACAGGCTATGTCTTCACTATATCTAATGTGTTTCAGCAGAACAGATCCTCTTTACCTTTGCTGACATGATCTTTCAGCAAGTCACTCCACTCGGTGCGAAATATGTTGGCACCAGTCAGACTGCCATCACCACCGATTACACAGAGGTTAGTGATGCCTAATTTGACAAGATTGTAGGCGGCCTTTAAACGCCCTTCTCTGGTCTGGAAATCCTTACAGCGGGCGCTGCCAATTACTGTACCACCCTTCAAACACACAGAAAGAAGACAGACAGTCATGACACAAAATAAAGAATAATTAATAAGAAAGAAAAACTAATTTTAGAAGTTATATTTCGACCAGCTGACTTTCGATAAGTATATTCTTTCAGGATACTTATTTCAGCATAATACTGAAAGATATATGATTAAACAATTAATCAATATTTCACAGCTTTTACTTTATTGTAGCTGCAATGTTTGAGCTAGAGGTCTACTAACACTAGAGCTACTGAGGCAGTCATTTGGACTATTTTTAAATTTTGTCATTTAATGATTTAGTTAAAGCAAAACCCCAACTATTGTAGACTGACTTTCCTAAATGTGTGTATGTTTAATTATAACAATGCTATTTTATTACATTTACAAAACACAAAAAGTTCTCATTATTTCTACCTTGAATGACCATAATGGTTGAATTGGTCATTAGTCAAAACGTTGCTCTCCCACTTGCTGGACAAAGTGAGGTCTAGTATTTTGTACACAATTATAGGCTATATTATAAAAAAGATAGTATTTTTAGGGTAATGACATTATAAAATGACAACAGATTTTCAAAGCTTAATTATAAAATCTCAACAGAATCCAAATGTAAATATGACGTGACAGAAACTCAATTTGGTACAGTTTTATGTGAAATGTCAGTATTACCGCTATGGCTATTCTATAGTAGAAGTCTGGTATTTCCAGTGTTAAATTAATATTCAATAGTTATTTTATAGTTTATTTCATTCATATTCTTCAATGTATTTTGCATGGGGAAAAAAGCATTTAAACAAAACTAAAAATTGTCAACCCCTAAGAGCCATCTAAAAGGCCATGTAAAAAAAGATGTATTTAATGAGAGGGAAAGTACTTATTTGTTTTCTCGTAAAAATATTGCACTCTCCTGAGTGTCACGATCACCAGCGATCTGACCCTTATGGATTGCTGAAGAACATTCACTATCACATGGACTACAATTCTGTCACTATAGGAACTACAAATCCTCTCATGCACCACACACACACACACGCACACCTGTTCCGGTTCTCCTTGGATTACACACAGCTTGGAGCTGTTCAAGGACTAATTACACTATATAATAGGAGTATATACACTGCTCACATTGACACTCACAGTGCTGAGTCTTGTTTCTGTTTTAGAGCATCATCTAAGCATTTTCCTTGCCTTGTCTAGCCGTGTTTTGACCCTTGCCTTGTTTTACTGTTTATCTTGATTCTTTGCCGCCTGTACTGACCTTTTGCCTGTTTTTGACTACGATCTTGGATGACCTTTATGCTTCTGTTTGACCGTTGCCTACCTGACTACTGTTTTTAATAAACTGCATGTGGATCCTCACCTCTGTTGTCCCAGACCCTTACGTGACACTGAGAAACATTGCTTTGTTTTGCAAATAATTGATTTTCTCTGACAAAATTATTGCGTTCCACTGAGAACATTTTCTTTCCTTCAAAAAATATTTATGCTCTTTGTTTCGCAGAAAAAGTATATGTTCATTTGTAAATCATTTATATATACCTCATTCCCTTAGGTGCTCTGTACAGTTTTAACAGTTAATTGATGCAGATTTGAGCTCACCAGCTGCAGCATCATGGACACACTCTCCCATGTAGCGGGACGGATGTGATCCCCTCCATCAACCAATCCCTGATAGCCCTGCTCACAGTCAACAGACATGCCATTAACAACTTTAAATAGTCTGATTGAGATGTTATTAATCATAAATTCGTAATATACCTCATGGACGAAGAAGACTTTGGCTCCAGTGTAAAGACCAACTCTGACAGTGGCCCTCACAGCTGCATTCATCCCTACAATAGACAAGACAACCGTCTATTCTGACATCTGTAAAACCATTTGTTAATAAATAAAACAACATGAGTCTTGCAGAGGAGTGTTTTAATGGTGTTTTAACTCAACTAATGGTTGGTTTTAAAGCTTTCAAATCTCTATACAAAAAATAAAATAAAAAGAGCCAAGCAAATGTTGATTCAAGTTTTATGACAGACTTTTCCCTTTATGCCTGTAGACCATAGACTGTACTGTAGACTCATTGGAGTTGATTTGTCGTTTTGTATGGTCAATATTTCTTAAGTTGTCAATATTTGACAACTTGCTTTTCCCAAATTTCCCCCAAAATCTATCCCAACAGGACAAAAATACAAACTCATTATAGGCTTACCATAGTCTTTCGGGGTTAACAAAGAAAAACACGATTTAAAATATTAATTTACATTTTAAGAATTTACATTTTGTTGGTTTGTACCTTTAACTGTACCAAAACAAAAGCAACACAGGGTTTATGAGAAAGCGGAGAGAGGCGACAATGACAAATGACATTTCATTACTTAATCAGATTATGAAATGATGTGTACAAGAGTCTCTGAGATAACTTAATTCTGTGAACTCCACACTTTAAAGTTCAAGGTGTTCAGATTATGTTGTGTACAAATGCAAATCAGTGTCTCTAGTTTCAAACAGTGAGCAGCTGTGGAAAAGCCTGCTACTCTCCATAACCTCATGTCATTTCAGAAGAGGTCACCGGAGATAAATTTAGCCGTCAATTATGGAAACGGGAAGACGAGGGAACAAGAGCCACAGGCTAAAGCTAATGGCTACAAGAGCATTGACCTTAATAAACTAGAACCGAGCAAAGCAAAAGACTACAGAAGATCTCTTTATGTCAGGACATTTTATAATATTTATATTTTTTCTTCTAGTGAAAGTCTTATTTGTTTTATTTCGGCTAGAAGAAAAGCAGTTTTAAATTTTTTAAAACAATTTTAAGGTCAATATTATTAGCCCCCTTAAGCAATATTTTTTCCGATTGTCTACAGAACAAACCATCATTATACAATGATTTCCTAATAACCATAACTTGCCTAATTAACATAGTTAAGCCTTTAAATGTCACTTTAAGCTGAATACTATTATCTTGAAAAATATATAGTAAAATATTATGTACTGTCATCATGGCAAAGATAAAAGAAATCAGTTATTAGAAATTAGTTATTAAAACTATTATATTTAGAAATGTGTTGAAAAAAATCTTTCCATTAAACAGAAATTGGTGGGAAAAAAATATACAGGGGGCTATTAATTCAGGAGGGCTAATAATTCTCGCTTGTACTGTATATAAGATAATACAGATTAAAAGAAATACCTTGGAATATATTTAAAACAGAGGGAACATTTAACAACAGAATGCTAGTCCACATTATAAAAACAAAACATATCTATAAAACATGAATAACTTTATATTAACCTGATCAGAGATTTTAACCTCTTGAAACATTACAATAGTTCTACCACATATACTGTGATCTAATCTTCCAAAATCAAAGATCAATATCAGAGCTTGGAGACCACTATATTGACTGGGACAAAACAAATGAGGCGGATCTGCTTACCCTGGGCATCACCACCTGACGTCAGCACAGCAATGGCCCGTCCGACCCCCATCTTTGTTGGATCCACCTCAGCTGTGTTTATGTTAGCCATGGTTCAGGTATTCCACAATTTGGCGGTAGATGGGATTGGAAAAGGAGGCAAATGAAAGACGTGCTTGCAGCGTCTCTCAGAGCAAAGGGCTGCAGAGGGAAGGGTTTAATAGTACAGTGCTCCAGCAATTTGTGCCCACCCACTGGATTTCATTTCACAAACACAGACACCGCAGTCACACTCTCTTGACTCAGCTAAATATAAAGTGGCAACTCTAATTACACAGCAAAGGTTGCCTGCTTAATAAAAAAAAAACAATTCTGAAAAACTTTTTGATCCACTTCAAATGATGACTTCTGTATCTACAAGCATTTATCTTTGTATCTAAATTTAGCCGAGGTCATAAATTAGAGAAATTGAATATTTTAAAGAATATTTATAAAGCTACATATGAAGAGTTCAGATGCAAAAACCTCTAAGTGCCATTTCAAATTTTCTTCTAAAATAAGCACTTTTCTCAGACTCTTGTGTATAAGTATTTTAATAGCGATTAATTAGTAATTTTCATTGCCTTTAATGTGAAATAACTTAACAAAAACATAGATGGTTAAGAAAAATGCTCATTCTAGAAGAAAATTTCAGACGGTTTTTGCATCTGAACTCATATACTCATATATGCAGAAGCACAGTATAAAAACTTAAATGACATAAGCACACTGATCAAAATGACAGAACACTGTCAGATATCTCCCAGTTATTGGTGTTAATCTGGCATCAATTACTGAATTTTCTGACAAACCCTGTTTAACTGATTAACAGTTCTCACTGACTTTGCAAGATAGTGAGCTGCTCTAAAGTGCCCAAAACACTCTGACAGCAGGTCGTACAGATAAAGGTCAAATGACTGAGTCTTTCAGCTGTAGTAAAAGAAAATGCTGATTGTAAAGCTATAATTTCTAGATTATTGCATCTTTACAATGTTACTAAATCTCCCAAAAAGGCTGGTCATCAAAACACAAATGCGCAAGAGGACAGTATAATGCAGAGAATCTCTTTGGTCAGTCGGTTCAACACTACAGTTGGAGTTGTTCTCCAGATTGGTGCTGAACAGGATCTCGACAAACTTCTGAGAATTTGGCCTGCAAGCCCAGTGTCTGCAGAGACCAAACATCAAATAAAAAGGCCAGACTTACCTTTATGAGGAGCATGTTGTGTAGACAGAGAACTGGTCCAAATTCATTTTTAGTAATGAAATTTTATAAGCTGATATAAGCTGGATATAAGCTGAATTAAAGTATGTACATAAGTCAGTGAAAGGTGGAGATTTTGACGTTGAACTGCACATTAGGTATTTTAAAATGTATTAAATGAATGAACTGTTTAATAAGTTGCTACTAACAACAATGACTGTCCAAAATCAGTAATATCAACCATTTTATTTTATGTTTTAACATAGAGCTTGAATTCAAGACAATTAAAAACCACCAGGTTTGGTCCTATAGTCCATGGTCCATATGGTCCTAGTGAGTTGCTGAACTCGTTCTTTCAAAACATTACAATCTAAAACACTTGTCAATTTGGGCATAAAACAAATAAACGAACAATAAGTTAAAAATCTATTCACTAAGCAGGTAAGAACAACAAATTATTTTAATTTTAAAGACTTTAAACCTTTGTTAGTGAAACATGAAACATCTTAAAGATATCGCTTATATTCACGTCTTGTTTAGTGAATGCTGCAGAAAAACAGTAGCCTATCACATTTGATTTGGGGACTATGTGGAAGTATGACACTGAAAACAATTGGCCATGGAAATGCCAATTTTGTATGCCGTATCAATATAGTTTTTCAATCATTAATGTTCGGGTAGCCTATGTGCTTACCAGTCAACATTTGCAGCAAACATTCGAGCACTCATTAAATAATTCCTAGCACCTGCGACTGCGAACATGAGACAACTATGGCAAGCCAAATTAACTTCAAATGCACTCGACGTTCTCGTCAAATTTGCACTTTTACTAGTAAGGTTTTATTATAGAGTTCTGCAATTGCGTTCTTGTTAAAAAAAAAATGAATTAAAGAGCTAGTAAGAATTCCAGTTTTCTAGCTCTTTAATTCAATTGTTACTAGTAAGAATGGTGCTGATCTCTAACAGATTTAGAGAGCTCTATAAATTGCATTCTCACCAGTAACAAATGTAATTAAAGTACTAGTAACAATTCAGATTAGAGAGCTTTCTAATTTAATTGTTACTAGTTGGAATTAGAGAGTTTTCTTAACATAATTGTACTAGTAAGAACTGAAAGAGCTCTCTAATTTTAATTGTTAATAAAAACTGAATCGGAGAGCTCTATAATTAAATTCTCAATAGTAAAAATGCAGTTATGACGAGGAAAGTTGGGTGCAATTTAAGCTATTTCAGCTTGCCATAGACCAGGGGTCACCAAACTCGGTCCTGGAGGGCCGGTGTCCTGCAGATTTTAGCTCCAACCCTAATCAAACACACCTGAAGCCGCTAATCAAGCTCTTACTAGGTATACTAGAAACATCCAGGCAGGTGTGTTGAGGCAAGTTGGAGCTAAACCCTGCAGGGACACCGGCCCTCCAGGACTGAGTTTGGTGACCCATGCCATAGACTATCACAGCCATATTAAAGAATACTAGAAATGTAGTGTTAGAAAAAGTGATTGTCAATGTTGGGGGGGATCAAATAACTGTTTTAAGTAAATATAGAGAGGGTAGATAAGAGTGCTAGTATTAGAAAGGAGCAAATGGTTTAAAACGTATATAAAACATTAGAAATGTATCCATGCCAATTTTTTTTTTCTCTCATTTTCCAAATAGTCTTTTATTTTTTTTAGGATTTTCAAAATGTTTGGGAACTCTGACTAAATATCTATCCATCAATATACATGTTGTTCTAAAATCTATTAACCCATCAATCTCTAGATCTATAATCTATATCTGATTGCATAAAGTACATCTCCAAACTTATTGTAGATTGTTTCAGGAAAGGAAAAGAAAAGAATGACTGAACAAATTTATGACACAAAAGCAATGTAAATAATGTGTTTATATATAGATTTATTACAGACTTTACACAACAGACAAGCACACAGTGTTTCCTGTCAGGGTGACAAGTTCAGTGTAAAAATAACAAAAGTGTTCTATGTACAGATTTGCATTCTGTCGCGTTCTCAACAGTGAATATTTTATCCATCCCAGCCTTGCTTCTTGTAAATAACGACAGATTGTTTAACTAACATTTCTTATCAAAAGTGCAAGCAGCAATACGGTTTCAAACAGTCTTGCATGGCTAAACAAAGACTGACCAGCTGAAAAAATAGAGAGGTGGAGGCACGAATGACGTCAGAACCCAAAATAATACCTTGCTTTGGGTTTCGTTGAGATTTTCCTATGGGGATTTAACAATTTATCCGTAAAATATCTGTGGTAAACATGCTTTGCAATACAACATTTTGCTCTAAAACACAAATTAAACACACACAAAAACATTATGCATATTTCGTAAAAGTATGTTTCTAGTAAGTAACCTAAACAAGAATGCTTTGGTTGAGAGTGTGTGCAGTTTATATTGTAAAACAAAACATCAAATGCTGTTAACCACAGAGCTTATTTTACTAATCAGTTAAAAACCCCAATATAAAACCCCTTAGGAAATGTATTCAGATGCCATTGTGGCACCACTCATTGTGCAGTGTGTTGTGGGACATCTGGCTTTATGCTCTGATAGAACCACTGGACAGGACTGGGCTCAGACGGACAGGAGAGGACAGGCCAATGGGTAAAAAACACTGTAAAGAGGATGAAGATGACATACATCAACAGAGATGCAACTGGGCTTATAAAGTTGAAAAAAAAAACTAAAAATCAAAAGGATCACTCACAGTAGAGTCTTCAAACAGAAGTGTGGAGGCAACCGGGTTTACAGAGCGGGGCTGCAGCGGGCAGGACAGCAGGCGAGAGGTGTAGGTAGCACATTCCTCATCCAAAAACATCTCTTCCAGAGGAGTTTGACGCCTCCTCAGAGCAGATACAGCACTAGACTGTATTATAGCTGCTGTGGAAACACATTTAAATGGTTAAAAATATTCTGGACGAGTAAAGTGTCAGCTTGAGGAATATTTGAAAACAGCATTTGTTTTGAACACCTTTCGATTGGCTTTGTTTAGTCATGTCTATGCTGGGATTGATCTGTGATCCATTGCTTTGGGCTGCATTATGAGATGTAGGCCGATCTTCACAGGGTTGCAGATTGGCAGCTAGGGTCTTTAGTGTATCTTGAGACTGTTCCGATGCAAGTCTTCGGCTTGATGAGAAAACAATGACGGACCCTCTGTGTGCCGCTTGTATGAACGGCTGAGCTGTTTTCTTGCTTTCGTTCTTAGTGTGATTTGAGTTTGAATTTTCTGTAACTGTTGATTTGGCTTCAATCTGCATATAGAAAGGAAGATGTGAGATCACTTCTAAGCCATCAAAAAATGACTAGTAATGTATTAATTTGTGTTTTACAATCATACAGATTGGGAAGTAATGTCATTTTGGTCTGTCTGGTCATCGTCCATCTGCTCTTGGTCTTCAAATAACCTTTGCACCACATTTTCCCCCTGTTGACACAATCAAACTCCAGTGTTAACCTGGCATTCTATATAATATAGATCAAGTAAAAGATTACGATGAACCTGTTTTACCTCTTGGCATATCAAGACACCAGGGCTGGGGTCATTAGATCCAAGCAAACCTGGAGAGTCCCTTAAACTGGACATCTTTTGGGTGGTGCAGGGCTTTCTCTGTAAATAGAAACAGATATAAATTTAATGTTGGTATACAAATAGTTCAGAACAAAAATAGAAAGAAAAAAAAAACACAAACACACACACACACAAAAAAAAGAAAGAAAACCAAATCAAATAATGACCAAAGAAACCCCCCAAAACTTGGGGGGAAAACCCAGAACAAACTAAACTAATAAATATGCCAAATAAACAGACCAAAAATAAATAAATAAAAGATAATAAATGGAGCAAAACAGAAAAAAGCACTAAAAAGAAAATAAAAAAATAGAAGCAAAAAATAATAAAAATAAAATAATCCAAAACAAACCAACCCCACATCCTACAAAAATAGAGAACAAATAAAAAAAACAAACAAAATCAAAAGCAAAACAAAAAATGCTAATGAGAAGAAAAAAAAAACAGAAGTAGCAAAAACAACAACAAATATGAACAAAACAAAATCTAAAAATAAAAAATATATATAAAAATAGAATATTCAAAGACAGAGTCAAAAAATAAATAAAATAATCCAAAAAAAGAAAAAGAACAAAACAAAATCAAGGATATTAAAAACTTTTTTTTCATTGCTTAACATAAAAACTACATACTACCATAAAAAATAGAATAAAAAAGTAGAATATTTCATTCACCATTGACTGTGGTTTAGTGTTTGCGACTCGCTGCGGTGTCCATTTCATCACTGGTGTTCGATTAGCACCTATACACAACAATAAAATAGTGTCACTATAGGGGATGAAAACATCCTAGAAAGAAACACTGAAGAGTAAAACATACACTGAGAAGGAATTACTGCCGCTGCCATGACTTCTTGTTTATTTTTCTTCACCGGGACTCTTTGGGCCTGAGAAAAAGTTACATGATTTAAAACCCCTTTATTATAGCACAAGACTGGAAGTTGAATCCCTCTGATCAGACTTACAGAATAAAGTGAAGTTCCTCTGCCAGTGGGACAGACTGAGACTCTGCTGGGTGTTGCTCCTCCAGCCCTCACACCTTCATTCAGCAGGATACTGCGCAGGGCTGCGGGGTCAGGGGAGAAGGACACAGCACTACCTAAAGGGAGACATTATTGTTGACATGACACTTGTATCAATCTAACAGGATAAAAAGAGCATACATGATCTAAAAGTTGCTGAAACATACAACAAAACACTGAACTATACTAAAAGATTGATATATCAAGTTCACGCACATAATCACAATAAAGAGTGCGTCAAATGATTCCCATATGATATTTCATTTATAATGTTCAGAAGTAAACAAACTTATGCTTACGTTCATCAAGAATACATTTATTTGAGGGGAAATTTGGTGCGTACCTGCAGGAGTTTTTACTGCTGCTGAAACTTCTGTTTGAGGCTTCCTTACCGGCACTCTTTGAGCCTGAACCGAACAAAGCATTTAATGTACACATGAAATCAAAACTAAACATATTGCTTTTGTTAGTTCACATTGCTAGTTTTGTGGTGAATAGTTCATCTGTGCATGTCATTAAGAAAAACAAAATTGTTTACCCTTGTAATCTAAAATTGAAATCTGAAAATGCACTTCCTGTTTGTTTACAAATAAATTTACAGATTAATAATACCTTACATTTATATAGTGCTTTTCTGGACACTCAAAGCGCTTTACACATTTTTGGGGGAATCTCCTTACCCACCACCAGTGTGCAGCAACCACCTGGATGACGCGACGGCAGCCATATTGTGCCAGACCGCACACCACACACCAGCTGATTGGTGGAGAGGAGACTGATGAAGCCAATTATGATATGGGGATGGTTAGGAGTCCATGATGGAAAAAGGCCAGTGGGCAAATTTGGCCAGGATGCCGGGGTTAAACTCTTTTTCGAAGAACATCCTAGGAGAGTCCACAGAGAGTCGGGACCTCGGTTTAACGTCTCATCCGAAAGACGGCGCTCACTGAGCAGTATAGAGTCCCCATCAATATACTGGGGTGTTAGGACCCACACAGGCAGCAGGTTGAGTACCCCCCTGCTGGCCTCACCAACACCACTTCCAGCAGCAACCCAGCTTTCCCATGTGGTCTCCTATCCAGGTACTGACTGGGCGCAGCCCTGCTTAGCTTCAGTGGGCAATTATGTGAGAGTTACAGAGAGCTAGCTGCCGGCAGATTACGTCTGTCTGAGGTATTGGACCTGGTTAACATACTTAACCACGCCCCTCCAACTGTCAGTTTTGACAGTGCTATGACAACAAACAGAAATAGTGAGGTGGAGGTTGGGTTGTAATAACTCTCCCGAAACCCTTTTCTCAATCTTTCTGAATGAAATGCCTACTTTAATACATCCAGTCAGCTGACAATAGAAAAAAAACACAAGCCACGCCCACTGTTTTCTCATTTAATATTCCTTTTCTCTAGGAACTGCTTCACAATACAAAAGAAAAAATGCTCGCAGCTTCCGTTTTATGTGGATTTTAAGTAAAACATTTTGAATTTCATGTCTCTGGGCTTATGAATTGCTTGTGGATGTCTGCACACAATGTCCACATGCACATGCCCCAGTTGTCTGTCTGTATACGGCAACTGGAAAGCTGCGCAAGCTTGACTATTTGGGATATAAAGAGAAATTTAAAAAAAGGTACACCTATCAAATGTACAGCATTAACAGAGCAACTGGACCAGAAATAATTTTATTAGAATAAAACCTGCAGAGTGTGAACGCACACTTATTCTGCTTGAATTTAGACATAATATTTCATAATGTATGAATGAATGTTTATGGAGTGGACTCACAGAATAAATGGAGGTTCCTCTGCCAGTGGGACAAGTAGATGCTCTGGGTGTTGCACCAGTGAGCTCCGCCAGTCTAGCTCCATCACTCTGTAGAATACTACGCAGTGCTGATGGGTCAGGGGAAAACAGCCCAGCTTTGTCTTGATAAAGAGAAAGAGAAAGCTCAACCTCTTTGATCAGTGAGAGCAGCAGGGCTTTGTTTACACTTGGTATCATAATGTGCTTTTGGTTAATCGAATCACACTCATAAGTAGATACAAGATACTCATAAGTAGTTAATAAGATTACAATTAAATTTTTTGTTACATCTGGTGTTTTAATCCACACACATTTGTTCACTTTCAACAACTTTCATGACTTGTTTGATGAGAAGGTCTGTATGTATGTATGTTTAGGTTATAATCAGGACTAGTAAGTGAATTATGCTCTTGTTTTTAAAAAAATGTCCATCTTTTAAACGCAGCTGGCAAAACCTGTCAGATAGTGCACTTCAACAACAACAAATACTTAAAATTTGGAGCTTTTGTGGCTGTCTGAATGCATTTTACATTTACATGACCTCTGGAACTGGTCGAAAGTGGATGTGTTTGTTAGTTTGTGTTTAACACCATGCCAGGTGCTTCTATCAGCATTTTTATGGTATGACATGTATACTGGAGATATTACTTTATATTGAGATTTTAATATTTATATTTGGATTAACAGTGTTAAAAATCACTTCAAGTATTAAAGTATTAAAAACCTGTGTGCTGTCAAAAGTGGACGAGCTCAAAACATTTCAGATTCCATTTACACCTGTATCAAGCGTGTTCATTTGTGATTGGATAAAAAAAAGAAAAAACATCTTAAAAGGATAGTTCATCCCTAAAATGAAACTTCATCAATCACTCACCCTTCACTTGTTCAAAACCTATTTGAGTTTCTTTCTGCTATTGAACACAAAAGAAGATATTCTGAAGAATGTTGGAGCTGGTAGCCATTGAAATCAATGGATACCAGCATTCTTTAAAATATCTCATTTTTGTTCAACAGAAAAAAATTAATCTCATAAAAGGTATGAAATCACACAAGGGTGATTAAATAATAATAATAACAAAGACACTTTGAAGGTGAACTAACCTGCAGTGGCATCAACACCATGATGGGTCTTCTTCAAAACTCTTTGAGGCTAAAAGATCAAAATACATGAGCACCAACTAGCTTGCAAAAAAACCTCTCTGACGCAAATAATTTGATATTACATTATCATACTAATTACATCATAAACACATAATAAGGGGGTCAGGAAACTGAGCTTTTCTATTATTTCTAACCAAATTATTGGAGGTTCCTGGTCCAGATGGGCAGGTAGATAAACGTGGCATCGTGCATTGAGCTTCAACAGCACTCAATCCCTCGCGTGAGAAGACATTGTGCACAGCTGATGAGAGATTCTGCGATGATCCTGCACTCATACATCAATTGTTGTTGTTGTTAATTTTATACTTGAACACTACCTTCATTGACACAATAAGCAAAACCTGAGGTTATGCCACTCACCTTTATAGCTTACATGGCTTTGTGCAGTTGATGGGATATTTTGAAAACAGTGCTTATCCTTTGGTGCTTGATTTTCAGAATTAACATCTACTTTACTGAGTGACGTCTTAGATAAATTGCTTGAGTGTTCAGGATGCTTTGATTGTGCAAGATGGATGCCATCCAAGCGTGAACTTAAATCTGTGTGATTGTAGCATTTGTGACCACCAGTGGAGTCTTTATATTCCACATTACTGAAAGACTGCAGTCGTGGTGACTTGTTTGCCTGAGTTCTGAGGACACTCGGTGTCGTAGCTTTATGGCTCTGGTTATCAGTGTTGGCACCTGCATTTAAGTCCCTCAATTTTTCCACAGTTGTGAGTCGAGCTGAAGGCATCAGGGGTGGTTTTCCTAGGGAAACGTCTGTGCTCTTCTGAATGTGTTTTCGTGACTGGGACAAATTGAAAGGAACAGGTTTGGTGCAGGTCTTTTTTTTCTGAGCTTTACCCTGTGGGCAAATGGAAAAGTAAGCAATATGTGGCAGAGTTATTATTAACTAAACTTTAAGGAATCTTTTTTTGGTAACTGAAAATAATATTCACTGGGATATATTAGAATTAAAATGTATAAGAAAATTAGAAAGTATGAATTAACTGAAAAGTAAAGTACTAAAGGTATCACATCTAAAATAAATATGCACTATATAGTAACATAAATATCTATTTAAAATGACAAGCACATAATACAACTACAAAAAAACATGTAAAATAAGTTCAATTTAAATATTAAAGAAGATTAATTATTTACAAGATTCCTAAATACTATATATTTTTTTTTCTGTAAAGATCAGAAAAGTTTGTTCTTACTGCAAGAGGCCTCTGTTCCCATTTGTTGTGATTGGGATTTTGGGAAAGTTCACTTAGAGCTGGTTGCAGAGATTTAGCGAGGACAGGAAGTCTGCTGACACCTTTCAGTTTACTGACTACCTTTCCAGCTTCAGCAGAAGCATTGGGATCCAGATTCTCAGATCCTCTTTTAAAGGAGGAAGCACTCGGTTTAGTCTTCAAATCCTGACTCTTCAAGATCCTAATGACATGGAAAATAATAGATGACAGCATCACTGTAAATGAGACAGTTTGAGTTGACAAATTTAGCTAGAATGATTATTATTCATCATTTCAATCAAAAATATGCATTGCAAAGCAAATTAACCAAATTAATCATAAATTTTAAAAATAAGAAAGACAATACCATATCCATTACAACAATGAGAATTTGGGGGTAAATTTGCATCACAGACTCTGAAATAATGTTATAGTGCACAATAGGTAAAATGTCTTTTTTTTTTTTTATCTTGTAAATTTCCTGTCCAGGGCAGGCCATTCAGGACATAGGTGACTTATTTTCATCAGTAGAATATTTTATATTTTTAGCAGACCTCATGGTTCTTGATGAAGGATGCAAGTTATTAGCAATCGGCATTTAGGGACTGAGTGAATAATTAATAGTCATAGCTCCTGATGATACATTGTGGTCTTATGAAGCAAAACAATCGTTCTATGAAAGAAACTGAACATTACTACCTTTAATCCACAACCGTACTCCTGAGCATGCTTATGTTTCGTTTTCAGCATTTCTTGCACATATTTTTTCGCTTCATAAAACCTCAATATATTTTCAGGAGCCACAGGTATTAATTTTGCTTTGCATCTCAAAGTGCCAGTAACTATTGCCATGAAATGAATAATAAAACTCTTTACTATACAAAAAGTAAAATAATTTTACTATTTGATATGACAACATTTTAAAAATAATTCTAAATATTAATAAAGCCTGTGATAATAGTTTGAAGATAGTAAAATAAAACAGATAATTAAATGCATTGACAGATAATTGAGTATTGAGATTATTGCTTTAAACATACAGAGATTCAAAATTAAACGTAAAACAAGTTTAAAGGGATAGTTCATCCAACAATTAAGGTTCTGCCATCATTAACTCCACTTCTTCTGTTGAACAAAAAGGAAGATATAATGTAGAATCTTTAAAAATGTAAAAAAAAAAAAAAATAGCCATTGACTTCCACAATATTTTTATCCTACTATTCCTATTGCGTTTTCCCAGCATTCTTCAGAAAATCTTGTTTTGTGTTTAATAGAAGAAATACATTTATAACATTTTAGATCCACTTGAGCATGAATAGATAAAGAAATTTTCATTTTTGGGTGAACTATCCCTATCACAAACATAACTGATAAACTACATCATTGTGAAATATTACAGAATATCTTTGTTATTTCATAATAACGTCATTGTTATTCAAAACTGCCTTTGAGAGATAAATAATGTAAATCAACTTCGTAGATAATACTGTACAGCTGCTTGTGGAGGGAGTAGGCTGATATAAATGTGATCAGCTGCTCACTCACCCTGTCTGATCCTGCTGGCTTCTGTTCTGGGCTCGCAGAGGGTTTGAGGACGCCATCTCGAAAGGGATTCAGTGCCTGTTAAAAAACGGCTCTGGTGATTAATCACAAAATGTTCAAATAAATTTTCGCTCAATCAAAAAATAGAGTTACAACAACGCCAGAAACGGTATACGCTCTGAACACATAGCTCAATGCGAATGAGTCGCGAGGCGTACAAATTTACCACACATACATACCAGGAGACCAGAAAACGCCAAAACTGCAGCTTGTTTTATGTTGTTTTCAAGCTACAGGACTTTCCAGCTCAAGCGTCTCTCCACAGGCCCAGGGAAAACGTTCGAGAAAGCAATACTAACATGTTGACTTCCGGAGTAGTTTGTAAAAAGCGCGCATTGTGACTGGCTGACGATGACGTGACATCAGCCAATCGCTGCCCGCCATTCACACAACTATGGCAACAAAGATGCGGCTTTAAATCACGTGACGTCTTCCGTTTGTTCTGTTTATTCTATTTCCATATTGACCGGCGTCTGGCGCACAATAGAATGATGAACAGTTAAAAGAGACAAAGATGGTTGGCGGGTAAATTATGAATCACGCGAGAGACTACATGACACTTGCAGACGAAAGTAAGCTTATAATGACAGAAAGGCAAATGTTTTTTAAAAAATATCTTTTAATAGAGGTCATTTGGAAAAATCTGCTCAAGCCGTTTTTAAAAACCAAAGATGGTGACAATAGCAAAAGACAACGTCCAATTCTAAGTATTGAATGGGTTCAGATTTGACTTGTTTTTGTTTTAAGTGGTCCTGAATGTGAACTCCTAACACTACTGTTGATCTTTTAAACTGTTCTATCAAAATGATATTAGATACAAAATAAACCCTGAGAGGAACTGTGATTAGCATTAATTGTTCAAAATAAACTTCAACAGACAAGAAAATGGTTAAAAGATGAATAATTCCTAAAATGCACACAATTACCTTCTTGTGATGAAGAGAATAACTTAAGTAAATGTTAATTTTAATAAGAACATCTTTGAAAGTCATTCCTCGTATATATTTTGAGGTTTTTGAACACTTTCTTTGTTGCTCATCTTGCTTCACATCATTTCAGCTTTTTTGTTTTGCTATCAATTTCCAGAAATCCTGAATAGGCGTCTTGATAAGACAATAGTTGCCATTAAACTAAAGCTAGTATCAAAATATGTGCAGAGAAGCACATTTTCAGTTAAACAGGATGCTATGTTTTGGATTTTACTGAAGGCACAGATGTTTTGTAAATTATGAGTTTACGTAGTAACATTTGGACATGATGTGAGGACAATGGCAAATCAAATGAACAAAAAACTCAAAATACTCCACAAATATCCTTTAAAATCTGAAAACTATGTATTTTTAAAATAGTAATTTTACCAGGATATTGTAACAACTGTTTTCTGTTTATGTTCAAAATTTCCTACAAACCTAAATACAAGTTTCTAATCACATTTGGATGGCATGATGACAGTTCGGCAAGTGTGAAAATCTGTGACATTTTCCGGGGTGGGGGGGTACAAACAGTAAAATAATATTTACACTGGCCCACTAATTTTTCTATATTTTTGGTGCCGGTAATAGACATAATGGTCAAAGGAGGAGACTAAAAAAATATTGTTGCCATTACATAAAATTACAAGAAAATGTTATATTTAACTCTTCTAGAATGGAGTATCATATATATAAAATCAAAACTAAAGTATATTGACATCACAATTAATATTATTGATAAGTGGGGGGAAATAAAACGAACAATAACATTGACAAAGCAATAGAATACATTAACTTCATCACATTGCTAATATCATAAGCATCAATGAAAAATAACAGCATAATTATTCTATATTACAAATAAAACAGGCTAAACAACTCTTATGCTGTTATACTTAACCAAAACATGTATTTTTTGTACAAGTTGTGTCAAGAAAGATTCAAATGCAATTTCTTTCTTTCAAAAAAATACAAATAAAACACCAAATATGTACACTGAACCTACAGAATCACCCATCTGATCTCAAACTGCTCTAAAATCGATTTCCATGTTCTTTACAGTTACTAAAACGTGCCCACCACTGAACTCAACCTCTACTGTTAAACTTTGTAAATGTGGTATCGATGGTAAGGCCAACAAGACAACTCTGGCCGAACGCTGACAGGACATAACACTGCCCATGCTGAGTGGAAAACAAACAAACGAAAACAAAACAAGACAAACTTAAAATATATACACATCTAAAATACAACTGTTGATAAAAATGTGTTAGTTCACTATGGTTAAAAACATTTTTAACAAGCAAAAGGACGTTACTACAGGACTTCATCTACAACAATTACGGTCAATGGTGTATCAAACGGTCTTCTATAAAATAATTCGATATGAACACATTAATGAAGCATGTAAACAAAAATTATGCATGGCTTTAGGAGGAGATTGGGACAAATAGCTATAAGAAAGTGTGACATTTACAAACTGCTGAAGAATTAAGAATTGAATACGCGACCATTGGACAGTTCAGATAATCCCAATTCTATTTTTGGGAAGTCAAATTTCTATATCAACCAATTAAGAATTTTTTCAGTCATTGTTTTGTTTATGATAACTTCAAGCAAATTGACCTAACGTCAAGTGCTCCTCTGCATTCGATTCGTTGTCTAAAAATACAGTTAAAACTAAAAATCAACTTATATTTATGAAACAAAAAGGGTTTATGGGGAGCGTACATGTATGCAGATTATTTTCATCACAATACACAGTCATCACTCACCAGTATCCGTTAATAGTTTAAGGTATCCTTCTGTGTAGCTCTATTTTGAGTTTGAAATAGAATTTCTATTCTAAAACACCATGCTATTTCACTTGAATTTTCTCACAGCAAGTTTTTGTTCTTTTCACTTTTTATCCCGATGAGGCAAATAAAACCAGGCAAGCTGAATATTAACCATAAAACAGTCACATAATTTAACGCCGAAATCACTCAGGTCCTCTTTCATCCATATCCGTTTTCTAAACCTGTATTGTTCCCTGCAGTCTCCTTTCCTGGTTAGAAATCTACAGGAGAAGCTTGCCGTTCCGATGTATTTTCAGAATCTTTCCCAGTCTCTGTTTAGCTGTAGCAAGTCCTTTCTTTGGACGTTTCCCTGTAACAAAGAAAGAAAGAGAGAACATTTTAGTGCATGTATGAAATCAGTTTGTTTCAGAATTACGAGTATGGTAATTCTAGTTACCTTGACATGCTCCAGCTGATGTTGGAGTCGCCAGCCCGCCAGGTGAGGGGGCAGAGGGAGAGTAGCTGCTGCTGTTTTGGGGAGACAGTGAGGGGCGTCTTGAAGTCAGGAACACGCCAGGGGCCATGGCACCACTTCCTCTTGGACCTCCTGGGCTGAACGGACCGGGTCCTGCTGTGTACTCGTGATCCAGCAGGCTGGCAGAGTAAACCTCCACTCTCCTCTCCTCAACTATACAGTCCACTGGAGGCTCAGAGGGCAGAGGAGGAGACACGGGTGCAGAGTCCGGCTGATGCTGGAGCTGGGCAACTGTAGAGTGTACCTTCTCTTGAGGGGTCTTCTTCTTAGTGTATTTCCTCTTGGTTATGGTTTTCTGCTGTTCCTGGTTTTAGAGCAACAAAAGATTACAATTTCAAATGTTCTTATAAACCTTCTATTGTTCAAAGAACCTTGAAAAAAATTAGCAGAACTGTTTTGGAGAACACTTTTTTGCAGTATCAAATTATAAACATAATTATTTCCGAAATATCATGTGACACTGTAGAAATAGCCCATTTCCACTAAGTGATACGCTTGGTACTGTAAAGTAAAGTACGCAATTATTTCCATTTCCACTATTAAAAGGTAAAAAATAGAGAACCATACCGTACCACTTTTTTGGCACCCTTCTCTAGGGGTACCTAGCACAACAATATGGTACCAAAGGGTGAAGCTAGAGTCACTGATGATTTCTATTGGTTTTTAGAGAATAGAATGGAAAAAAAGACATCAGTGTGCGCACATCTACGAAAATCTTTAAGGCAGGTGCTTGATCAAAGTCAAACAAAATAGAGACAAAAGTAAACAGAATCAGCACACTGCCACTTTAGCTCTCAAAAGACAATTTAATTAGACAACGTTTCGACCTACAACCTGATGAAGACCTTGTAGGTTGAAAGATTCTGTTTACTTTTGTTTCTATTACAGAGAATTGACACCAGTGTTTGCAAAAAGACAAAGGGAAAGACAACATTTTTAATGTTGAAAAACATGACATCATAATAATACAGTGATGGCACACAACAATGAACCATACTCAAACATAGCTTGTTGTGTTGTAACAAAAAGCCACATTTCAAGAAGCAAGAACAGAATCTGCTGCATGTCCTCTATTGTTGTTTTTAAGGGGCAGTTCACATGTTGCATCAAGATGTGTGCAAAGTGCGAGGCGCGCAGATTCCTCTCTCTATTTACACGCAGTTGCCACACATCTACATTCGAAATAATGAACTTGAGTTCGCAAAAGACACGATATGTGAACTGCCTGTATGGCTTTCTTGTTTGATTGAAAATTACGTTAATTGCAACTTTCTAGCATATACCACGCCTACTAACTAGGGGTACTGTTGGCAGTGGAAACACAAGCCTGTACCACTTAGTGGAAATGAGGCATAATTGTATGTAATGCTTCATGTAGATAGAGATTAAGGCACAATGGAACAGAAGCTCACCTGTTGTGCCAGTTTGGCTGCAGCAGCTGCCAGCCCGGTTTCTACAGATGCAACCCTGGCACCCTCTCTCACCGGTCGCTCCTGCTTCGGCAATGTAGGGGTTACACGGGCTGAGGGCATTTGAACAAACAATGGTTAGAACTCTTTAGAAAAAAAAAAGTCTGCAAAACTGTTATTTCATACATGTTATTACCTTTAGGACTCCAAGGGGTATCATCCCAGTTTCGCTTTCTTTTCATTTTGGACTTGCTTACGTGATCCTCCTCATCAGATTCTAGTGATGGATACACTGGAAAAGAGGGTGTAAACATGGTGAAATCACTCAGAGTCAAAGTATTTCTACTGTTAAGCATGTTAGCAACCCTGTTGTTATGAAAAATAAATAAATGTAAAAAAAAAAAAAACTCACCATAATCAGAGTCTTTAAAACAGGTACCCAGGGTCTCCTGTTCATCTAAGCTCTCATCATCACTGAGGTGGCGTGCTGGACGCTTGATGGGTCGTTTCCCTGGCCTCTGAAAGACGGCCTTCCTCTCGCTCTTCTTGACTCCACTCATCCACCCCTCTCTCCCTCCTTTTTCCTTCATAAGCCCCAGCATCTCACCTCCTCCAGAGATTGACAGAGGAGAGGAAGAGGAAGAAGAGGAGGAGGAGGATGGAGGATTTGCCATCGAAAGCATGCCCTGGATAGCATCACGGGTGCTGGGGGAGGCCGGTGCTTCCTCACTTTAGAACATGAGGAGAATCGTCAGAAGTTAGTATAGAAACAAACACCTACACATTTTTCAAAAACTAAATTGCAGTATATGAAGTATGTGTGAGATGTACCTCAGTGCAGAATCCAGGCCCGCCACTTGTTTGCTTGCCTTAAGCAAGTCTAAAATTCCACCTGCTCCGCCTTTTACACCCTGCATTGTGAGCATCTCTTCATCAGTGGTGTAATCCTCCTATTCAAAAGTAAAATATGTCACAATTCATCTCTTAAAGATGACTATAAAGGCTGCCCAAACAGCTCAGCTTGAATTAAAAAAGAAGAGATTTTTTAAGAATGTAATTATCATTTCTGGTGTGAATGGGCTTTAAATGTGATTTGCACACCTCAATATCAAAATCCACTTCTCCTGGCTCACGGATTCTGTGGGGGTCACTGCATGGTTTGGCCCGTGGTAGTTTCCTTGGCAGACCTTAATGAGACCATTGAGGGAAGTATTACTTTCTGCCAATATGTTGATGTGATTAAATTCAAATGCAATAAAACAAAAAAACTTTTACCAGCTAATTTCTTCTTGCTTGGTAGAGATGGCCTACGACGTGGTGGAGGGGTTTCATCGATCTGAAGCTCATCTTCTGAATCAAAATCAGACAAAGTAGCCATGTGGGGCTGGAACTGCTGAAGTGAACTCCCAGCTCCATTTGCACTGCCAGCACGACTTTTCTTCCTAAAAGGCGAAGAAGAGAAGGTTTCAAAATTAGGTGTCTTGACAAGAATCCTTGTATCATAGAAATGAGTGAGGATGATACCATTTACCCTTGAAGCTTTCCATTAGTTAGCACGAGCTTGAGTTTGCTTTTGTTGATCTTCTCTTCAAAATCATCTAGACAGTCATCAGGCAGATCAAGCTGAAAAAACAAATTATGTTATTTTCAAAGATGATATTGGGAAAAAATGTCAAACAAATGGTTACATCCTAAAAAAAAAAAAAGATCTTAATCAGAATTTTGTCTTTACCAGAATGCAAAAAGTATCATTAAAATTGAACAAAAATGTACTTGTAAGAAAATGTTACAAATATATAAAATATACAAAAATAAACCTAACCACAAAAATATTATGTACACTACTGTTCAAAGGTTTGGGGTTTAACAAGACTTTCAATACAATTAAAGCATCATGCCTTCAGCATCATAATTCTTCAGAAATCATTTTAATATGCTGATTTGTTGCTAAAGAAACATTTATTTGCAACAATAAGTTTGTAAGTGTAAGTTTTAGAAATTCTACCTTGCTCTTTTTGACTTTACACCCTGGTTGGAACTTCTTGAGTGTGTGTTTAGTATGAATCTCAAGCAGATCCAGCTCTCCGGCTTCCGTCTTTATCTCTTTGCCTTTCTGGCTCTTTTTCTTAGCTCCTGGAGGGCCTACTCCCCCTCCTCCACATGCCTCCTTTGGCTTTGGGCCTCTCTTTTTACTTAGGTGCTGGCCAAAAGTGAGGGGTGTGTTTAACTGAGCCTTGGGGTGTGGAGAAGGAAGACCCTGAGAGCCGCCGAAGGGTGTCCCGCTCCTGCCGATGTTCTGCTGGAAGATATCCTGCAGAAAGAAACACACTAATCAGATGCACGACAAACAGCACAACCCGTTTTCTTACAAATCTGGGCCTGAGATATTCTCACCTCAACCAGGCGTATCTCCTTAGCCAGATCTTTCACTAACTGCTGCGTCTTTATTGTGTCTGGAATCTCCTGTTCATGCTCACCCAGGGACTGAAAAATCACAAAAAGAGCCAATATAAGCTTTGTCATCACATAACTCTAATGAAACGGTTTAGAAATATAATTTATTTTTTAAGTATTTTTCAGTTTTTTCTTTTTTTGTGTGTGTTTATGTTGTTACTAGTCATATTTTCTGTGCTTTAAATTAAAAACTATAAAAAAATATGTTACCATTTCTAACTTGCACAACTCTTCAGTCCTACATGTAATATAATTAAACGTACTTCCTTCCGTGTCCAGCTGCGGAAAGCATTATTCAGAGCTTTGGCTCCGTGGACCAAGTAAGTGGCAGGATGCCGCCGATTCTCTCTCAGACCTAAAGTGGATTGGGAAAAACATAAAATTGAAACTACGTGAAAGAATGTTGTATTAAAACAAGAATAAGCACTAAATACATTGGTTTAAGTCATTTGCTTTATGAGGAGAAGCCTCACCTCTGAAAGTATCCAGGAGATGCTTGCCAACATACCAGCACACGGTCTCGAAATTTGGAAACTTGAATAAGTCTGCGGTGCTCAGTCGTTTTTCTATTTCATAGGCTCTAATGAAAAGAAAGGGAATACCAACCATTGAAAAAGCCCAGATCAATACTGGTTAAAATAAGGAGATGAACAGAAAAGCGTTAACTCACCGAAGCTGCATGTCAATGTTGAGGCTGTGTAGAAAATTTCCCCCAAATGCCAAACAGTCCACAGGGGTCAGGACAGCATGAATCCACCCTGATGAAGAATATCGATTATTAATTTAATTTCTCAGTCACTAAATAATTAAATAAACATATATCTACAATACATCTTTATAGGACACTACAGGTAGTACCTGTCGGGATGAAGAGGGTGTTTCCTTGCTTAACTGAGCATTTGTAGCACATGTCAACCTGGTCCCCAAAAAACATCTCATTCTGACTGGAGGATGAACTCCAGCGCTCAAAAAGGGACAAATTAGCAGCAGTGGGGCGAATGAGGTAAAAGATCTTTTCACCCTGACAAAGAGAAGAAATACATAAGAACACTTTAGTCCACAGTACAAACCACAAAGCTTTCAGAATTAATCAAATGCAGTTACTTCTCTCACATTTGCTGCTTTCTTCACTACTGCTAATTAGAGAACAACTAACCCGGAGTACGTGGTACCACACGGAGGTTCCTCCAAAGTCAATGTGGAAGTCAGTGTAACTGTCCTTCACTCCCATTAGGCAGTATTTCTGCACATTAGGCCTCTCAAAGATAGACTCCTCGGGCCAGAGGTTCTCCACCCATGACAGCTTCCTCACGATCTTTGGTGTCTCCACCAGATTGGACAACCTAAGGAAACACACAAAGTTGAATCATCTTTGAAACGTTTAAAATCTTTGAGGTAATGAAAATAGTGACAGATCTATTCTTCTGTTTTGAAACATACATAAGTGAAATTAATTATTGAGGAGAAAAAAATTGCATAAGGTTGTTGGTCGGATGGAAGGAGAAATTTCAGTCAGAATAGGACAGAATAAGAATAAGTAAGAATAGGACAAAGTTTATACATGCAAAATATTTGGGGTATTGGCAAGCCTGATATACACCACTAGAGAGAAGTTTATTATTTTACTGCAAGACCGAGTTATGATACTTGGGTAAAATAATATGAGCTAGGGCTGTCATGAATTGTGAAATTTGGCTGATGATTAATTGGCTAAGAAATAATTGTCTGGTTTGGTGCATTGACAATTAATTGTCTGTATTGGGGCCCATACAGGGATCTTAATATATTGCCACACATGAGTTTGCTATATATAAAAATATAGTTCATATATTTGAACATATTCTGTACCAAAGTCAAAACTAGAACTAATCTAACAGAAAAACTTAAGATCACAGCCAAGAAAATTGTACACCCAAAATAAATGTTAATCTGAAAAATCTATTTTAATTCTATTTTAATAAACATAAAAATAAAAAAATTTTGCAGTTGAATTTAAATGTATTATCCTTCTATTCCTAAAGAGGTTAAGTGATCAATGTCCATATTTGTAATTCTAATGACTGAACATTAACATGTAAAGTATAATTTTTGAAAAATATGCTGAACATTTGTACATGTAGGACATATATCTGTCAAATCCAAACATGAACTTGTATGTTAAATATGTGAATTGCATATATTGCCATATATCAGATTTTTGTATATTTTTTAAAGAACTGTTACAAATTATTGAGATTTACTCTTTTGTAAATTGTCACTTTGCACCTAAAAATATGAAAGTCGTTTATTGTAACTGTATTGTAATTCATCTCCTTTTTTTTAAATTATACATTCCTAATTTGTTCACAGCAAAACAACTGACATGCATTTAGGAAACATGCTGACATGAAAGCACCACTGCATTTGTAAGCTATTGAAGTACACATTGAAATGATTCACATGAACATTTGTATGGAATGTACCTGGTGTCTGAGAACTCTAAGCTGATCACATTGAGCACTCGATCTCTGTTTGGACTGTTGTAGTACTCAACAAACTCTCCCAGTTTCATCTTGAGGTCTGCTTGGCGACTGACATCAATAACATCAATTTCCTTTTCAGTACCTTTTCAGCAAAAAAATAAATAAAATAAATTGTATTAAAAAATTTATTCTCTGATACGCAACTAAAAAAAGTAGCACTGCAGATGTGATTGAAGTTACCAATATAGTGCTCCACATCCGTTACAGAGAAGGACGACGGCGGCAGATTCATGCCCAGGCCATCTTTCCTGAGGACTAGGACTGGGACACTGAACGAGCGCTCCTCTAGAAACTCAACCGTAAGCTGGGCACCGGTCGGCTTCAGCAGGACTTCATCAGCACTGAAATATAAACAATTTTAAACCATTTTTCAGCATACTCATCGTAGTGCATCAATGAAACTCAATAACACCAGACAAGTGCTAGCCCACACTTAGTAGTAAAGATCTTTGTTTAAAGTCAGAGCAAAATTAAACTAAACTAATTTAAATGAATACTCCACTTTTTTGGAAAATAGGCTCATTGATAATTTTCCTATATAAATATTACCTCTTCTTCACTTACATCCTGTACTAAGATTGACGGAAAATTTGTGTGGCTAGAAATTATACTCTCATTCTGGCATAATAATCAGGAACTTTGCTGCCATTCCATGGTTGCAGCAGCATGATATTATAGTAATATTATAGAAAATAGTCCCCAGCTAGGTAACAGCGCTGCATAATGTCATTGGACAGGAAAACAACGTTTCATTTTCTGTCAGTCTTAGTACACAATGTAACTACAGAAGAGTTAAGATTTAAATAAGAAAATGATCGAAACAAGCAAGATGCTTATGGTCGAATGGATTCAAAAATGGTAAAGCTTAACTGTTTAACTTAAGGTGACTTGTAAAATGATGCTATTTATAAACAAAGTGGAGTATTCCTTTAAATTTAGTCATCTAGAGATCATTTTGAGCTAGCAAAAACAGTCTGTAGGAGACTCCAAAAGAAAAAAAGAATGCACCTGGGAAAAGTGCGACAGCGTAGCTCCCTGACAAACTGAGCACTGCCCGTCTTCACAGGTCGTCCTGAGTCTCTCCTCAATCCAACATCAGCATGCTTTAAAGCTCCCCGCCGTTTGCGCACTGACAGAGAAGTAGATATCACAGTTACTAATCAAATTCTTCCAAGCTTATATGTTTATTAGTCCATTCTGAGCTATAAATCAGATGCTGCGAGTAGTCGTATTGCCTGTTTTCATTAATAATGTTTGATTACGCAACATAAAACAGTCTGTTTCATACCATTTTTTCATCTGAAACATGCTGTCACTTACATAATGCAATTAATGTCAAGCAAGCTAAACATATACAAATCGTTCAAAAAGCAAGTCTTTGTACAGGAAATTTTAAACAATTTCAGTTTCACTATAATATAACAAATTGTGTATAGTAAAACCAACTAAAGTTTACTGTTCTGAATAATGTTACATTTATAGGATTTGTTGGGGAATACAATTCATACTTATAATTACATATGATAATGATGAAAAAAATGTAATAAAATATAGGATTTATACATAAATGTGTTTTATCTGTGATATTATTTTCTCCCAAAATAGCATTTCTTACTTGGTGCAAATTATTTTCTGTACAATTTTAAAATGAACCCTGCACTATTAGATACTGCTCAAGCATTTGATCTAAAATCCACAAAAAGAACAAAATAAATATAGCCAGAATTGACATATTCTGCTCCGGGTGTGTGTTCACGGTATGTGTGTGTTCACTAACTGTGTGTGTGCACTTGGATGGGTTAAATGCAGAGCACAAATTCCAAGTATGGGACACCATACTTGGCCACACTTCACTTCACTTTTTTCACTCACTCACTCACTTCATATTACACCATTTGTGACACTTACTGACAGACGGTCCATGTGTCACCTGACAGTTAGGACAGTGATAGAGATCAATTTCTGCTGCTTTGTCCTCTTCCACACCAACACAACTACACAAGAAGAAAAAATACATATATTATTACATTTGCAAAAAACGCATTTATAAGAACAACATGACTTAACCTTCATTTACAAACTTTGCAACCTCACCTGCCATGAAACCAGTCCTGACAAACATCACACTCAATCATAAATCGAGTGACATCATAAGGAAGGCGGCACAAGCAGTAAACCGGAACAGATGCCATTCTAAAGCTTCTGGCCTAATATCTTAATGTAAAAAAGTCTTATAATATGGTATTGCTTCTTTTCAAGCACCACAGTTTATTTATTTGTCTCTGTGGAGTGTCAGTTTCTATTTAGAGAGGTTCAGCAATTCCTTTGCAGTGTTGAAAAGACCACCGTATTCACTGTAAATTTCTGTATATGAAATGTGCGTTGGCAGTGACAACAGCTTTCAGACAACAGTAGATGAATATGCTTCAGCCGCTGCAGTCAAACCGGGCAATAGGTGCATACCATGGCCAGACACCTGTTAAGAAAGTAAGAAAAATTTGTCAAATGAAAAATGATACATATTATAGCCAAACTACCATCCTGATAGAATGTGCAATTTATTTAAAACAGTAAACTCTGAAAATGTGTTCAAAATAATCCTAAAGAATTAGTCTGTGTGTTTGGCTAAACCTCTGCATCAATGCACCTGCTGCCTTTACTAGTCAACGGTCTCAGTCTTTGCAAGCTTCTTATTCATTCTCAAACAAACCTTTAAACAATGAAGCCAAAAAAAAAACACTAAAGACGTTATTAACTACACAAAACTTGTATGGTCTGGTCCTGATATTTTTTTTACAAAAGTTTGCGTCAAAAGTATTTGGGTTTAGACTCATAACACTTCATTAAACATTTATGCATTACAGTTGTAAAAACGACACATTTGTGAAAGCGACAACTTAAAGTAACTTATTGATAACATGGTAATAACAAATCTACTAACTATTGATGTTTGCGCTTCTAGTTAATTCACATGGTTTAGAGCTGCATATATAAAGCTGACATATAACGGGACGATACTAAATATGAAAGCGCAATGCACAAATAATTGAATTGCATCCACTGGATTTGTACATTTAAAATACATGTGTGTTTTGATTAGGCATCGCGTTCTATGAGAGCAGAAAACAGTTTGTTGAAACATAAGAGCTGGTAGCTAGCTTAGCTGCTAATAACATAGCATGATCGCCAACGTCTTGCAACGTGAATCTGCTTAATCTTTGTGTTTACAACACAACCAAGATACGTTTCAGAGATAATTCATTAATCTAACCTCCAACGTAGCTAAATATGAAATACGTAGGATGCTATTATAAGAGTCGTAGCTAAACAAAAGGAGTTGTTGCAGCGCGCGCAGTGCTATCGGGTCTTACCGGGTGTAAAATGCCGCAACTCTCCCGAGGGCCAAGCGCAGCATGCCGGACAAATTGTTAGGAAAATCCGAGGCCTGCGCGGCCTGCTTTACAAACAACAAGAGGCTTCCAGAAAACGCACAATTCTTCCTTTTTTACGTATTTAAGAGAGGAGAATGAGTAAACAAATCTTGCAAGATCTCGAGGGAATACAGTCCACAGCTGAGAATCATAGATTTTATGAAATTCATAACGCAGCGATGTCCCGTGCTATAAATCCATCCCAATCCGCCCGTGCAGCGACCACTGTCTGCGGGAGAGGGAACAATAAAGTTGCTTCGCATGTCGGTCGTTCTTCGGACAGCAGAGACCTCAGATGAGCCTCAATCTGTATAGAGTTCACCACAACATTGTCTATTTAATAGCCACTATCGAGTAAACCAAATGCAAAACCACGGATATCATTCATCCCATGGTTAGTTTATGAAACTAACGTAATGTTCAGACAAGGGTAAGTAAATCTTTTTCATGAAAGATAACAACATACACAATTTATTTATTTATAATATATAATGTACGCACGCTCATACTGTAGGCTACTTATATAGCCTATGTTTTGAAAAATATCAGCAAAATGTAAAAAAAAAAAAAATTTGGAAAAAATAATCACGTGTTTGTTTATTTAGGGTAGGTTCAAATTGGTTAAAATAACAGCAATAATCTAATAATAAACTAACATCGAAATTACTATTTATTTATGAAACCAGGGATAGGCCTTCATCCTCATCGTTTTAAATAACTAAATATTGTTCTTAAAAAAATAACAACATACAGAACAACTTATTCATTCATTCATTCATTCATTCATTCATTTATAATGAAAAATATCAGCCAAAACACACGTAGAAATAACAAATTGTTTGTTTGTTTAGGTAGGATAGCTTTTAATCACCGAGGATAGAACAATAGCAATTAACATAAATACAGACAAAAATATGTATTATTTATTTATTTACTTGTTTATTTGCTTTTTCTACTGCAACCAAATGTTAAAGCATGGATAGTTCCTTATCTTCAAGGTTAGCGCAATTTAAAATAAACTAAGTAAGCTAATATTCACAAAAAAAATTAAATTCACAATAATCAAACTATTTATACCATATGTAATGTTATATAATATCCATAATATATAAAGTACATATATACAATACTATATACAATATAATACTATATACAGTACTATATATAGCCTACAATACAGATATATTTTGCATCATTATACAACAGCCAAAATGTGTTTACATCTAAAATATAGCGTACTCAGTAGTCCTATTTGTGTTAAGGGTCGCTATATCAGTACTAATTATTTGGATAATCTTAAGCAAAATACAGTATATTTTTCCAAGATACAGACCACCAACCCATGCACAAAAATGTGTAAATATCCAGAACACAAAGAGGAGTGTGAGACGGTGTGTCGTCCAGCAGATGGAGACACCAGACAGACACACGATGGAGGATGAGATCAGATTTTAAAAAAAAATAGAACGATTAGTTTGAGAGAGAGAGAGAGAGAGAGAGAGAGAGAGAGTGAGAAAGAGAGAGAGAGAGATCCACAACACTTTATTAAAATAAGATGTTACACGTTTACACAATTATTAACTGCAGAACAAAAAAAAACATTAAATGAGAAAAATCTTTCATACTTTATAATAATTAAAATCTGTTGAATTCTGGATTTATTAATGAAAATAATTATTCATTCATTCATTCATTTTCTTTTCGGCTTAGTCCCTTTATTAATCAGGGGTCGCCACAGCGAAATGAACCGCAAACTTATCCAGCATATGTTTTACACAATAGATGCCCTTCCAGCTGCAACCCATCACTGGGAAACAACCATACACACTTATTCACACATACACTACGGACAATTTAGTTTACCCAATTCACCTGCATGTCTTTGGACTTGTGGGGGAAACCGGAGCACCCGGAGGAAACCCATGTGAACACGGGAGAACATGCAAACTCCACACAGAAATGCCAACTGACCCAGCCGAGGCTCGAACCAGCGACCTTCTTGCTGTGAGGCGATTGTGCTACCCACTGCGCCACTGAATTTAAAAATACTGCATTAAAATCATTACAAGACTTTTGATCATTTTGATCCTTTTTTTGTGGTAAATAAACAAAATTATACAGTTGACACTGATACTTTTGACTCTTTGAATACTTAAACCCACAAATAAACACTTTCACTGAAAAACTCTCATTAAAACATTAAAAAAAGTTTAATACATAAATAGATCTATCCATCTAACTATCTATCCATCTTTTATCCATCTATCCGTCCATCCGTCCATCCGTCCATCCATCCATCCATCCATCCATCCATCCATCTATCCATCCATCCATCCATCTATCCATCTATCCATCTATCTATCTATCTATCTATCTATCTATCTATCTATCTATCTATCTATCTATCTATCTATTAAATAGCACAACTATTATTATTATAAAATAAGAATCATTGAAATGTATATAGCTTTATCAATCATAATTTTAAAATATACATTTTTGCTCATTTAAACAATATAGTAAAGTTTAAATAATAATAATAAAACACAAATAAAAATAATATATCGATTTAATAAACCAGGATTTTTATAATTGACTAAAAGTAAAACCATATCAAAACCATTTTTGTCACAATTACAAAAATAAAATAAAACAATAAAAAAACAAATAAAATATTATGTTAACATTATATTATATATTGTTTATTTAGCATATACATTGTTTAACATATGTCTTTGTATTTTTTATTAATTTTCATTTTATATTTAACCTTTTAATACTTCTTGTTAAACTAAATATATAATTGAATGTAATATAAATAATATATAATATAAACTAAATTTAGAATAATTTCCAAAATACTTCCTTTAACAGGTGAAATAAAATAGGTTGTATTTTTATAGACTTTATTTCAGTTACTGTTTATTTTAATTGATTTGGTCATAGTTAATCAATAAACCTGGTTTATTCATAAATATCTTTATTTGCTTTTATTATTTACATATTTTTGTGTCCACTACTATTTAAACACATAAGCATATTTCTAATAATGTTGTTGCTGTTATTTTACATTTTTGTTTATTTTAATTAATAATATAAATAAATGTATTAAATTAATTAATTTATTATTTTTATTATTAATAATAATAATTATTAATAATATTAATACTAATAATTTTCACAATAGTGTCTTTTACATTTTGCAGTAACTAAGAGAATAATCCTGAACAATATCTAAGATTCATTCATTCATTTTCTTTTCAGCTTAGTCCCTTTATTAATCTGGGGTCGCCACAGCAGAATGAACCACCAACTTATCCAGCATATGTTTTTACGCAGTGGATGCCCTTCCAGCTGCAACCCATCACTGGGAAACACCCATTTACACACATACACTACGGACAATTTAGCTTACCCAATTCACCTATACTGCATGTCTTTGGACTTGAGGGGGAAACCGGAGCACCCGGAGAAAACCCACGCGAACACGGGGAGAACATGCAAGCTCCACACAGAAATGCCAACTGACCCAGCTGAGGCTCGAACCAGCGACCTTCTTGCTGTGAGGCGATTGTGCTACCCACTGCGCCACCGTGCTGCCCCAATATTTAAGATTAATCCAGTAAAAATAACAACAACAACAATAATCGGGTCAAACAATCAATTTATAATTTTTTTTCAATTTTTATGATTTTTGGACTAAGCATCCAAATATTTTAAAAGTAATTTAATCATCCCTTCAATCCCTCATGCCCACAACACTCCAAATATAACTTTTTTATTTTAAGCATGTACGCAGTTACACTTGTTTGTTTCTTATCAATCCCCACACTAATGTCCATCTGTCATGTCTACCCGTCCACTAGAACTGAACTCCATCCACCCTCCTCCATCCCCAGCCTGTGAGCCTCATCTCTGGTGGCCACGGTCTAGATGCGGGGTGGGCTGAGCAGGCCCGGCCCATCACAGATTGATGAATTGATTGCGGCGCTGCTGCCAGTGAGTCTGTGCCCTGGGCGAAGGCGCCCCGGTTACGGCAGGGAATCCCAGCTATGGCACCCGCCGTGGTGCCGCTATTATGAGCGTCCAGCAGGAGGCCATTGGGCTGGAGACCCATGGAGGAGCCCTGACCCACATACTGCTGTCACGCCCCTGGAGACACACACTGAGAGGTGAGGGGGTGAGAGGCTGGACGTCCCGTGAAACAAACACACTGCCCTTCACTTTATTTACAGGTTTCTCCAAGACCAAGAGCTGTAAGTGCTCACACACAGAAAAAGATGAAGCGCTTTCAGTGTACGAACAAAACCAAAAACCACACAAAGATAAAGTTATCAGAATGCAGACACTAACTGTAGAAGTGTACAGCAAGCAAACTGCTCACCCACTTATTAAGATATAGGTGTTGTTAATATTACCCTAAATTAAATTTGTAATCAATTTAATTAATTGTAATTCAATTATTTTCTGTAACTGAAATAAAGATTATTTATTAATTAATTCATTAATTATTTAAAAAATAATTTTCAGACTTGTAAATTTATATTTAAAATTTTATTTAAACCTTTATATTTGAAGTCTTGGCACCTAGTTAAAATAAGTAACAAAATAACTAAACAAATAGAAATATTAAATAAGGAAAAACATCAATAAAATGTTATAAAAATAATAAATAGAAAATTGTCTGTAAATTACATTTTAAAATAAAAATATATATACTTCAGAATAATAATAAATACTAAAATTGTATATTAAATATTAAATAATTGAAAATAATACTGAATAGAATTTCTGGACTGTTGAGATCTGTTTGTTGGACATCTAGCAAAACGATTCCCGTTGCATTATTTCTAGACTTTTCTGAGCCTATAAGAGCTGCAAGTGTTCCCACAGCGAAGATGAAGTGCTCTATGAAATTTACACAAACTCAGAAACCACAGAAAGATAAGATTTATCACATTCTGTGGTGACAGATAAAGTTATCAGAATCCAGAAACACATTTTATAATTGTACAGCAAGCCGCTGAGTGACTAAAGAGAGACATAAGTGTGCGTATAAACTGGATTCTGGAAAGAAAAAAGTGATGTCTGAATGGAAGTAATTAGAGCAGATGAACTTTCCTCAGGCTTGTGGTTTTGTTTTGGTTGTAAAGACTTTGAGTGGCTTTGCAGTTTTATTAAATAAGTCTTTTATGTAATGTGGGAAGCAAGCACCTGTCATATTTACTGAACAGTGTCTGTGTTCTTGTTATCTAAAACTTCAATTAAAATTCTCAACTCAATGATATATTTTAACATTGAAATAAAATGATATAAATAAATAATAATTTTACTTTTATTATTATATAGTTATAAGAATTTGCAAAATTATTTCAATAGTTTTAGCTAACATGTCTGAATGTCAAGCTAAATAGATGTATATATGAATAAGTGAATTAATAACTGACAATTATTGTCTGTACAGATGCAGTTGGAAGTAATTATTTTTTAAAGAACATAATTCTCATTCTAATAGTTTCTCAGTGCAAGGAACATGAAAAATATGGACACGGGACAAATTTGATGAGAAATCACACATATTCATGTTTAACTATCTAAGTGCATACTTTATTAAGCGTGTAATATATAAACACACTTAGTCATTCATCAATGTAAACACACAACCATAAATATTCAAGTCTATTAGTACCTGCCTCTAATTTCAAGTCAGTTTGACTCTTTTCGGCATTTGTGAGAACCACAAATGCTGCTTAATCAACTACGGAGCCATTTACACGAGTGCGTTTTCATTTAAAATAGAATAAGTTTTGTTGTAGTTATCCATACTACTCTGGCATCTTTGACCCACATTTTTTAAAAACACTTAAGACCCCGTTTTAGTTTGGAAACGCTGGTGATCTGTTTCAGTATGGACTGACATAATTTTGAAAATGGAGGCAGGATCTACAATCGCTCTCTGACTGGTCTTCTGGACTATTGCGTATCTTTCCCTGATTGGTCAAGCACCTCTTATAATCACGGATACCAGCAAAAATATGCCCAATGTAAATGAATGGTCACATATCGTGCATTTTAGGCTGTATAGAGTGGACTGAAAAGCAGTAAAAATGGCAGTCTGGATGAGGAGAGTTTTCATTCTAAAATGTCATTTGAAAATGCAAACGCACTAGTGTAAACAGCCTATATCAGAAATCTTTGTTTCTTCTTCTCAAATTTGCCCATGCAACACTAGCAAAAACAAATGCAATGACACATTCAGGGAGCTTGTCTACACGGCACGACAAGACGAACAGCATGCAAGAGGAGTGGATACAGTCAAAGAAACAAATGCATTTAGTCTCAACGGAACAGCTGTTTGGGTAGTGAACAATGTGAGCACAAAAGAAACACTTCTTGTAGACAGAACAATGTGCTATTTAATTGTTGAAAAGTATGTATGCAAATTGTTGCATGCCAAGACACTGATGTACAGTCAGCCCCTTTATCGGTTTACAAACAGTACTGACTGAAGCTTGCTCAGCAACCTGTGCAGAGACACTGGACAAAGCCCAAAATATAACTTGTGTTTTATACAGTAAAATATGTGTTCATTGTGTCTGACGCACAATTGAATTTTGGCGTTATAACATTTTCAAGAGTGTATCTGTGATTTTTCTACAATGCCCAATCCCAATTGGCACCATAAATCCCTGTACGGTTCATACTTTCGAGATGTAATGTGGCTTTGACTGATGCCTGTGCAGGGCAGGCCTCAGGTCCAGTTTGATATGGCATACTTCATCTTTGCTTGTGTACTTGCAGACTTATGGAGTCTGTATCTGTTAAGTGCAAGAGGCCGAAGGGTGTCAGTTCGTTCTTATTTACTTTCATAACAGTGAACCAGATTGCCTGCACTGAGACTCAATCCCAAAAAACACAGAGGTTCGCTTCGACTGTCTTGATCCCAATTCCAAATGACACAATTTATGTTCATTTGGGGTCTTGCAGACACATGGTCTTTAGCCCCTTTTCCACTGCACAGTATGACACACTTCGGTTTTGGTAGGCACCGGTTAGCATTTCCACTGCAGTTTAGTACCACTTAAATTGGGTGGGATGGGGTATGCGCACAATGAAGTGCTTCCGAGGAACTGTCATGCCATTACAAAATCGCCACGTTTAAGATCTGGTTTCTTAAAAAATCAATGATCTTCACTGGCTGATTGATATACGATATAAAGTGGGTCTCAGACCGGACAAGAAGCACTGCATTAAATTCAATTGTTCTACGACATGTCTTTAAAATATGGAAATTAATTTTATCAGAGTATTTACAATGGAGTTGCTGGGCTTGCCTGCTGCTCCTGACCTCACAGAAACCTTTCACTGGAAGTTTATCGGTGACTGAAAAACTCTAGCTGTGCATATACCCATTATCGTTATAGTTTTGCCACCTCTACTGCCTTGATTTCCTGAAAACAAAATTCTTTCTGCGTTGTCCCATTTAGATCCACTCCTAGGCTACCAATGAGAGGAATATCTGGACCTCTTCTACACTTCTTGGATCGTCACAAAAGGTGGTACTAAAAAGTCAGATACTAGATATGGAACGCAATAGAAAAGCCCCCAAAAGTTAGCTGTACTGAACCTGTTAAAACCATGAGGTTTCAGAACAGTGATCACAATTAGCTCTCTATGGGTCTGCACTGAGAACCAATCCCAAATAGCACACTAAACTCTTGCAGTCAGAGAATGTCCCCGGCCCAGTTCCAAATTGGGATCTTGCGGACTTAAGGATTCTGTGTCTGCTAAGTCCATGAGACTGTAGGGTGTCCAATTCATAATTTCTGCTTTCAAAAGGGCACTCACAAAACACATCTCTTTGAGGATGCTGTATGCCCTTCTGACTGTTGGGTAGCGGTCTGCTCTGAGACTGTCTTGGGCCCAATCCCAATTGGCACACTTCATGTTTGCTTCGGGGACTTAAGGACTTTGTGTCTGTTAAGTCTACAAGACTGTAGGGTGTCTCATTCTTCATTCAGGCTTTCATAAGTGTGCTCACAAACAGCCACCTTTGTGGCCACAATGTGCCCCTGATGTGCACTTCTGCCAAGTCCGTCCTGAGGGACAAATCCTAAATTGCACCATAAACCTCTGCCGTCTTCTTCTGAGTCCATACTTTTGTGACATAAGACAGGTTTTAACAGTGGGCAGAAGCTCGCCTTAGGCCCAATTTCAAACGGACCAATTCAGGTCCAGTTTAAAACATGCGTGCATGTCCGCTAAGTCCATAAGACAGTATGGTGTCCCATTCATCATTTTAGTTTTCATGAGCGCCCTCTTTGAAGCCACTATGTGCCGTTGTAATCCCAAATCCCAGCTCAATATCAAATAGCACCGTAACCCCTCGCTGTCTCTCACTGAGTCCACAATTTTGTAGTGTTAAAAATATTTTTATGTCAAGTAAAAGTTTGCTCGATGCATGCCTCAGACCCAATCCCAATTGGCACACATCATGTCCACTCACAGTCTTGTGACTTTACTACAATGGCTGTCATCTATGTCATGTATCCTGTTAACATCATAGGGTGTCACATACATGATTTTAGCCCTCAGAAGCGTGCTTGCGAGAGCTCCTTTTGACAAAAACAACAGAAGTGTTTGTCGAAAGTGTGTTGAACCTACAAAGTGAGCACCTGCAAAGGGATCACTTACAAGCAACTTTCGGAAAGCCAAATTAATGGATGGGACACTATATGTTCATTTGTTTACCAGAAGTGTGCCATATGAGATTAGGCAAATGTATTTACAGCTCGTATGTGTGCTTTGAATTATTTTTGCACAGCATAGTTTGGCCATGGTGTTAACACTGAAAACCCTGTTTTTGTGACATTTGGAAAAGAAAGAGATAAGTCAGAACAAGAACAACAAACTACCGAAGACAAAAACAGACACCCAGATTGACAAACTGATGTGTGAGGGGATTAACACAGGAGCCTGTGTTAGCACACTATCACATGATGTTTACTTGAAAAGCATTGCATCTGTACGTGTGAAACACAAAGTATAATTTGACCTTTATTATGTAGATACATGCAATACGAGCATCACAACCACTCTGTAACACTGACAGTCATGAAGTCTGGCTGAAATGCTAATAATAACTTACAATGCAATTCTATTTAATTTTCAGTAGCAAAACAACACCACTGTAGCAAAAAACGTTTTTTTCTGAATATTATTTCACTTGATTTTATTTAAATATTTCAGGAAACTGAATCAACAGGTTTCTCATCTATCAGTGCAGTTAATATAGTTTAAATGACCTGCATTTAAGAGTTACTCCCATAGTAGTCATATAAGTAAAAGCTTTTCATTCACTCCCAGTGGCTGTCTTTTATACATTTACAGTGTACAGACACGAGAAACTGAGATGTTTGAATCACATGAGAATCTATCTATCTATCTTTGCTAATAAATATGAGCATGAATTACGGGTTCTACCCCAATCATCTCACAGATCTGTTATTTGGGGTGTAGTGAGGGGATACACTGTCTGGGATGACCCAACTCCCGTTGGCCTCAGCTTGTAAACAGAATGAAAGAAACTTGGAAACCATTGGTGCTCCCTGATGAGCTTCCACTCAGGTGCTCCGCTCCTACCGGTTCTGCCTGGATCCAGTCTGCCTCATTTCTTGTTCTTGAGTTGGTTGGCCAGCCAATCCAAACCCTCATATAGACCATCTCCACTGGTGGCGCAAGTGGCTTGGATATACCAGTTACGATGGCGTAGGGAGTGGAGACCAAGCTTATCTGTGATTTCTGCAGCATTCATGGCATTTGGCAGATCCTGTGCAGTGAGACAGAAACATACACAACTATGTCTATATCTTACTATGGATACACACAATGCAGACTCTTCAGTATAGATACTTTGGTTACATTTTATTTTGATGGTTCTCTTTAGGCATTCTGTCGATCTAACTTTGCAACTTCATGTCCACTAACTGTCATTAGAGTATCAGAAGCATATCAATGGACAGTTGCGTAAGGATAAGGGTAATTGTAAGCTGACATGTAAAAATCAAGTATTTTAATAAATAAACTTAAATACTTAAAAAATTAAAGAACTTAACATCTTTTTTTTTCTTTTATTTGGACCTTGTAATATAGTCAGGGGGCTGCACGGTGGCTCAGTGGTTAGCACTGTCGCCTCACAGCAAGAAGGTCGCTGGTTCGAGTCCCGGCTGGGCCAGTTGGCATTTCTGTGTGAAGTTTGCATGTTCTCTCTGTCATGTGGGTTTCCTCCGGGTGCTCCAGTTTCCCCCACTGTCCAAAGACATGCAGTATAGGTGAATTGGGTAAAAAAATTGGACGTAGTGTATGAGTGTGTGTGTGAATGTGAGTGTATGGGTGTTTCCTAGTACTGGGTTGGGGCTGGAAGGGTATACTTGCTACACAAATGACATTTAACCTACTGAGGAATATTGTAAATGGAGTTATTCTTTACTCAAGTCGATAATCTAAAGCAGTTCATATAAATCACAGGTAAAAGTTCACCTCAGATTGCTGACCTGATCTTACTTTGATCACTCCAGACAGCGCTTCCCTCAGTCTCAGACTGATGCTTGTGAGTTAGCCCCGCCCACTTATTTACATGTCACAGTATTCACAAAATAAAAAATCTATTACACTTCACAGTTTATTCTGCAGTACCAATATATACCATCATACTGTCCTGCCCAAGTGAAGTAACTTGTCATATTAGCTCTCAAACAATGTACCATTTTGACTTATTTTCCCATAACCACTCAGTGTCTAAAATGTTTTGCCCACATTGACTTAAAACCTTTTACAGATTTAGTGTTGGGCGCATTGTGACCTACTCTATCACACTATGATACAGCAGCTGCACACCATCAGATCAGAGAGACCTTCAGCGGGTGGTCAAAACTGCTCAACACATCAGTGGCAGACCTCAACAACCACTGCCGCCAATGAGCTCTCCAAATCATCAGAGAGCCCATCCAGACCAAAAATAGTCTGCTTTCACCTCTCTGCCATCTGGAAGACGTTGCAAATACATACAAGTGCTCTGAGAAAACAGGCCTGAGCAACATTTTCTGTCTTACAGATGCTGCTCTCATCATTCCTCAGCATCAATACACAAGCATACATCAAAACACAGCAGCTACATCGACACTTCTTCATTATCAACAACACAATGAAGCTAATGCACATACTAAATTTCAATGCAATGTTAACACCAGGGAATTATTTCTAATTAAAAGAACACAGCAGAAGAATGAAGAAATGATAATTAGGAATGCTCTTGCCTGCTTGTTGGCAAAGACGAGGAGTACGGCATCTCTCAGTTCATCCTCAGCCAGCATCCTCATCAGCTCTTCTCTGGCTTCGTTCACTCGCTCACGGTCATTGCTGTCCACCACAAAGATCAGACCTTTAAAATACATGGGAAGTTAAATGTTGATATGTAATGTGAGGAAGTAGTTTATAACGTGGGGAAATATACAGGCAGCCAAAATTAATATGCATGACTTTTCACAGATTCCCAATGTTTGATATGCATCATGAGAGGCTGTGGAGGTAATAATGTTGAAATAATGCTCAGTTTCTTGCACACACTGATCATTTTGCTTATTAAACCTCAATGTATCACCAGGAGCCATGGGTATTATTTTGTGTTTACTGTATGTGTTTTTTGCTTTTAATTGGCAACAGCCATTCACTTGCATTTAATGAATAACCAAAAACAATGGTTTTTATGAGGTGGGTTGTTAGCCCAACGCTCAATCCCCAACCTGGAGGACCAGGACATACACACAATTTAGTTTATTCAATTCACCTATACTGCATGTCTTTGGACTGTGGGGGAAACCGGAGCATCTGGAGGAAACCCACGCGAACACGGGGAGAACATGCAAACTCCACACAGAAATGCCAACTGATCCAGCCGGGGCTCGAACCAGCAACCTTCTTGCTGTGAGGCGACAGCGCTACCCACTGCGCCACCATGTCGCCATTCAAAAACACAGTTCACCAAATATGAACATGTTGAAAACTGGTAGCCACTGACTTCAATAGAACTTTCTTGTTCTACTATTAATGTCAATGGTTACACAAGTTTTTAAACATTCTTTAAAATGTATTTTCATTTTTGGGTGAACTATCATTGTAATGTTGTACAGAAAAAAAAAGTCATCTACACATTGAATGAGCTTAAGTTAATTAACAGCGTATTGTCATTTTGGGGTGAATTGTTTCTTTATAGAGGTCTCATGAACTTGACAGAGTACTGTTTATGCTCTGCGATGATGTATTCTCATGTGTTACAATTTTTACAATATTTTTGATCAAATAAATGTAACTTTGGTGTACTTTCATAAAATAAAACGTTTTAACACCATGTAAGGTGTTACAGCGGGGAAAATAAGTATTGAACACGTCATGTTTTTCTGGGAATAATATTTCTAAAGGAGCTGCTGAAATGCAATTGAACCAGATTTTGGTAAAAACCTTAACAATACAAACATAAAAATAAAACAAAAGAAATCTGAAAAATTAGTTATGTGTAATAACAATGAAATGACACCATAAAGGAGAAAGTACTGAATTACTGAAACGTGATGTTTACTGGTGATGTGTTTAATACTTATTTTCCCCGCTGTACATACAGCTATGTGAAAAATTAAGCAATAAGTTAAAAAAAAAAGTTTAAAAAAAAATAACAAAAAGGTTTTCAAGTTTTCTAACAATTCCAATGTTTTAATTTCCTAAGAGTTATTATTTGACGGAATAACCCTGATTTTCAATCACAACATATGAAAACATTTATTTTGATCAAATGTCATTTTCTAAAAATAGTAATTTTAAAATAACAAATTATATTTGGAAGAAATCTTCTCAGACCAGACCTTTAGAACTCTCTTGTATGGTGTGTGTGTGTTTGTGACTGATTATTCAAAGTCCAATTTGGGTGTAAAGTGTATTTTTGTGCATCCATTATGAGCTGTCTTACCTTGTGTGTTCTGAAAGTAGTGACGCCACAGAGGTCGGATTTTGTCCTGGCCACCAACATCCCACACTGTAAAGCTGATATTCTTGTACTCTACAGTCTCCACATTGAAACCTAGTCATAAGACACAACAGGATACAAATTATACACTAGCAATACTCGTAAAACATGACATCAATCCTGTATACAAGGAAAACAAAACAATTGAAAATAATAATAATTGAAATAATACAATGTTAAACATATAAAGTCTAAAAATATGTTTCACCAATAGTAGGAATAGTAGTCACTATCTCTCCCAGCTTCAGTTTGTACAAGATTGTGGTCTTTCCAGCTGCATCCAGCCCGACCATCAAAATCCGCATCTCCTTTTTCCCAATGAGGCTCTTCAAAAGGTTGCCAAAAATGTTCCCCATGGCAGCTGGTTAACCTTTACCAATATGAAAAGGGAAAATTCAGGTTTTTTTTTTTTTTTACTAAAACATTCCACTTTTCTTACCTCCAATTTAGGGTTTGGCCATGTCCAAAAGAGCATTTGCTACCACATTGTACTCTCTGAACATCAACATCACATAATAACATTAGTACACATCGACTCTTATGAAGATCATAATGTTCTTCTTTTAAACTCTTCTAGAAACCTCTCTGCAATTTAAATGATTACTGCATGATCTGTGATCTCTAACTGCGGCTGGGCAAATTCATACTTCATATTTTTTAAACAATAAGCACCACATGGAACATGAAGAGACAGAATTAAACTGAAAAAACATACTCAATTAAAAGGACCAAAAATACAGAGTGCGAGTAAAGTTGGTTGAGTATTCTAGAGTAGTGAGTAAATAAAAAATGTAGTTTACATCAGTGCCATTTTCTTTAAGTGTGTTTCTAAGTGTAAGTAAATTATTTACTGTTCATGGAATATAAATGTAAAATGTGAGATTAATTTATTGTGGAACACATTACATTAATATATACACCTATAATAAGCTGACAGACAGCAGTCTGATGCATTTACAAAATCTGTCTAACCTAAAAAATACAAAACATGGGAAAAAATCTAGCTGTGGCAATATTATTTTGTACATTTATTATGCATTTTGAACTCTGATTAACAAGCTACAAGATGGTGCTGCATACTAAACACTGACACAATACATGCATATTGTGCATGCATTTGAAAAAGTAACATTCTGTAGTGCATTTAGTTATAGTTTTAGACCATTTTCCAATTTAAGTCATCACACAGTAGGCATTTTTTATCGTCTCTCTTCGTTGCGAATGATTTTGTGTCTTCTTGGACACTTTTAATGCTTTCACACTGCATTTATAAGGCATCTTTGTCTTAATTTTTCTGTTCAATTTGACTGGACTGAAATCACATGATTATTCTACTTAGCAAATCATTGTAGAATGAACATATATGACTGCAGGTTGAAGGAAAATAGCGCAGTAAAAGTACCGATACACCACTAAAAATATATTCAAGTAAAGTAAACATTTTTAAAACTACTTATTACTTAGTAATGTACAATTCCTGAGAAAAATTACTTTGGTACAGTAATTTGAGTATTTGTAATTCATTACTTTACACCAATGCAAAGCCTATTTTGCATTAGGAAAAATGTAGCAGTAACCAGAGGATGAAAAAAATGTAATCCTTGAAAACAGAACCAGAGCGCACAAACATTTCAGTGATGTCATGTTAATGTAAGGTCATCCTGAAAAGCCTTACAGTGAAAGCGCTAATCTGCAAATTCATCTCAGATGACTCATAACTGTCATCATGCACTGATTAAATAAATGTGCATGGAACATTGAGTCAAGCACAGTATATATATATATATATATATATATATATATATATATATATATATATATATATATATTAATACATATGTGCATTAAAGCAGCCAGTGAAATAAAATGCAATCCCTAATCCAGTCTGAAGTGTGATTGTTTTTAAAACACCTACATTACAACAGTATTTTTAAATGTATGTGTTGACCGACATATTGAGATGCACCAGTGGACAGATTCATGAGATCAAAAAGAAAGGTTTCTCATGCTTCATAAAATGGTGATGACATCAACATCATATGGGTAGAAGACATTCAAATGCCAGAAACTGTTGACTTGCATGACAATTTAAATCCAACAGAACTACCGAAGCCCAGATCTGATCACATTCAGCTTTCAGAAGCAGATGATTTCAACGCACAGGCAAATGGAAACAACCATTTAAGATCAGAAAAGCCTGATATGAGGAATGATTTCTAATGTCATGCTGCTGATGAATACGCAAGAGATGCTCGAATCTCATGGTTATTACTCATAAGACAAAATTGCCTTCTCATGGTAAAGCGGCGCATGTCACGTCAGGAGTCAGTGATGCTGTTTTAACGTCTAGCATCTTTTATTTCTGTCACGACGCAGATATGCTACTATATCAAGAACCGGCCTGCATATTGACAAATAATATTTTCAATGTAAATATGACATTACTTCAGCAATATCGAATCTATTTTAGACGAAAGCATAGCCTATATTCTAACGTTCTGCAACATCCCTACTCACCTCAGGCACCGACACCCGATAATTTCACGCAAGTCACTCCGCTCTCGCGATATAGGAGGGATAACCTGGAGAGAGACAGAGATCTCGCGATATCATCGAAGCGCATACTGGTGTGTGCATTTAAAATGTCAATGAATGACACTCGTGAAAGCGGTGATAGAGCAAGAGGATGAAAGAGCATTAAACATCTCCACTGAGAGAGAGGAATGAGAAGTATTTTTCTAAAGTAATACTACTTTAAATTGCCCAAAAATCTGATACTTCATTTATGTGTACAAAACATAAAATATGCAGCTGGAAGGGCATCCGCTGCGTGAAACATATGCTGGATAAGTTGGCGGCTCATCCCGCTGTGGCGACCCCAGATTAATAAAGGGACTAAGCCGAAAAGAAAATGAATGAATGAATGAAAACATAAAATAAGAACTCCTAACAGGTGAAATGTAACCTTCAGGACCTGAAATGTAAACATATTTCAAGATTGAGTTATTTTCTTTATAAATATTTCGTTAGAAAAACCTTATACATTTGACTATAAAAGGCAGGCTAATTATATATTTAATATCTTTTCATATATTTTAGTGTATCACGGTGGCGCAGTGGGTAGCACGATCGTCCCCACAGCAAGAAGGTTGCTGGTTCGAGCCTCGGCTGGGTCAGTTGGCATTTCTGTGTGGAGTTTGCATGTTCTCTCCGTGTTTGCGTGGGTTTCCTCCAGGTGCTCCGGTTTCCCCCACAAGTCCAAAGACATGCGGTATAGGTGAATTGAATTGAATAAGCTAAATTGTCCGTAGTGTATGTGTGTGAATGCAAGAGTGTGTGGGTGTTTCCCATTGTTGGGTTGCGGCTGGAAGGGCATCTGCTGTGTGAAACATATGCTGGATAAGTTGGTGGTTCATTCCGCTGTGGCAACCCCTGATTAATAAAGGGACTAAGCCGAAAAGAAAATGAATGAATGAATAATAAATTTTATATATATATATTTAATTATTTTGATATGCTTTTTGCGACTCATTAAATGAAAACAAAGGAGGTAATCAAAGCAACAAAAAAACAATAATATGATAATTCCTAATTAGTATAATAAAGTAGGCTATAGAGAAAGAAAAATCTTTAGATGTTTTTCAAAAAGATAGGATAAAAAAAAGTTAGAAAGTGATAAAGAACTACATTTTTAAGATCTGGAAATCTAGAAAATAGAAATTGTTAATAACAGTAATGTTGACCTAAAAGATCTTTTCAAAATCAAAATCAATGAAATAGCAATAATAAGCAAGTGTCTAGTCCCATGGTCTAACGAAAAACGCAGAATGGCTTGACAGAATAGAATATAAACTGGTGACATTTGTGGGTAAATTTAGAAATGCTGTCATGTACATTTAGGGCATGTGCTTTTTCCTTATGTCCCATTAATCAGTGAGCTACCACATTTCGAAGAGGTTTCTTTCAGAACTGTGCATTATGTGATAATTTACGACTGAAGGATCTGTTTCTGCGAATGTTTGGAAGCACATTTCCATATTGTGATTAATTATTCAGCTTCTACTGAAGCTAATGAATAAGTAACCTACTGGATGCTGCCAATTTACAAAACTTGGCAACAACTATTTCCTCGCTCTGCCAAATTACTCAGTAGCTGCATGCCAGATTAGCAGCAGTGAATCTAAAGACCACTCTGTATAAAGTAAAGATTATGAGGTTAATCTGAATACTACAAGAAATTATTACGGCTTCGTGACATGCAAAAATGCTCATATTTACTATACATTTTGTGCCTAATAAATTTGTGCTCGTGAAAGGAAGTGCATATGAGCACACAGCATCTGGACAGATCTAGTGCAGATGAATAGGAAACTCTGTCCCTGTGTCACTTCACACAGTCCACCGTGTGTCAGTGGGTTTTTGATCGATGTGTTTATCAATTCAGTGGTTAGGAAAAGAGAGAGGGAGTGGAGCAGATGCTTGCAGCTGCACACCAGATTATAGGGTGGAGTGCTATATGGGGGGGGAGTGCTGTGTTTGTGTGCACTGGGAGTTTTGGGGGTTATGGGGTGGGCAGAAGAGGCTACAGTGGATAGGGGTGGGAGCAGGAGAGCTGGGCCGGGGGGTGGGAGTTATAATTTAAAGGAGCCTCTCCTCTGAAGTGTTTGCCAAACTGCACCCCAGCAAACACAGTCATAAGTCGGGTTGGTTAGGCTTGCAGAACTAATGAGGGCTTGCACATTTAGGCAACAGCTTTGATGTTCTGGGTAGCTGGCTCCTTGTTTTTTCTTTCCCTTTCTCTTTTTCTCTCTATCCCACATCAAAAATGAAAGGGGAAGCTGGACAAGGAGCCCAGAAGCAGATGTTTCCAGCTGTTTTTCCCCTTTTCCTTTCCTTTTGATGTACCTAATGTGTATATGCATTATATACTCACTTTTTTATAACATAATCTATCTATCTATCTATCTATCTATCTATCTATCTATCTATCTATCTATCTATCTATCTATCTATCTATCTATCTATCTATCTATCTATCTATCT
>CAIGQV010019951.1:15134509-15183483 GCA_903798115.1 Danio jaintianensis
GGGGGGGTCTACAACCGTCCAATTTCTCTGTCTCACACATGGGAGAAACAGCGACAGGAAATTCCCTCTTGCAGCAGCTCCAGGGTGAAATGATAAAGGAATAAAGAAATGCAAACCAGATATCCAGCGCTTTATCATTCCACGCCACTCTTTCTCAAGTTCTCTTTCGCTCCCATCTTTATTGCCAGAGGAAATACCACGAGAAGAGAGTTTGATAAAGCCAGCAGACCGTGGGTGGTCACTTCACAGCGCTTCCTCATGAGGAATCATACACAAAAACTCATTTATTCCTAAGATGTTTGTGCATTCAAAAAAATTCAGACAGAGCGTAGTCATCAGAAGTTTGTCTGTGTTTAGTTAGGAAATCACACACAGTGGTCCAGTTTCTGACAGTTGCAGATTCACAGACAAGGACAAACAGTACTCAGCAGCACATGGCACAACTTTGGACAGTTGATCCCTATAAGACAGGTTCATGCCTCAATCTGCTTATAAAACCCTTTATGAAAGTCTATCTCTGTTGCACATTATAAGAGGTCAGATTCAGTAAAAAAATCTCCAGAAGAGAAGAATTATATTTATGTCTAATATGCCAATCTATGACCCTTCCTCTGGTCTTTCCTGGTTCTAAAACCACGATAAACCAAGAAAGGTTTCTTAAAAACAACAGAGAAACATTTTACAACTTACTGTAGGTAAATTCTCTACACACTTCTTAAAAAATGACAATATATGAAAGTTAATTTATCCATAGAATTAATTTCATTCCCTAAGCATTGATGAAGGCTTCAAAGGCTTCAAAATCGTATACATCAATTTCACTGTAATAAGATTGTAATGGCAACTGTTTAAGTACAGTTTAACTCTGGACTTGAGAGTATGAATGTCTTCCATTCTCGCATCAAAGGCATCTGGCATTCTACATTGTTCAGCAGTATGAGATGAGATGTGACTGTTTTTAATCAGCTGCGAAAAATCCACAGGAGGCACAAGTGTTCTCCAGTCATTCCTTCACTCTATCCATCTCCGTTCACAGATTGGTCTGTCTCTCTAAAGGTTAGGATGGGGTTACACAGCATATCAACTGAACATTTGTCCTGGTTTTCATAAAAACCAAGCAAACTCAGACCTCGACGCAAGGCACATTCTCTTTCAATTGCTCCAGACTGGGGGGAGTTTCTCTATAACGTCTTCTGAAACAGCATAAGATGTTCCCTTCAATTATCACAGCCATTGATTCTTTATGGTCAATGCAGGCAAAGATCTCAAAGTTGTAAGATACAGTGTTTTGGAAACCTCAACCCTACTAGGATGGCATTTTACCATCAATAATAATTACGACATAATCTTCTCGAAGATTTCACCAAGTATGGAATATACATTAAGTGCACTTTCGAAAATGTAAAAAAAATAAAAAAATAAAAAAAAAGGCAGTGCCTATGTTTCGCAGGAATAATTTGTTCCTGCTGTTGTGACTTTGGAGGAGTGCAGATGGCGTTTGGGCCATTTGCTCGGTTCTGGAGGCTGAAGATTCCAAAAAAAAAAGAAAAGACAAATGACATGAGTCACCTCCTCCTCAATCTCTGACTTGGCATTTCGAGAATAACAACAGCAACACGACGCAAATAGATCCCAGATGATGGAGGTTAAAAGTAGGAGAGAAACGGATAAACAGACACACTGTGGGAGAGCAAAACACACTTGCAGTCACATTCGATATGACAGGGTACAGGTTGTTGCCTTCCGGTCCAAAAAACCAAATGGAGATTTGGATGAAGGTGTGTTGTTCACTTGCACACATTAACCCACTCTGTGACCCTGCACTCCTCGCAGAGCACGTAGCAGCACCAGTGGAAGCGGCAGTGGCAGCGTTCACTTCGGGCCTGTTTCAGGATGTTGTGTCCGCGGCCGCAGCACAGCGACCCACAGCCGTCCATACCTGGGCTGCTTTTGTTGCAGATTCGCCCCTGCGTTCCCAGTGAATCCATTGCAGGCTCGGGGTCGCAGAAGTCAGGTGATTTCTCGAAGTACACTAAGTCACGTGAGATACTGCGCCGCCGCTGGCCTCGGAGCGGATCTGAGCCAGTGCTCCCACCTGTTCGAGAGTTGAACACTCCATTGTTTTTGTTCTGAGAGTTTATGAAGATGGCAGTAAGAAATTTCTCCCGCAGCAGGGATCCCACAAGTCGGAATTCAGGAGAAACGTACCAGCAGGTCTTAAACTGGCAGCTGCCCGATGTGCCATGGCACTTGCACTTTCTTCTCATGTTGTCAGTAACTACCTGTTGAAGTCAAAAACATAATGACATGAATATAATGTATGAAGTTAATTACTATTCGTATTAAAATACTGTGTTTTATCATGTCACCTGATCACACAACTGTCTAATTCTGTACCAATTATCAGATATTATTGTTAAATCCACACCTGTCTGCCCACTCTGTTATTATGAATCCTCATGCGAGCGTGTATATCACGAGGAGATCCTCTAGAATCCAACCAGTCTCTAGAAAAGCGAACACCAAAACGGATATCATGACTGCAGCCTCCCCACTCCCAGGTGTCCTGCAGCATCGTGGCCTCATCCGGCAATTGCTTGAGGAGACTCATGGGGTGGGACGAGCGTAGGTTGGCAGGAAGGCTGCCATGGAGTGAGCTGAGCTCAGGTGTGTTTTCTCCTGCGCCTGCTAAAGACACCCCGCTCCTCTGAAAGGTCTGAAGCTGGAGCTGGGTTAACTTGAGACGGATTTTATCGTCATCCAGGCGTCGTTTAGCCTCACAGCCACATCCACGTAACTTACCGAGGCTGCAGGCTGAAGCCACCGAGTGCACGACCCCTGCAGCCAGAAGCGACAGCGAGAAGGCACTCTCTCGAAAACCTGGGATGAAACAGAGATTTATAGTCACTTTTACTAAACTTTTTTCTTTATTATAAATGATTTAGCCATTCTGTGCATATATTTTTACTAATATTATTATAATTTATGTGGCCTCGTAATCTTTAAAAACTTCTCCAATACAGTCTTATGGCAATTTATGACTGTTTTACGTTTAAACAATTTTGTATGATAAGCATTATAAGTGTGTGTTCCAATATTGTAGTCCGCTGCTTTATTGCTTAATAGTTTTAAAATTTGATTCTGACAGGCTGGTAATGTTTTTTATTTATCAAATGGATGGAAAAACTCTTAAATTAATTCCAAGAAGATTGAATAAAAAAAAAAACAGAATTGCAAATTGAAAAGCTGCAATTGTTTTATTCAGTCAATGTTAAAGTTAAATCCATTAGTCTCCCTTATGAAAAACCTGTCTTGAGCAATCAAGACAAATCAGAATTGTGAGATCATAATACTGTTCCTCTGTGCTTTATTGCTAACAGTTATGGTCTAGACTGATTCCAATAGTCTTTTAAATTAAGACCAATTTTCAAAACGTGCCTGTTTTCATTATAGTTATCGTCCATGGTGTGAATGTGCCTTTCCACCACAAATAAAGCTGCTAAGAGAGTAAACATAGGCTTCAAAACCTGAAGTGCGCACAAAGCAGCTGGTGAGATAATTATATATAATGATCATTATCTAAAATCACATAAAAGATGTTTTCCATGGTGCAAATGCGTTACACAATGACTCAACGCTGATATTTTCCCTCTTTGGCCAATGTAGCATTTCAATGCCCGGATTATGACTATATTGGCTCTCTACAAGTTCAGTTTCAGCACTTCCCATGCCCCTTTTGCCATCCACTCACCCCTGTTGAGAATGGCACTCTGATGGGGCAACTTGCCATGGTTCTCCAGGGAGGAGCAGTTCCAGCGCTGGTCTCTGAGCTGGTGCTGGCATTCGTGAATAGCAACCTGAATGCCCTGCAGAGCAGAGGCTGTGACATCAGGGCTGCGCACACACAAACGCATCTGTTTTTTGGTCAGGCCTGCCAGTCGTAAACACACTGCGTTGGGGGTAAGCACTGGCTCTCCTGCCACCTTCAGGCCGAGGATGTCATTGCCCAGTACCCTGAGAAAGGAGAAAATTAATTTTATAGCAGTGATATCATTATGAAGTAACACGCAGTGCAGTAAATATCGCAGAAGGCTGGTGTTACTTAGCATCACATGTGGTCTTTTTAGAAATGACTCACATATGTGAAGAAATTATGACAACGATTGAATGAGTTCAGTCATTAACGAGAAGCAGGGAAATTATTGTAACAGGCACGGATGGTTTTATGGTGCCATATTCATTTCAAATAATAAGATCAATACATGCTTACTGGAACATTTTAGATATGGCAGAGAAAAAGTGACAAATTCTAGTGCTTTTTATATCAGCAGTTGGAAACAGTTGTGCTCTTAAGTGGCCTGACACTCAAACAAGGCTGTGACCTTGCAAGAAAACATCCATGAATATTCAGACGCCCTGGTTTCTATCAGTGTCTTGGCATGCCTGAGGACAATCTGATGAGAAAATGACTATATGGAAAAGATTTGTGGGAAGTATTATATCCAAATCATAACACGCTGGTGTTAATAAATACATTATGCCCATTGAGTTTTCAAAAAAAAAAAAAAAAAAAAGAACACCCATACCCCCACAGTTTCACAGCTTTTACGGTGAGACTATTTTTTTTTTCTCTTGTAACACTAGTTTTTAATCAAGTATCACCAAGAAAAGTACTAATAACCATCACTAGGAACTCACAGGTAGACTACCAGCAAGAATTGGATTACATAATCAATATTTGAATGACATATTCCCATTTAATCAATGACAAACAATTGAAGTTTATAGTAGCCCATGTCCAATATATATTCTACTAGACTTACTAGACACTGGTAGTCAACATTTGAAGTGGATCAAAACCTTTCACCAAAGTTGTCCTAAAACTATTGAACACACCCATTCCTGTCATGGGACAATTCTGTAAAACTTTTTTAAACCACTTCTAACGTTGACTACTGTATATTGGAATACTTAACATTATTATAATTTTTTTTAAATACAAGTACAAGTAACATTAAAATAGATAGTCTACTATACTAGCAGCTGTGCTGGGTAACCTGAAAGTTTTTTTGTTTTGTTTTGTGAATTGCCCCAAAGTGGCACACTGCCTAAATTGGGACAACTAAACTCTAGTGATTATATCTTCCCAATACATGAATGCCAATGTGCTAGTCCTGCTAGAACTAACAAAGCTACAAACATTTGACCTTAGACGTCCCACTTTAGGGCAATTCGAGAAACAAATCATGCAAATGATATTGTGAGGCATTTATACTTCACATCAGTCACAGGCTTTCCAAAACAAACAGCTGATTAACTTCAGCAGATCTCGTGAACGCGCTTCCACCTTTCTACTTACGTGAACGCAGGTGACAGAAGCGCAGCAGTCACAATCAGGACTCGTCCCAAACACTGTCTGTGGGGTAACTCCATTGCGCCGAAAGCTTTGCTCGACGGGACATTAAAACACCTGTGGGATCGCTTTAACGACGAACTGGAAATTACTTGAATTGTTTGTGTGAGGAGCGGGGAGTTGAGCAAGCAGCATTTGATGAAGCTTGGGACCGGAGCGTGTATGTCACTGAGGAGGAGGAGGAGGAGGGGGCGCCGTCAGGGTGGGCAAACATCGCCTCCGGCGCTTGTTTTTAAACGCGAACGGTGTAAAAGTAGGCCTGTCAAACTTTACGTGTTGCTAAAACTGAATGTGATAATTGTGGTGTCTGTCTAATAATAGTGTCCATGCTTAATAGGGCAAAAATGTCATTAATAAACCAGTTTTAGGTTATTTTTAGTGGTAAACAAACACCGTGTCGTAATAATGACAAAAGTAGCATTGACTAAAAGTTTGATTTTATGTGCAATAATAATTAACAAGGATGTATATCAGTATAAAATTATTTATTAATTATTATTACATTATGCAATTTTATTTAATAGACTAGCTATTCCGTTATATTACATTCACAATTGCTTTAAATAACGGTCTGTTTTCCTTTTTGGGCTATATTTAATAGATATAGGCTAATAGAGCACTATTCATTTGTCTATACACGTCTTGAGTTATGTAATGCATTATGGGATGCTGTTTTTGAAAGACATCCAAAATTATGCCAGGGCTCTGATATTAGAAGAATTGTTAATTGGTTAATATAGTAAAGTATGAATAATGGCAAGTGTATAAGCACATAAATATATTTAGTAAGTAGCCAATATAGGAAAGTAAGCAAAGTAAGCTAAGCAAATAAGACCAAGTAAAGTATTTTCTTAAAAGTAAAACCAGTTATATGATATAATAATCACTGCACTTTAAACTTCAGCTTCTGATCACGAATACAAAAACTGTAAAAGCTATAGTATAATTAAATGTTAATGGACAGAAACATTGCAAACCATTTCAACGGCCAGTATACAAACCTGAGTGTACAGCCTAGGGTACAACTTACAGAAGGGCTCATGCACTTGTTAAGTGTTACTTGTCATTTGCTGTAGGCTATGCGCATTCTTTGCATTTTTAATTTTTGTATTGTTTTTACAGTGCAGCCTATGACCTGTCTTCACTGCTAAAGTTGTGAAAAGGCATTTGGCTCCCCCGCAAAAAAAAAAAAAAAAAGTATGTCAACTCTAAACTAAAGTTAAGTAAAAGTCATTCATATAAACCACAATAAGCGGGGCAGCAGCAGCAGGCAGGCGTGCGGCTCTTCTTGAACAATGCGAGGTGCGTGTGCGCGTTCATGTGTTCGCCCTTCCTCCCACTTCGAATCAGTTCAACAGTTCACCGTGCAGTGACGTTTCACTTTAATTAGGCCCACATTCATCATTTTCCCCGACACTCTTAATGAGAAGCCTTTGCTGACTGTTGCTGGAGATAGCCTAGAGCACTACTGGAAAATAGACTTATTTCGTTTGTTTGTCTATACACGTCTGAGTTTGTGCGTATAATTAGTCCCATAACTGACCATGATGGAGAGCTTTTTGTCAAGGCTCAATGAAAGCGATGCGCAATTACATAGCGGGGCAACAAATTATGCATAATGCACGTAGTAAGTTTGTCCAATAGGCAATCTGTCAGTGTTTTTTATTTTTTCTTACTTTTATTTTTTTTGCAAGCTGCAACGTTGAGACGTGATGATATGACTCAAAAAGACCTGAACATACAGAAGTATCAATAAACCAGAATATTTGGGGCATTAGCAGTTTACAAGATTAAAGGATTATCGTGCTGGTGGTCAGCTATGCACTATGCGCAGCAGGTGTAAAAACTCTTTAAGTGACCCTAGAAAGCGCATCTTGCTTCTTATCTATATTAATATTACCATTAACAGTAGTAGAATCAGGATTAATGTCATGAAATTGAGTTAAATCCATTCGTAACACGGAATCCTGACAACAGTTCTTGGTTTTCGGGCTAATCACCTTCTATTCTCGAAGATCAATTCTTGTATTGGAGCTAATCACCTCTATTCCTCTTCTTAAGCTCTGGCATCGAAAAGTGCATTAGCATTTTGCCATGGCGTGTATATCTAAGTGGCTTAAAAAGTGATTTGAAGTTGATTTGTATATAAAAGGCGTCCCTTAACCGGATTGGCGCTAATCTGCGGCGCATCGCATGAGTGTTTCAGGAAAACCTGTTTAAGATCCTTCAAGAGTATAAGAGCAGACTAAGCCTAGAAAAGCAGCCCTCATTAAATACCACTAACAAAAGCGCACTTCCTTCAGTTAGCCATTTACTTCAATCCCTCGAAGGAAAAAAAAAGTGCTCTCTTTCTTTCTGATGCTTTCAAGGCGACATCAAACACATTATATGTGCCTAAAATACGTCGATTTAATATTTGCCAATCGCTCATAATTCTTTGTGCAGACGATATCATAAATGTATGGAGTCAAATCTGACAGCAAGATAATATTTGATTCGTGCCTTTACTGACCATATGCGATCAAGGGAGGTCTGCGGTCCAGATGGTGAAGAGTTTTATCTCGACTCTTTCTACTCTGGTGTCACGTTTTAAGATTAATTCCGTGGAGTTATTTATCGGTAACAATTTCTTATTTTACTCCTCTGAAATCTGAGAAAATTGTTATTTGAGTGTTGTAACACGAAGGTAGTTATTAATGTAACCAATTAGAATGCAGCATGGGGTTCACTACATAAATAAAGGTTTATACGATTAACTTTGAGATTACAGGTAACACTGTTTGTTGTTGTTACCATATGTTTTATTTCTAGAATTATAGAGGTTTAAAATGAAATAACATTATTTGTGAACAAATGAATTTGATTATCAATAAATGATTGTATAAAGCTTGAAATGTTCAAGTGACCTTTATAAAGCAACGCAAGTGTTAAATAAAGGTATACTGTCATCTGGTTCCATGAAGAAATCATTGAACTTTTCCATCACACAAAGTGTTATATAAACTCCTGAAGAGTAAAGGTTGTACTGGCATTTATGGTTTGAGAACCTCATGGAACCTTTCCGTTTCGATAAAGGCTTTTCACAGTACTCTTTAAAAAAAGGAAAGGTTCCAAATAGAGTTTTCATGATGAAGAACATTCTGCCAAACAGTTAGTTAATATTTTTTGTAAATAACTTTCTAATAATGTGATTAAAATTTTCCACTATAAAGAATCTTTTTTTGGAATGTAAAAGGTTCTGTGGATGTTGAAGGTTCTTCGTGGAATCTGCATCAATGATGGCATCAATGCATCTTCCTGCATCAATGTCAATAATAATAATAAAACTTTAAATAGTTCTTCGAAGAACGGTTCAGGCACTGAAAGGTTCTTTGTGGAACCATATGGTTCTTCTACGACATTGCCACAAAGCCCCCCTTTTTAGTAACTTAATATTAATGAAAAATATGTTTCTTTAAACTTCCAGTAAGAATAATAGTCCTTTTAAGAACTGTTCACTAAAAGGTTTATTTTGGAATCCAAAATGGTTCTTCTGTGGCATTGCTTTAAAAACCTCCATCTAATCTTTGTTTTCAAGGGAGTATATCAAGCACGCATATAACAGGCTAAAAAAGTTTAAGACTTCTGCTACTGGTACTACAAAAAAAAACATATATATAATAAAAATGAATAAACAAATAAATGCAACATTATCCGGCCAATTATCTTGTAAAATGAGACACCGGCGCAGCATTAATCACTGTCCTTGTGTCTTTAATATCCTCCTTTTTATTTAACCTCATTTCACCATAATTATAGCATGACGTCTCCACTTGATGTGCTTTATTTAGGCTAAACACTACAAACGGGTGAGTGCAGACTCAGAGCGCATGCATGGACACCTATAAAAACATTTTTACGCGCAAGAGGGAGGAGACGCAGTTAAGGGAGTAATGCATGCATGTACTCCGGGTAAAAAGGCCAGTTTAAGATGTTTTATATTACCCTACTGTATCCGTGGCGAAACACAGTCCACACAGAGGGAACTGAAGAAACAAACGGCGCGCGCACACACACCCGCTACAATGAGAAGGAATAAATCCGCGCTGCATATACGGACGGAAGGCGCCTGAATGGGCTGCATTTTAGATGATTTCGCTTGAATGTACCTGAGGAATCTCTGGATGAGGATTACAAAATGATATGTAATTTAAAGCGAATATAACGGATCTTTTCTTCATCTCCTCTCCTTTATTTCGGGTTTTGCCTCCTGTATTCATTGTGCCCAATGAGAAGAATTAAGCTATCCCTCCATTCAGTTCCACTCAAAAGGAGGGAGGAAAAAACCAGAGGGAGATGAGAGCAGCAAATCCCTTTTTTATTCATCTTGTAGCGTTCAATAAGTGAACAATGTGTCGCCTATCAGTCACCGAGGGGATCAGGTCTACGGGACTGTCCCACGCGCTCAGTGTTGTGAGCAGAGCATCACTAACACACAGACTGTAAGAGCAGCAGCAGCAGCAGCAGTTGCGCTGGCATCCCATCCAGGACCCTTTCTGTGATTCAACACTGATTTTATGAATAAACGCTGACCCACGCTGTCGGGCGCACTGGAATGTGGAGTGGTAAGTGGATGCTTAATGGAAACAATTTATTTTATATTTTCAATTTAAATGTCAAATATAAATGTTATTTCTAGTATCCTAAGAAATTTCCTCTCTTCAAATGCATGAGCTGTATATGCTACATGGTTCTTTATAAACTAAACATTTGTTGCATTATAGGGCATTTGTATATGTTAGTGGCATCCGTAAAGTTTTTGTTCTAAATGATAAACGTTTATGTTTGTTAGTTTTTTAGGCAACTTCATATGTAAGATTACAATTCTTAAAATAAACTTTGTTTATTGGCATCGATGATCCCTTGCATTGCAAAGATGGTCATTGCAACCTTTCCATTGCACGTTAGAGTATTAAAGTGTTGTCATTAACAGTATCTTGACATTCATTTAATACTTCAAACGCATATGTAAATGAAACTGTATATGATATATCTATATTCCCCTCATATTTGCTAAAAAAAATCTATTATGCTGTATAATGTCATTGCACTATTGGTTAAATGGGCTATATCTGAGAGTGTATGCTATTGCGTGAATCTGATTTGAGGTTAATTGGTTAACTTTGCCCTTTCAGATATCATGCGGGTTCTCGCGTTGCTTCTCGCAGTTAAAGCGGCATGTGTCCTCCTGGTGTCCTCTCTCACTGGCACAGGGGCGGTCAACAACAGCGGCCGGTGGTGGTAAGAGACAACAGGCTTTTAAAATATAAGCTATACTCATATAGGACATACATGATTTAGTGTGAACAACCAGTGCTCACAACCTGTATGTTCAAATCTAGAAAGCCGCTCAGAACGTGGAGAAGATTTATTGGCTTGCGTCATTTAGTGGTTGAAGTGAAATTGTCACTGCGTAAACAAACATATGGCAGTGGGCATCTGTGGAGCTGCAGATTATCCTTTTTATTTGAAAATTAAACATTATAGGCTTTTTATTGATATTATAAAGTAGGCTAGTACTGTGAAAAAGGTTTGTTCAAAACAGATAAGTCAAGCTCACTCACTAGATAAATCAATGGGAATCTAAATGCGTTTACTCGGAGCTACTGCTTGCGCGCTCTCTGTCTCTCTTTCTCTCTCTCGGTCTCTCTCTGTCATTTTGACAGTGTGGCTTGAACACGGGACAAGATTTTTCAATCCAATGTGGGATAAATTAAATGCGGATTTATTTTATGGCTAAGAGCAGTTCCTTTCCAGGTCGCTTTCAGGGTCGAATTCGTGTATTGTGCTCAGCATTCTGGAGTAAGTTAAATCTAGACACGACATATGAGCCAAAGCTGTGTGTATACGTCTCATAATGATACACAAAGTAGAAAATAATAATCAGTAGTTATATCATCTTTAATCAATTTAAAACGCTGTAATTTGTTTTATGTTATAAATAAGGCATAATGAACTATCTATTGTATAACGCATAGATAATAAAATAGTAAAATAATAAAATAAAAATAATAATAGTAAAATAATGAATAAAATAAATGAATAAAATAAACAGTATTCTATTTACTAAATCACATCAAAATAACAATTTTCAGTTACTATTCTGTAAAATTTGCTAAGACAGATCAGAACAGATGTCTATAAGAAAATTACATTTCATATTTATAATCTATATAAATATTTTATGTATATTGTAATTAATTTATTATTGATTGCAGTTTATATATTTTTTATCTAATATTATATAATATATACATGTTTTGTTTACAATTAAAATGAGTTTTGCAAATTTTTAAGCTTTAAAGCTTTATTTAAAGTTTTAAAGAAAAACTTTATGAATTTTTAAAAGCTTTTTAAATATGCAACTTGACATGACTGATAGTTTGAACATGTTTTCTCACATCCTACAGCTAGCCATATATGCATATATAAACCTGCCTAAATTTTAGATTTTATTTGCTGTGATATCACATTCCAAAACTTCTAATAAATCAAACAGGATAATTTACATTTCTAGATATCATCTGTTAGTGCTTAAAGACAAACATCACTGTAAACAAGAAAAAGCTCTAAAGCCCCATGATCTTGGCTGACATAATTCTAGCATCTTTAAATGACAAGTTACCTTTTTCCAACTTACTAAAGTCATGCCTTCTCTCTCCACTAGGGGTATAGTGAATGTGGCATCCTCTGGCAACCTCCTCACCAACTCTAAGAATGTGCAGCTGGTACTCGACCCAAGCCTGGCACTGCTAAGTCGCCGCCAGAGAAAACTGATCCGGCAAAACCCTGGCATCCTTCACGCTATTGCAGCAGGTCTACAAACAGCCATCAAAGAATGCAAATGGCAGTTTCGTAACCGCCGCTGGAACTGTCCCACTACCCACAGCCCCAATGTCTTTGGCAAAATTGTCAACAGAGGTGAGCATGGCTTCTGAGAGAGGCATTATAAGTGATGTGTTCAATACTATTCATATCTCAAATACTGAAATAGGAACACAGAGAATTACAAATTCTGACACTGCAAGTGAATAGGGTAAAAATGAACTACTGTAACAGTTATCACCATACTTCCCCAGTTGATTGATTACATTAGGAATTGCAAATATTTTTTGTATTACAAGTTTTCTAAAAGGTTATTTGAAAATGTTGTTTAAATATGCAAATGTGACATCATTTACATGAATAGGAGCTAATTTGTATGAATTTCTGGCACAAAAATCTATAAATCAGATCGGAAATTCTTGTTTATTAAATTTTATGACATATACGAGTCAACTTTGTATTGCTTATAATTCAGAAAAGACTGCAAACAGCAAGAAAAGAGAATCAAATGGAGAATAAATTTAGGGGAATAAAATGTTATATATAATTAGGCAAATTACATATAAACATTTCGTTCTGTAAAAACCTTTAGAATATAGATATGAATAAAACGTTTTAAGTCTGCTCTGTGTAAGTGCTGCTGAAATGGAGATTTATGGCTCAATGCAGGAGAAAATAAAACTCATTTTGAGAAAACGATTGAGAAAAATTGATTTCAAAATTATGTATTAAAATCTACAGACACAAATCTGCAAAAAAATAAATGCTTTGTAAAAGAAACAATTAGAAGTGCTTTCCATTAGCCCATAATGTAAAAATTGTCAGCTGTATTAAAAAAAAAAGCTGTTTACCCCCTAATAGGATAGATTGTAAGTTGATTTCATTATTTGATTAGGTTGTCGCGAGACTGCATTTGTGTTTGCCATCACGAGTGCTGGTGTTACTCACGCCGTGGCTCGGTCCTGCTCTGAAGGGGCCATTGAGTCCTGCACCTGTGACTACCGGCGCCGGGGTCCTGGAGGGCCAGACTGGCACTGGGGAGGCTGCAGCGACAATGTGGAATTTGGCAGGATGTTTGGACGAGAGTTTGTGGATTCCAGCGAGAGGGGCAGAGATCTACGCTATCTGACCAACCTGCACAACAATGAGGCAGGACGAATGGTAAGACACTCCTTAAATAATCGAATTACATCATTGTAAATATTGTAACATTGCATATATACAGAATTATTAAATGTCTAGAATCTCTAAAATAAATATAGAAAAAGAGACAATATATTATTTTATGACAATATAGGTTATTTTTTAGGGAAAAATATTAATTAAAAAATGTAAAAGGAGGAAGAAATCAAGAGAAACAAAAAAATATGTAAAATTTTGTAGTTTGGAATTTTTTTGCAATATTTCACTAGAATTTAAATGTATTATCTTTCCATTTCTAAAGATGTTCGGTGACTAAAATATTATTTTAATTAATATATCTGTGTAATACATCTGTTTTGTTCAAATGCACCAAATATATTGCCTATATTAACTGAGAAATGAATAAAAAAAATCTTTTTCAAAATGGGGTGTACTCATTTATGCTGAGCACTCTATATTGATTTATATCTAATTTATTAATTACATAACAGATCTATCAATGCACATATCTTCCCAAATGACAAACCAACTAGCAGATTTACAGGCATTATTATTAATGTGCTGTTATTTTACACTTAAACAGTAAAAAGCAGAAGAGATTAGGGTTAGTGAGATTATGCAATTATTTTCTTCATAAATATATAAATATCAATGCAAATTGGAAAACAGACTTTCAATAGAAATGTTTCAATATATATGTTTCAATATTAATATGTTTAAATCCATAATATTCTTTTTCTCTCCTCCCCTTCAGACGGTCGCATCAGAGATGCAGCAGGAGTGCAAGTGTCACGGGATGTCGGGATCCTGCACTGTGCGAACATGCTGGATGAGACTTCCCAGTTTCCGTGTAGTGGGAGATTACCTGAAGGACCGTTTTGACGGCGCATCCCGAGTTGTGTATGCCAACAAAGGCAGCAACCGCGCGTCCCATCGAGCAGATCCCCGACACTTGGAACCAGAAAACCCAGCGCATAAACTCCCTTCAGCTCGGGACCTCGTCTACTTTGAAAAATCACCCAATTTCTGTTCCTACAATGGCAAAACTGGAACACACGGCACATCGGGACGTACCTGCAACAGTTCGTCGCCGGCACTGGACGGGTGCGAGCTGCTGTGCTGCGGAAGGGGATACAAGACTCGAATGGAGCAGGTCACTGAAAGATGCCACTGTACTTTCCACTGGTGCTGCCATGTGAGCTGCCTCAACTGCACCAGCACACAGACTGTCCATCAGTGTCTATGAGGAGCAAACACAACCAACTCACAAACTGGAGGCAAAGGCTCCCAAACTGGGTATAGAAATGGGCCCTTGAGGTGTCTGGAGGTTACAGACCCTGGGTTCTCAGCTCCTGCCCTGGAGGAGTTTTGTGTGAAACACATGCTGAAACACATGCTTCAGTTAATTTATACCCATTATTTTCAGCAGACATTACTCCAGTCTTCAGAGTCAACATGATCCTTCAGAAATCATGCTAATATGCTGAAATTCACCAAATATTAGCATAATGACCAAATCAGGATATTAGAATGATTTATACAGGGCCATGTGACGTGGAACACTGGAGAAACAGCTGCGGAAAATGCAGACATTCATTCGCTTATTTTCCAAAGTCCTCTTGAATGTGGATAGATACAACCATTTTCACCTTATTTTCAAATGCAGCCTAGGTAAACACAATGGGATTTTCTTAAAAACATTTAAAACTTTTATCCAATTATTCCAAACTTTGGACCGGTAGTGTAGAGTAATGAACAAACCTGTTAAGTTTTAGCAAGTCATTTGAGAAAAAGAGGCTCAAACCAACATGCTCACTGAGTAGGCAAACACATTGTATTAACTACTGAGAAAAGCTCAAAAGTTCACGTGCGGAGCTGTCAGCTGATAGTAGGCTTCACAAAATACAAAATTAGGTCTTCCAAAAAAAAAAAAAAAAAAAAGAATGGGTCAAGAACCACTACGCAACGCAATGTGCAACTCTTGAGCAGGAAACGCAGAAACATTTTGAAATGTAGGATCTCGAAGCAGCAGTCCTGACGTTCCAGCATGTCTTCTCCTCTCCTCATCTCCATCTCTGGTACTCTGGGGAACGTAGAAGCAAGAAAGTAGTAACTGGACACAGTTTGACAGATGTTCCTGTGGTTAGCGAACCACAAGCATGCTCTCTCATAAACCAGTGCAAAACTCTAACAAGAGGGCGGTTCTTTAAAATATTTCAGCGTTTTGTTTTCTTTAGCTGCAGTCCTACTCGTCTCACATAAAGCTGTGTGAAGTGCTTCTCAAGGGATGGGGCTTCCTTTTCCGATTACTATGTAGCGGAATCCCGAACTCGGCCCAACCTCTCATGATTTCCCATTCGAACCTGCCATGCTTCCCGTCACTGCTTTGAGTCTCCTGCCATTTTTTTAATACCATTTATTATTATGTGGTACACCATGTTATTGTACTGATGGAAAAGTATTGGGAAGACTGACCTAAGATTGACTCTGACAGAAGCATGTTTACTATAGAAATGTCTGTCGAGGGAGATTTCTGTCGGAAGCTGTCAAAGACACTACATTGATTACGCACAAGTACATATTAGGTTTTTTTGTGTGTGTGTAAAGATAATCCTGTAAATGCCCTACTACCTAGTTTACAGTGGACAAACAGTTCACGTTTATGTTTCTAAAAGAGCCACAATTATGAAAACTGTATTTTGTATATCAGCTAACATAACCAAAACGTTGTAAATATTATAAATAGATATGATCTATATATTTATGCTGCAACTTGCAATGTGAGAAAATTATTTACTCTGAAAGTGGGGTGAATACACTAGCATTATTATTTACTTTATTCCAGATGGTTGTGTGCTAACTTATGTTGATGATCACAAATGGATGATCAAAATAAGGCCACATACATCTCAGAGAGACATGATTACTTTGTCAAACGCCTGATTTGCTCGTCTCCACACTTGTGTTTTACATGCACTGAACACCATCTCTTTTAATATTGTGAATGAAAAGTATTTATTATTGTATGATGGCTTTTTCTCTGATGAAATGGAATATTGTAGCTCCATTTAGATATGTTGTTTTCATATAGAGTAATAGCACAATAAAGTTTATATTTTCATTACTCATGTTTTGAGACAACTACTCATTTCCTAAGATGGCTCAAGGTTTAAGCTCAATAACGGGTTTGAGTTTCACAGCATATTCTCCTCAGCTTCATTTGTGATCCATCAATCATTTCTCCAAACCGCAACCTGCTATGACAGGGTATGTCTAAAGCACTTAACCTAAAATCAACAATATGAGTGTGCGAGTATATCCGTTCCTCTAAACATCATTCTCACCGCTGAAAGCACAAGAACAGGCCTCTTCTTCGAACGGTCATGCATTTTAAATCCACAGTTACCGCTGAGGGAATTTGGGTTGTGGGATAACGCAGCGTTAAATCTGTATGTTTTCACGACACTAGAGGTTTTGCTTCACTTAACTTAATATCAGAAACAAAATAAAGCAATGGTATTAGAAATAATGACAGGCTGTGTTGCCCCCGCCCTGCTGTCGAGGCCAGCGAGACCGCAAGAGTTTGGATGAAGGAAGACGATTCTTTCACTCACTCACCACAACATATCGCAGAGCCACTGAAGGTCAGGCAGATAGAGCCCAGCACCACCATAGTCGTCACATCCGCATCCCAGAACATCTCCTGAGATGTGCATCTGTAATGCTGACAAAGAAAAATCTAAACAAAGATATACATATTAAAATATAGTTTAACGCTAAGTGTTTAAAACACAATTTACTTAATTGTAAAAAGACCTAGCAGTCTGCTATTTTCAAATCATAGATATATACACTAGATATCGCATACGGACCCTCAGCATGCGTTAATAGCGCCGCCATATTTGTACAGTGCTCTCAGGAAAACATCATTCAACAGCACTAGTCGAGACAGTGTGCCAATGTGAAGATGCTGGACTTTAGCGCTGCTTACGGGTGTAGTAACGAGCAAACAAAGCACAAAGGCAGAACATTTCATAGGTAAGATTTCGTTTTTTACATGTTACAAACACACACTCTTTATCGGCAATGCCTGTGCCGTCACTGATCCATCGACGTAGAAAAGTGATGTAAAATTATAATTTTCGTAATTACATTTTTTTTTACATTTTTTTGCGTACTGACCACGGGGGAAAATTCCTGATCATAGATATATTTATCATAGATGCATTCATTTCAAAGAAGCGCTACCCTGTACTAAAATGGCGGCTCTATTTACGCATTCCTTCCAATATACAACAATAGGCCAGGCGACATCTAGTATATCTATGTTTTCAAATAAAGATTTTTTAGTAGCATGCAATTTGATAGATTTGCCAAGAACAAAATTTTATTTTTGAGGTGGGCAATCATAGAATTTATATTAATTTCCCCTAGTTTTCCTCTTTTGTTATTCTTATTAGATTACAAATTGTCTACACAAGTAACAATAACATATAAATCAGTTGCATATAAATCTAAAATGATTTTGTTTTAAGTCACTATTACGATGACCAGTGCTCACTTCATTTAATCATTGACTGTGAGACAATATGCCAAGCTGTATACAAGAAATGGAAATTATTTGTGCTTTAGAAAAAGAGAGAAGCAATATAAACAGGTTGAATTTTAGTTACTCAAAAAATTCACCTTATTTAGGTGTACTACCCAAAGTATTTGTTAGTACACACACCATCCCTATATCAGGCAATCAATTTTTGTATTGTTTTTGTAATGTTAGCTTATTGGAATTTCTTATTAAAAACAGTAAAATGCATTCAGTCATATATATTACCAGTCAGATGTTTGGAATAATTAATAGTTTGTTGTTTTTTTCTTTTTTAATATATTTTAAACTGAAATTTATTAATGTGATATTTAAGTCAAACAGTCTTTATTTTTGCAAATAAATGCAGACTTGGTGAGAATAAAAAAAAGTTACAAAAACCCAACCTGAGTTTGAATCTAAGCTCGATGTCAAATCACTGTTATATCACTTCCCGTCTTCATTCCTAACCAATAAATCTAAATATAGTAAAAAATAAAACAAAACAACATTCCTTCTACACAAAATCAATCATAAATTAGTTTTTCGACCTTAAAAAGGCAGGAAATTCTTTCAACGTCTATAACTCATATGCAAAATAGTGCAAGAATACAAAGTGATAATAAAAATGAGAAATATGTATTGAAAATGAGCAGAGAAGGATTAAAAAAAGAGGGATAAAGAAGCAAAGTCAGGCTGAATTCCCAGGCACTGGTGGGATGAGGGAGGCGGAGGGTGGAGGGCTACTGTCATTGTGGGAGTGCTGAAGAGTCACTGATAATTAGCTCAATTAGTGACAAAGGCAGTGTAATAAATACCGACTTAGTGTCTGGGTCCCTGCTGTCCACTCTCTACACGGCCTGTGATGCAGCCAGGGACTGACGGACAATTCATTAAACCGACAAAATACCCCACCGTCCAGGCGTGACGCTGCGAGTTAGCCCCCTACAGGCCCGGCCCATTGTTCTAATTGTCTGGGTTGGAGTCGCTTTCTGGCCATCTCCTCCTCGCCCCCTCCTTCGTCCTCTTCTTTCAGAAATCCCAAGGAGTTAATGCCCCTACCTAACTCTGTAAGTAGGTGATCGGCAGGTTGGGGGAAAGAAAAAAAAATGGAAAGAGTTACTCGGGAGGGAGGGGAGCGGTGGGATTAGGGTCCGAGGGTTGCCCGGGAGTGCAAAGACTGGCCCCAATCGGAATGTCGTAGAGATGAGTCCAGAAGCTCGGATGCGGGACAAAGCGAGAGTTAATTAGGAAAGATTGAAGGAGTTGGCGACAATGGGCCGCCACCCGAGTCGAGATGAAATTGCTTCCGCGGATTATTGGGAAGCGAGTGTGTGGGTTGCAGGGATGTGTGTGCCGGGAGGGGTTCGAGCAGGCTTGGATTGATGGCTGCCCCTCTGGTTAGGGAATAGGGGACAGGGGAGGCTGACCGGCTGTTCCCACAGTCTGTTCTGCAGCAGCCACCTTTGACACACGGGCCTGCCAGGCGGCAAGCAGGGAGAGGGAGGCTGGGAAACACAAGAGCTTCTAAAAGCAGAAATTCATCTCGCTTTCAATGCCAATAGTGATTGTGATGGACGTATGCAAACGACAAGTCAAAAAGCATGAAGTTTGAGTCACAGATTACGATAGACACAAAAACCGCAAGCTGAAAACTCATTAATACTCTACATCTCCATTTAGTAACATGGTTGATTTGCTGTTCTCCTTAATTGAAGCGCCGCTCTTTTTCCAAAACTACGCAATAAAGTTTTAATTCAGTAAGTGCCCTTGAGGGACTCTAAAGCGCTCGGAGAAACTTAACCTTCCACCAGTGGTTTGAAGCTAATAGAATAATGGCGAAAAATTAAACCGCTTGATAAAATTCCAAAACAAAACCTCACTGGGTTGGACGGAGTAAGAGCTTGGCTGAGCCATGCTGTTGTAGACGGACTACTTTCCATTCAAGCGTCACTTTAATTTCAAGGGAATGGTACAGCAAGCAGGTATAAGGACCACAAAAATATGGGTTTCTTCCAAAAATTCCGGAAGACCGTTTACCCTCTTCAAGCTCGGGGCCTATGGAAAGGGTTGAGAAGCAGGCTTCTGGGCAAAATGGACCAAAGAAAGTATATGGAATGCGAGCAAAGTTCGGGTCACCATGCTGAATAGAGCACAGTGGAGCAGTGGTCACATGCAGGGCTGACGCAGTGTGGGCGCATGGGTTCAACAGAATGTGTGGATTTTGCACAAACCCAAAGAGGGAGGAAAAAAACATTGGTACCTCGACACAAGAATCCCAACATTCTTTAGTGTCAGCCCTGATGAGAATGGTTTCGGCAGCGCAGCATGCCTGGGATTATGCGTGTCTGCGAGTGTGTGTGTGATAATTGCGAGGTGTGTAAGTGCAGTTGTGTGTGGATTTCGAAGTGCCTGGGCATGGCAGCTGGGAAGCAGGCAGAATCCAGGAGATTTGAACCCTACATGCCGCCTGACCCTCTCAGCAGATGGTGGCTCCAGAGAAACTGCCATCTCACATCACAAAGGACGAAGTCTTGTAACATCTCCATCATTTGCTCGTACTCTGCCTTGCAACTGCTCCTTCAAAGGGAGAAATGTTAAAGTGTATGTTAAAGGGTATTAGTTGGCATCATTCTTTAGAAGTCGTGAAGCAAAATTTGATGTATGATCACAGATCTGCTGGATGCTTTGATTTCAGGACAAGTTTATGTAAAGATTGACACACACACAGAGCCCTATGAATGACACATACTCAAAAAAATGCTGGGCTGGCTTCATACAAATTTTGGGTAAAATATGGACAAACCCAATGACTGGATTACCATTTGGTTAAGGCTAGTATTAAATAAAAATTAAACGTTTATCAGTATTCATGACTTGTACATCTGCCATATCTGTTAACTTGAACCCATTTCTATGCTAGCACACTGATAAAAACAGACCAAATTATTGCACATATCCATATTTCTGCACCTTTTTCCAAATGAGTATTCACAGACACTAATCAACATCGCATTTAGATTGAGAATACAGCAATCATTTCATCAACAATTTCCTTTCATTCTGTGTAATACAATTTTGTTTTTTCCTGACTAGATTTTGACATTGTCTGCTTTTTCAGCAACAAAGAAATCAAATGCAAATATACATACACAATTGTTAAGTACAAATAAAATGTTTGCCAAAATGGAAACATATAACTTTCCTAAACATAAAATTTAAATGAACGCAGTTCATGTGAAACAACTTAAACTCTTTGATATGTTCATGCAAACCTCTTGTTTCCAAATTTAAACAGACAAAAGAAAAAAAATAACTCTATAGGTTTTGGCAGACATGTTTCTAAGCAAAGGATATGAAAGGTCAAAGAGAGAGTTTACTACATTATTTAAAGCCTGAGTAGTCTATATTCACAGAAACAGGGGCCGTGACAATCTTAAATCCACGTTTTTTCCTGAGGATGTGTCTGTGGAATGAGGGTGGGTATAGTTTAAGCTATTGGACTGCTGTCTGTGGTTTATATGTATAATGCACTTCAGAATGGAGTCTTTCTGGATGACATTCAAGTCTGCAGGAGCAAGGCTGTGTGAAATAATATCTGTATTTCTGTGCAACTGTGTACTTCAGTGTATGTGTGTGGGCAAACAGGCCTGATCCAGTAATGATTTAGGTGGCAATATCGACCCCCCCTCACTAATGGACCATGACCTCTTGATTTAGTCCATTGAGGCAACAGGCGGTTCTCAGTAGGCCTGGCTAAATCACTTTCTGCAACCACTTGATGACAGAGATAAAACTCAGATAATGGAGCCATATTTTTTGATGGCTGTAAAAACTTGTTGCCATTGGCTCAGAAAGAAATGTCTAAAGACACAGTTCACCCATAAAACATTTTTCTCTCATCATTTGCTCACACTCATGTCAACGCAAACTTGCATAACTTTCTTGATGAATTAAGCACACAATGCGCTTACATAAGGCTCTAGCGTTGCATTTGCTCACATTATAGTGAAAAGTAAAATTTAGAGAGCCAACAATTTCCTAAATTTTAAGGCTAATAATAAGTGAAACCAAATGATAAAGTGATGAGAACCAAAGTGAGAACCAAATGATAATGAAAGACACACTTTCCTCTCTATATGTAACAGACACTTTCCTACAAACACTTCGTTAGGACTGTAACAATAAATATAAATATATAAACTTAGTCTTGTTATACTGATTTGAGATGCTTCTATATGCTCATTTGTAAGTTTCTTTGGATAAAAGCATCTGTTTATTGAATAAATGTATATGTAGGTCCTATTTGAAATGAGCTCAACAGAAGTAGAAGAGCAGTTTAGGTATATTTCTGTATTTACAGGATACATATATACTCTGAAGCACAGTATAACCATCTTAAAAGAGATTTAAAAAAATGACAGTGATCAACATTAGAAAACACCTTCTGATTCCTCTCAGCTATTGGTGTAAATCTGGCATAAATCACATAATTTTCTGACAAACTCTGTTTAACTGGCAGCTTAACTTTAGGTTTTCACTGACACTGCAAGAGAGTGAGCCATTCTAAACTGACTGAAACCTTGTTAAAGTCTTTCAGCCATAACAAGAAAAGATGGAGCTTCTAAATCAGTAATTTCTAGAATATTGGACTTTTACAATGACACTAACTCATTTAATTCTCCAAAAAAGACTCGTCATCCACTAATGAAAAATAGATGAGAGGACAGCTTAAAATCGCAATGGGCAATCAGTTCAGAAACTGAACAATGCTTTGATCTTCATGACAATTTTGTACATAATTCTGTATTTGAGCAATTCCATGCAAATGTCAACCTTGCCATGAAAGAAATGAAGATTTCTCAAATTAGTGGAAACCTTTCTAAGTTGTTTGTGTAGGCTCAAAATTTACAGTACTGTACAAATACTCAAAAATGTCTCTGTCAATGTTTTTAAACATTCATAACATGTCACATCCATAACAAAGATTTTTCCTTCATTCATTCATTCATTTTCTTTTCGGCTTAGTCCCTTTATTAATCTGGGGTGCCACAGCAGAATGAACCGCCAACTTATCCAGCATATGTTTTACGCAGCGGATGCCCTTCCAGCTGCAACCCATCACTGGGAAACCTCCATACACACACTCATTCACACACATACACTACGGACAATTTATCCTACCCAATTCACCTATACCACATGTTTTTGGACTTGTGGGGGAAACCGGAGCACCCGGAGGAAACCCACGCGAACACGGGGAGAACATGCAAACTCCACACAGAAACCACAACTAACCAAGCCGAGGCTTGAACCAGCGACCTTCTTGCAGTGAGGCGAACATGCTACCCACTGCGCCACTGTGACGCCTAGATTTTTCCTTATAAATGCTAAATTAAATTAAATTAATCGTCTTTGTTCTATAGAGAGACAACTCTTATCCATCTGATTAGCATTATTTATTTTGGGTTGTCCAGTTTAATTCACAGAATTTCTACAAATTCTGTTAGTTTTTTTACTGTAAATTTGCATACTTTTTGGTCACATGCATATAACACACGTTTATTTCTCTCATAACGTAAAAATAAAGTATATTAAAATACTTAAAAGTATTAAAGTATAAAATATGTTTTTCAGATTGATATTTATTTTGATCCCTTAACTCTCTGGTTAGTTGTTTTAAAAAATATAAACAGATGTTTCAATATACTATATAAACATAAACATTCTGTGAATTTATGTTTACTGCAAATGACTCATCCATAACGCTGGAATTGCTCATTTTCAAATCAAAGCTTAATTTAAATACTTTAAATCACAACTAAATTTTGTAATTAATTGCATATATTTGATAATCAGTCATTTGCGATTTGTAGTTAAATACTTTTTGATGTATTTGTGCCCATCTCTGGTGGTTCATCTGCAGTGCTTTGCTCATTTCCAGATGAACAATGGTACATTGTTTAAATGCAATCCACTGGGGGAAAAATGTTAAGACAAAGGAAAAAAGCATTGGGTTTTTTGGTTTTAATTATTGGCTATGTTTTTACAGCAACAGTGGGCAAGTGTTCAGCTCTGACACATGAACAGAGGAATGTTTATTTGCTGCAGTTTAGGGGCATAGTGGTTACAGAAACACTGACACATTCCTGTGTCACCATGTCTGCCTTTTTCTCTTCATCTCATGATGGCTTAAAGGGATAGTCCACCCAAAAATGAAAATGCTGTCATCATTTACCCATCCTCCACTTATACCAAACATGAGTTTCTGTCTCCGGTTGAACACAAAGGAAGATATGATGAAAGTGTTGGAAGAAACAGCCAGTGACTTCCATAGTATTTTTTGTTCCTACAACGGATGTCAATGCTGCTTTTTTCAAGCATCCTATCTTCCTTTGTGTTCAACAGAAGAATGCATTTTTTTAAAGTTTAGAATCACTACGTGTGAGTAAACGGTGGGAAAAACATTTTTTGGGTCTACTATCTCTTTAAAACTCTATTCAGCTTCTGCACACATCCTGATGCTTTCCATTCTCAAGTTTAATTTACAAATGCTAACATTACAGTCACAGAAATCCTTTCCATGAGCATGACTGAAATAAATATATCTTAAAACTATTACAAGTTCAAAGAAAAATAGAATAAGATAGTGAATACACTAAGGGAGTGAATCTGATTGCGTGCTCCTTTGTGTCAGCGGGCCCTTTCAAATCCCATCACGAACCAATAAAGACTTTTTTTTTTGGGAACAGCTCCCTCAATGCAGTGACACAGGGGACCGTCTATTGCAGGAGCTACACATCCACTCTTCCACATGCATACTGAGAACAGCTTGCATAAGTACAGATCCCTCGTTTGCCACTCCACTCCAAAAAAAAACAACAACTCTATAAATCACCTCCAAAAGCCAACCAGAGGGCATTTCAGAATTTCATCAGACAATCGTCAATCATTTCAGAAATGGAAAGAAGTGACAGCTCTCGAGGATACTGTATACAAGTCTGAGACAGGAGAAATATCTCCTAACTAGCACATAAACTAAAAAGGACCTGTCCAGAACAATAGTCAGATTACTGGTCAATCAATATTGTCAAATTTCTCTATTTGGTATCTCACAATCTTCTATGCTAACTGATTAATAAGTGACTGACAACACCAGATTGAGATGCTTGGTTCTCATAGCATTTACTGCCATCTAGTGGAAATCTTAATAAGTCACAGATGTGCGGGTTTTCAAGCATCAAATGAACTCAAGGTTTTACACAGCTTTATATGCAACTGTAGCCTTTTGTTCTTTTGAATGTATCCTGTACATTTAATTTTCTGAGCAAAAAATAATGACTATTATATATTTGATAAATGATTTAAAGAAATAGGCGACACGGTGGCTCAGTGGTTAGCACTGTCACCTCACAGCAAGAAGGTCACTGTTTCGAGTCCCGTCTGGGTCAGTTGGCCTTTCTGTGTGGAGTTTGCATGTTCTCCCCGTGTTCACGTGGGTTTCCTCCCGGTGCTCCGGTTTCCAAAGACATGCGCTATAGGTGAATTGAAAAAGCTAAATTGGCCGTAGTGTATATGTGTGAATGAGTGTGTATGGATGTTTCCCAGTACTGTGTTGCAGCCGGAAGGGCATCCGCTGTGTAAAACATATGCTGGATAAGTTGGCGGTTCATTCCGCTGTGGCGACCCCTTATGAATAAAGGGACTAAGCCGAAGGAAAATGAAGGCATGAATGATTTAAAGAAATCGTCCACTAAATATTGATCGAGTATGATCACTTTTTTTTCACTTCGTTTTATGGCGCGCGCGCACACACACACACACACACACACACAAACACACTATAAATAATCTATTCATTACGAAAATGTTTAATCTGTGGTAATTGCTGTGACAAATTAACCAAGGTTTGTTTTTGCTACACCAACCCCAGTTCAACCTAAGAAAGAAAGACTTGCATATTCGTTACTACACTTTTAGTTGTAAATAAATAAATAAATAAATAAAAGTAGATAAAGGCATGCTACCCTGAAATATATAAAATCACCTTTATACATTACAGCACCAAAATGGGTCTCATCTCTGACACGTGTGTTTACCTTGCAGTGTTTGGATTTACCAAGATATTTTTCCTGTTCTTTCAAGCAGGTCATGTTGTGAACGTAATGGCTTCACTTTACGTCGACCACCATCTCGCTTTGTATCAGCAATATATCGTAGGTAAAATATAGTCTATAGCTTTTAAAATCAACAAGAATTCAGGCAAATTATTGAATAATACAATTATATAATATCAAGATGACTAACAAATTATTGAAATAATAAAATAACATTTTATGCGGTTTTACGTTTAGGGCTTTTATTTTCCTAACTAGAGACTTCCGGTCGCTGCGTGAACTATATAATCGACGTAGGCGCATTTCCGGTCCTCTTTCGTGCCTCCCTAAAATCAAGATGGTGAGTTTACCAATCGTTCAGTTAGAGGCTAGATTTGTACTCTGGTACTATCCGCGCGGGACGGGGTATTATCTTTCCGGGTACGCGTTTAGGAGTAAAGTTTAGTCGTCTACCAGCAAACACTGCTCAGTTTTTGAGAAGATTAATTCACTGAAACGATAAAACGCCTCAAGTGTCTACGCTTGAAACGTTACACCGAAGCATCACGGATTCACAAGGAGTACATTTTAACGTCCGTTTACGCACATTAACATAGTAGTAGTCTTTTTGAATATTTATTACAAAACGAGAATAGATTAAAATTTAATCTCCACACCATATCTTTTAATACACTATAGGTGTTAATGAACTATATATATAAAAGAGTGTATCAACATTATTTTCCACGTGTTCTTTAACAATTGCAGTATATAAAGTAAATACATAATAAAGTAACAGGCCCAAGTTCTAAACTAAAATAGTAAATTAATAGATAATGTTTTCAAGGTTGTCATCTGTAAACCACATCTCATTGTACTTCTCCATGTCCTAGACTAAGAAGAGGAGGAATAACGGACGTGCCAAGAAGGGACGAGGGCATGTCCAGCCCATTCGCTGCACAAACTGCGCCCGCTGCGTCCCCAAGGACAAGGCCATCAAGAAGTTTGTCATCAGGAATATTGTGGAGGCTGCGGCTGTTAGGGACATCTCTGAAGCCAGTGTGTTTGATTGTGAGTAAACTCAGTTGCTTTAGAAATTGGAGGATACTGACTGTGTCCCCAGTGGCCTTTATGCCATTTTAAACGATTCTGTTTTGGAGGGGTCCTACAATAGACCATCAAGGATCAAAAACACTGACATCTTATAGGTAGAATCATCAGCCATTTTCTCAGAGTCTGAAATTGCTCATTTGAGGATTCAATCTTTCTAATCCTTTGATTTTTGAGAGCCTGTTCTGATTGGCCAGTCTGCTGTGATTGGTTGTTTAAAGTCACTGTCATAACTCAAGGGTGTTAAAACTCTCAAACTGTAGGCCACTGTGCTGAAAAGTTTGGATTGTAACAATTAAATGCACCAGCTTCCAGGCAGTTAGCCCTAAACTCTACAAGACAGAGTTTGGACACCCCTGCCATATCTGAATTTCTCTGGAAGCTTCCGCTACACTTTTAAATGACACCATGAGCTGTAACAATGGTGTCAGTTTTACTGTAGCTATTCAATCTGGAGAACTCGTCCTTTGGAAGTGCTGAAAAGTGAATTTGCTCTTGCAGCAAAAAAACAAAACAGCATCTCAACACAACAGAATTTTTTTTTTCAGACTACCTTTTTTTAAGGGTCAAAGTTGACATTGTTCACTTGCAGGCTTTTGCTTATTTGTTAGAAACCTACATAAGTATGTGCAGTGACTGGAATTGTTGATTACTTTTTTTTTTTCCATGGACTTAAATTAAATTTTTCTTAAGGGAGAGATTAGTTATGTATTGTGCACTTTGATCATTGAAGCTTTGCAGACTTTTAGGTTTATAAATGGTTACTACATGAAAGGTGATACATGGAAAAGCACAATAGGGGCAGTGTACGATATTTACAGTTATGTTTTTTGTTTTTGTGCAGCCTATGTTTTGCCCAAACTGTATGTGAAGCTGCACTACTGTGTCAGCTGTGCCATCCACAGTAAAGTGGTGAGGAACCGCTCTCGTGAGGCCAGGAAGGACCGTACACCACCTCCACGCTTCAGGCCTACTGTAAGTCTGGCCTCCTCATCAGTGTTACATGCATAAAAATATAAAACATGGCACTTTTATACTTTATTTTGTCTATATGTAACAGTTTCCTGATGTTTTCTTTCAGGGTGGTCCCCCAAGAGCCCCTCCAAAACCAATGTGATCTGGAGACGTTTGCATACATGTTTATGTAAAGAAATAAAATTGACTTAAATGTAAAAGTGTTTCTTTTGTTACTGCTCACTAAAGTTTACTAAGAGGGAAAAAGGGTGTTAAAGTTAAGACTACTAATTGTGGTCATATAATATTTTTTTAATTACCTATTTAAACGGTCAGCCCCACAGGTGGGATGTTTTTCAGTACATACATTTTTTTGTCGTCTTGATAAACTACAGTAGTCAGTATTTGAAGTGGATCAAAACCTTTCCTCAAAGTTGACCTAAAACCAAAACAATACCCGTTCTTTTTGGATCCACTTCAAATGTTGACTACTATATATCATATGCATTGTTCAACCATAAAAATGGGGTGACCATTAAGGGGTTAATTTTTTTTAATTAAGTGAATGGTAATGTATTAAATAAGCAATAACCTAATGTATTAAAGATAGAGGTGGTACAGTGGTTAGCACTGTCGCCTCACAGCAAGAAGGTTGCTGGTTGGGTCCTGGCTGGGTAAGTTGTCATTTCTGTGTGGAGTTTGCATATTCCCCCCGTGTTGGTTTCCTCCGTGTGCTCCGGTTTCCCCCACAGTCCAAAGACATGCGCTGTAGGTGAATTGAATAAGCTAAATTGGCTGTAGTATATGTATGTGAATGCGAGAGTGTATGGCTGTTTTTCAAGTGCTGGTTTGCGGCTGGAAGGGCATCCGCTGCATAAAAACATATGCTGGATAAGTTGGTAGTTCATTCCGTTGTGGCAACCCCTGATTAATAAAGGGACTAAGCGAAACGAAAATTAAATTAAAGATTAAAGCAAATTAGATGGTTATTTAATACTAGTATAAAAATATACTGAAACTGTTTGTGTAAACCAGGGGATCTCAAACTCGGTCCTTGAAGTCCGGTGTCCTGCAGATTTTTAGCTCTAACTTGCCTCAACACACCTGCAAGGATGTTTCTAGGAAGCCTAGTAAGAGCTTGATTAGCTAGCCCAGGTGTGTCTGATTGGGGTTGGAACTAAACTTTGCAGGACACCGGACCTCCAGGAGATTGAGAACCCCTGATAAGTTAACTTAAGCCAAATCAAATAAAAACATTAAATGGAAATAAATTTGGACAGGTTGAAGTAAAAAAAAATTAACCTGAAACTGAACCCTTATAGACAACAGCAAAATTGCTAAATCATAGACTTGGAAATAAAATATAGTAACACTATAATATTAACACAAACCATTTGGGTCAGGTGAACTGAAAAACTATAAATATAATTCAGGATATACTTTAAATAATTTTTGCCAACTAAAAACATCCAACATTTGATCGAGACTGGACATAAATTAGGGGAAAAGTGTTTAGAGTTGTAAGCGACAAAAGTTACAACAAATATTACTTTATTGGACATGAAAAATTACTTCAACTTAAAGTTGGGTTACACTCCTTAAAAACAAGATCAAATAAACAATACCTCTTGAAACCAACACACCTTTTTATAGAACATGAGGCAGTTTTTTTATATTTTAACAAATTTGAGGTAAAGAGTTTTTCTTTGTCATATACATTTTTTTTTTCTCACAAAATATTTAAAAACATTGAATCCAGGGATAAAGCCCAAGAACGACAGAGTTTGATCCCTGCCTCCCCAAAAACGCTAAGTCTCTCTTTCTCAGTTGCTGCTCGTTATGGTTGCTTCACAGTTCGTTTAAAAATATTTAGTTCATCACACCTTGGGGATAAGAAATATGAAATGATGCAGAAAAAGAGCTGGGTTTGGTTTAGAGGAAATAGGGAAAAATTGCAGCTAGTATTTCACAAGCAGAAGAGTTGCAGAACCCCAGAAAACAAACGAGTACACATGCAACCTCTCCCATTCACACGCTCGATAGAATTCATTACATAATTTCTCTTTGACCGTTAAGTGCATTAAGTGTCATATATGGTTTTTGCCATAATTTCAAGTAAATAAATTTGTTTGCAGAAAAAGAAAGAAAGGGTGAAAGTCATTGACTAACCTTTGTAAATACTGGATTTGGTCTCACTTATCCATTCATACTGTACTCCGTAGGCTTGCGCTGGAGTGAATCCAAGCATACGCATTAAGAGGCCTACAAACCTCGTGAAAGTAACCGAAAGATGTAGGGTCAGTGGATTACACATAAGCAAGTTTTGGAAACAGCTGACCACCTTCAAGGTCCAGTGATACACACATGCTACAACATCCACGTACCCTTAACCACAGCCCACGTCACATTAAGTACAAGCAATCATACAAAACAAATCTTCAATATTCCACTCATTGGTGCTTTAGTTTCATCTCAGTTTGTGCAAGTGAGATTCGCTGATAAAACAGGCCACCATATATATATATATCTCTTGGCAGGACGGTACATAACTCTACGACAACATTTCAGTCCTTTCCTTCAAAATCAAGCAGCAGTTCATACTCGGTGGGGATCGGGAGTACCGTATGCATGAACTCATATGGACATGACCACACAGGACAAGCGTACAGGATACAAGTCCAATATCAAGGGCAGAAGTCACACAAACATCCAAGCACCAAATTTTACAACACAAGGAGAAAATGTTCAGTTCTGAAACCTTAAATGACTGCGACCCCTTTTGTTATTAGGAAAATAGCCTTTAAAGAATTGTTTTTAAAAACACACTGTTCATCTGGTCTTTATAACCAACATGTTCTCGTATCAAATTGTTTCTTGTTTTCTCTAAATAGCTTTTTTTTTTTTTTTATCAGAAATCAGTGCAATAGAGCAATTTCAGAAAACAAAAGAGTATGTTTCAAAGCTCAGTTACCAGTCTTTACTGTGTCTGCTTCTCTAAAGCCTTTGAATAAAATCCCCCTCCCGCCCCGTGTTGCCGCGCCGGTCCAAAACCCACCCCTGCCCCAGCAAAACACTCACATTTAAGCAGAATTAGAAAAAGTGCAATCCTCCTTTAGAGGTAACAACCCTTCCCCTTCACTCAGAGTCACGGAATGCAACATGGCTCTGTGTTTGGTCTGCACCAGAACTTTAAGGCTCCTTTTCCCCCTCCGCATCTAAAAAAACTAAATGTGGCCTACTGTGTTTGCAGCATGGCAGAGGATGGAGGGTAGGGACTTCATACTACAAAAACCTCTATTAAAAAAAACCCTCTATTCTCAATAGATTTGATAGGCAAAATATTTATCGTCATGTAAGTGAGGTCGAGATAAGGTTTGAAACGACAATCAAGATCTGAGGCACGAGGAAACCAACCTTTTTTTCTTCTTCTTCTTCTTCTTCTTCTTCAGGACAGAGGTTGTAGACTCAAAAACTAAGGCAAATGTTTCAAGTTCATTTCCTTTCTCAAATAAAACACTAACATACATTTTTAGAAAGAAATAAAATTACCCAAGTCTTAGCCTAACCCCAATCCTACTTGACCCAAGAGTGCCGTATCATCTTTGTTTTAAAGTTACCCAAATTCAAACTGCATTGTACCGACTGAATCGTCCAGCATTAAAAACCATGTGCAATTCAACGACTAGCTCGTACAGGGTTCATATAAAGCAACGATTAAGGCAATATGTGTCTGTGCTCCTTATATGGCTAACATACCAATACTCCAGCCTCAGTTTTGCGATTTACGCTGCTTGCTCTTCATTCCCTCTCTGTCAGCAGTGTCCTCCCTGAGTCGCCTAATTTCAACAGTCCCACCGAGGTATCCTAAAAGAGCACAAAGTTTGTGTGAATACTCCTAGGCATAGATTTCTCTTGTTTAACAGGCTCAGAAACTTTGGAAAACCGCTCTGGATAAAACAGTCCAGACTTTGGACGTCGAAGCAATGCTTTGTCCTTCTCTCCTGAAGAGGCAGACTCTTTGTAAACGCCACCGAACAGATGAGTACACACCTAATCTCACATCTCGAATTTCTCTTCGCAACTGATAAAAAATAAACCCCACCGAAGGAAGGCACTTCTAAAGCAAAACAGCTGCGTCTTGCGATGAATGACTTTTTGTGGGAGTGCAATCGGAGGATTGGACTAGGTGAATCCTCCTGACATCCTCTAACACAGGATGCAATCGCACGTTTTGTGTTCGTACCCAAGCGATTAGCCTTAAAAGGTAAAAATTGGATGTTCGCTAACTATAAAAGCAAGTGCTAATGTGCCCCACTCTGGTGCAGACCGAACTAGACACCATGACGCCATCTCAAAGCAGCATACAACTCTCTGTACATCTTCCCCCAGTTTCGACCTCCACCATCCACCTCAGCCCACCTGGTGCTCCCCACGAACAATGTGCGAGGAGAACTCGTAGCGGTCCTGGCTGCGGTGGCCACAGATGTTGCACTCGAATGGCTGGCGGAAGCCGTGGCAGCCCATGTGGATGGTGAACATGACATGGTCCAGGAAGAAAATGCGACAGTGCTCACAGCGGAAGGAACGCACCGGCCGCCCTTCTCCGTCCACCACCTGCATGGCTTCTCTTGTCAACGGTGAGCGAGGGCTCGCCTTGGTCGGTAAACCCACAGGGACCCCTTTCTCCCTGTCCCCCTCTATGTCCGTTTCTTTGGCGTGACTAGGACTGTGCCGCTCGCGCACACGATGGTTCAAATTTCCCGGTGGCGCCGAGGTAATAACGCACTGCTCCTCCGCCATGCTCTCAGTGTCTGTCGAATCTTGGTAACCGTTACTCGGTGAGGCAGCGCGGCTGCGGGTGGAGGGCAAATCTTCATGACCCTCGCCGGCCTCCCTCCCGGCCAGGCCCATGGAGATGCCCCCCGCACAGTTTAAACGCTGCCCTAGAGGGGTTATATGAGGGTAGATGGAGCTGATGACTGGGGTGAACTCTGAGAGGCAGGCGGAGTGGGGCGGCATCCGCAGGGACCGGGAAGAATCCACGTCATTGCTGCTTCCTCTCGGCCCCCGCATGAAACGCCCTCCCATCTCTGCTAAAGCAGCGGGGTCGCCCTCAGTATGCGAGAGCAACAAATCCCCTTCTTTATCAGGATTGGGGTCGAGATCATAAGGTGCTTCAGATATATTCAGCCGCATGTGCTTTTCACCTAGAAAGCCATAGAGCATCAGTATCATTGATCATCAAGAATCACATTACATTGAAATGATTTTGATTTTTTGCAGCCAAGCAAGAAGCAATACTATTTTTAGAACATATTTCTTTTATAAATCAAATTTTGAAAAGTTTTTCTTCTTTTTAAAAGATTTTCTTCAAAATATATACACAACCAAGGTATTATTCTATCAGTGCACACAGCAGACAAGCTTACTACCTATTTAAGCAGAAAATACTGTTCTACATTGTTTTTCAAAGAAATGAGCCTACCCAGAAACTTCTGGGGTGTTGATCTCTTCCTCTTAGTGATGCTATTTGCCAGCCGATCAATGAAGGTCATTTTTTCTGAGGAGGACTGGATCAGGGGTTCAGATATCATCTCCACATTATGGGACTCCTCACCTGAACATGATGCACATATGGAGGCATGATTATAATAGAATATTGTGTGTTGCGTTATCCAATAAAAATGTATATAAAGAATAATTTTCAATTATTATTATTAGTGTGGTAAACAGATGTGCATGTGCTTTGAAGAACAGAAAATAAACAGAAAACTATTTCAATTACTAAATGTATGAATTATACAAATATTTTATAAAGATAATCAAATCATAATAAATGTCACTTTCAATAACCTGAATGTGTCCTTGCTGAATAAAGGAATTAATTACTATAAAAAATAGAACAGCGTAGTAGCGTCCTCCTCTACAAACAAACCAATAAAAACATAAATAAAATGTAAAACATTTCAGTCTTAACTGTGTGATTATTAGTTAAAATACACACATTAATTCAATGCTATCAGAGGTTGGTTATAATGTCTGCATTTAAAATAAGAATAAAAATGGGAATATTAATAACATTGGATACTGCAGCTGGTATATTATACAACACAATACACAGGGCCTACAGCACAATAATGTATGTTTTTTTTTCTACCCATAACCACCTGTTCAGATTCTTCATGTATAAAATAAAGCCTCTCCAAAGGCATGTATTTTAATCAAGAAGAGCTCTGAACCATTCCTGCATACAGCTACATCACCAGCTGTGATCTTCACACACTATAAACACAATAACATTGGTGAAGTTTTAAAAGCAAAACTTGGTTACAAAGTAATGCTACTTCTGGCTTCCCTACCATTTGTGTGAGCAAAACTGATATTACCGTGAGTAGGCTGGGTGTTGTGAGCCGGCTGGTGGTCCAGACTCTGCAGGTAGCTGTGACAGCGCTCACGGTGCTCTTCCAGGGTGCTCTGCTGCTTGTAGCTGCGGCCACAGTAACTGCACTTGTAGGGCTTTCCTACTGTAGGGGAGGATACTGAAATAACGAGGAGGGAGAATACCAATGCATTTCACACGGATCTGCAAGTGTTATGTAAATATGAATACAACATTGATGCTGTGGCTAATATAAGGGGTTTCCCAGTACAAGGATCATTTTAATTAAATATAATTAGAGGTGTAACTGTACACAAAACCGATGGTTAGGTATGTACATCCGTTTAATATTCAAAATTCTGTACATTTGAAGGGTGGAAAAACTAAACATAAAATTGCTTCTTTTTGTCCTTTCTTAAGTGAACAAACTATGGAATTTAATAAATTAAAGTATAACTACAGTTTAATGTTTACAGTTTAACTACAGCTAAAATGTATGAATGGGATCATACAAATTTGTTTATATGAATTAGCCACAAAATCAAAAAATTACAAATTGCCATGAGATAAGAAAGATTCTTGTGATTGTTAAATAGGGTGTATTCTATAACTTCTAGTGTTTTATTCACGCACCAACTGAAACAGCATACACCAAAAGAATGATCATTGGTTTTAAGAGTTCATGCTGATCTGTTAAAATGAAAAATACATAAAACTAACCGTTTCTAATCAGGTTCTAAAAGAGCTGTGGTTAAAACAACATTGTAAATGTTCTATACATATGCATTCTGAAAGGACAAATGTGTGTTCTGTTACACCCCAAATTATAATATAATTAAACACCACATAATATAATTAGGATATATAATATGATAATTTAAAAAAGTATTATATATATTATATATATAAAATTCCATAAGAATATGGTAGCTACTATGGTAGATTCATTAAACCACAGAATTTCCCTTGACACAATTTCCCCAAAAACGAAATTACACGCAGCTCATCTATGACGTTTATAGAATAGCAAGAACTACAGACCGCATCTGTCCGGATAGCTTTAGAGACGTGCGTCATTTCAGAGAAATCCATCACTCTATAAAGTCATTTCTCTGAATATCTGCATTCTCATTGAAAGGACCTTAGGCACTACAGGTAAATGCTCATCATTTAAAAACACAAGCAGGATATCCTGTTTTCATAATACTCTAAATGTCATACTAGACCGCTGCACTTCATTTGGTCTTTGACTAAAATGCAATTACATAACCAATCGATAGAGTCTAATTTACACGTATTAGTCTGCCGGCACAAGCTTTATTGAAGCAACAGGTTCAAAAGGAAGTTGAGCGAAGTTCCAGGCAGCAAAAAATAATCACCACTTGCATTAAAGGAGAAATGGGTTAAGATGACCTTGACTGCACTAATTCATGCTTTGTGGCAAATCAAAAGGCTTTTTCCAGCCCACACACTTTTCCATCCATTTATTTTCCAGCCACAAAGTTCTCGCTCCTTCCTTCTCTTTAGTTCTCACAAATGGCGGCTCACCAGAGTGGGTGCGGAGATGTCCTGTCAGAGCATCACGGCGGCGACAGGCGTAGTTACAAAAGGGACATTTGAAGGGCTTCTCGCCAGAATGGAGCTTGATGTGACGCAGCAAGTTGCCCTTCTGAGTGAAGGAGGCTCCGCACTGGTTACATTGGAATGGCCGCTCACCTACCGAGACCAAGACTACCAGTTTTCCCACCGGCCCAAAAAAACAGCAGCACATATCTTCAAGCTGACATTTTATAAAAGATGATTGATTTTTTTTTTTTGGAGTCGGTCAAGAAACACTTACCTGTATGGCTGCGTTTGTGCACCATAAGAACATTGGGTCCAATGCAGATCATCCCACATATATCACATTTAAGCTTCCCGTTGGGCAGCCGAATAGGACCAGGTGATGCGGGTTCAGAGCTGGCCATCTCCCCGCAGCCGCTGCCAGCCTGCCCTCGTGTGCCTCCGACCATCTCCACTCCACCGTCTTCTGCCAACTCGCCCTTTTCATCTTTCCATCCTTCATCCTTCTCTCCGACTCTCCTTTCCACCAGTGGAGCTCCACCTGCCTCCTCGTCACTATACAGCTCCACTTTGATGGAGTTAGCTGGACGTTGAAAGAAAGTTGCACATTTATTCACTTGCCATACATTTTTAAGTGCAACCAGGAATTTAAAATGATAAACAATCAGTGTGTAAAATGAATAGCAAAAGGAAGACATTATTTAGGTAAAGTAAGATGTAAATGTATGTTTAAAAGACTGAAAAATACCAGTGGTGCATAATGACAAAGCATTTTTATTTTGTTAGTACATCCCAGTACAGTTTTTTTTTAATGAATCTGTACGATATCAGAGTATTTTTTATTATTATGTAAAACAATGTAAAATTTTCCCCTCAACATTTCATTTAAAAATGTTGCTAATTTATCCTCCAGAACTAATAATGATGACTTATTTATTTCCATTGCCTGTTAAATCTATGATTTGTGATCTGTGATTGGAACTGATCCACTTGCATCTGTTCCTGAGTCAACAACTCACTAAATATAATAATCGGGTCAGAGTAAGTCTCCAGTTATTGATTCACTGACTCAAATTATCTGCATAGAAGAAGTCTCCAGTCAGTGATTCTCTGATTCAAATGATCTGGTCAGAATGAGTCTGCAGTTCACAATTCATTGATTTAACATCGGAAGTCAAAGGAGTTAAGTCCCAAGATTAAACAGAGTGAAATTAAAACATTCATTTGTACATCAGGCTGGCTTAGAGCTAATTAAGGTCAGTGTAAAATGTTTTTGTTTTTTTTGTCTATGTAAGTGAATTATGTCTTGTCCGTTTGTAAAGAGTGTAACATACTGTAAGAAAAAATTCAGATCTAAGTCTGACAATAAAGTTATATCATCATATTCATCATCATCAAATTATCCTATCTCCAGTCAATTATCTTCTGATTCAAACTATTCGATCAGAGTGAGTCTCCATTTAACATTTTGTCAATCAAATTATCTGTTCAAAGTGAGCCTTCAGTCAATTACTCACTGATTCAAATTATGCGGTCAGATTGAGTCTCTAGTCAATGATTTACTGATTTAAATTATCCGGTCAGAGTAAATGTCCAGTTAACAATTCATTGAATCTTATTATTTATTCAAAGTGTATCTTCAGTTAACAATTCAGCCAAGAATAAGATTTCAAATTTCAGAATGTATTCATGTAAATGAAAATCACATTTAGGTCACAATCATCAGTTAACCAAATCGGACGTTAAAATGTTTGAGCCGTTAAAGAACACTGCATGAAAGTCCTGAATGAGGACATGTACAAGTTTCAGTTTCCAATAAACAAGGTAGGTTTAAGATAAAAATAATTCTAATTAATTACTTTGCATCTTCCTTGCTGTTGCATCACTAATTATATACAACTAGTATCTTTGCATATGATTCTTTTAAAAACTAGATCACATATTCCCCCAAGTGATTTCATGTGGTTTATTTATTTTTTATATTATATGTTGATGTTTGTCACATTTAGTTTTATAGCTATATGGTATTTATTTACTGCTATTTTCACTTGCTTGCACACTAGAATTCTCATTAATTACCAGTTTTATTAATTAAAAAAACAAAACATTTTGGTGCCAATTAAACATGAAAACAATCTGTGCTTTTTCAAGTATTCAAGTAAAACAAAAAAAAGAACTGTTACTACTTTAACTGGAGTAATATTTTATTAGGGAATCTAGACTTCTTCTCAAGTATATGGTTTACGTTCGTTCATCACTGAAAAATACTGACCACTGAGTGAGCGGCTGGGTGAGGACTGTTGACTGTTTGGTGTGCTCACGGTGGGTCCTCTCAGCCCTGCAAAAAACTCCCGCTCTGTTGAAGAATCTCCACTACCTGAAACACCAACATGAGGCTCAAAATGTTAACTTTTTAATTATTAAAAAATTTCCACCATTCAATTTATTAGCAAACTTATTAGCAAATAAACAACTCTAAATCATGATTTTTTTAGAAACTAAAACAGTGTGTTTCTTAAATAAATAAAATAAAATGGTTACTTGTTTGGTTGGTGTTTTAATATAACTATTTATAATAAATATAAAGAACTATTTTAAAAAAACCTACATAAGATTTGATTTGAATGAAAAATTAAAACAAGGTTCAAGGTTGGCTCTGTTAAAAAACTTATTTGAAAGTGTTTGTTCAGTAATATTGTGTCACCGAGAACTTAAACCAGCCCAATTGAAAAATCTTTAAGACATTTTGGATTATGGCACAAGGAGCATATCAGTAAATAATTATAAAAATCAGATTTACAGCATGTTCTTGAACATTTGGAAATGATTATTTATATTTAAATGAATGTCTATGAAAATGAAAAAAATATATAAATATAAATATAATAAAAATAATAATAAAAATTCACCTTACCTGACATGTACGAACGGCCATTGCAATCGTCAGCATTCATCATCACACCAGCTGCCTGTACAAAGAAATCATATATATATATATATATATATATATATATATATATATATATATATATTTGTTAACAAGGAATAAAACCAACTTCAATTTCAACACTGCAAAAAGGAAAGCAAGTTTTTTTCACTGGTACATTTTGCACTGGATGCACTCAAAAACACAAAAACATCTCTATTTGCCTCCTTTGATTTCAAACAAAAACAACACTTGCAGGTTCCCTTGCAGTTCGTTATTTCTCCCTTTCCTGTGTGGTTGCACAGTTTGAGTAGCTGAATAATTGATACGCTCACACTGGTCAAGATCTCATTTCTAGCTCAACAGCTGAATTGAGTGTCCATTCTATAGAATTCTACTCTTAAATGGAGAGCGTAATGTGCTAGAAACTGCCCTCCCTTCATCCTGTGACCTATCAGAACACAAGTTGACATCTAGAGCAGTGATGACAGCAAGCCAAATGCAAGGGTTGTTATGCTTTCCTATTACTCAGACATTTCCACGTTATCACTTTGGTATTGGAAAAATGCTATAAATGCATACACATATTAAAACTAAATACCTGTTAATTCTTATAAAAATAACCATTTCATTCATCTTTGGTCAAATGTGAGCAAATTGAATACCTTTAAATATTTTTTTAATATCAAAATGTGTAACAATTTAATGTTTGGCAGAAGTGCGGATGAATAAATTGGATGGTAAACAGACTCGTATCCATAACAAAATTTCCATAGCACAAATAATTTATAAAATAAATAAAAAATAAATAATGAAGACACAACAACATTTACCAATAGCAAAATATTAAAGAAAATGCAAATGTTTTTGAAATAAACAGGAAAACATGATGATATTTTATGATACTAACAATACTAAATTTCCACATATTTTAGTTTTAATATTGGAACTAGGTTTCAGTTTTAAATGTGAAATCAAATATAATAACATTTTCAATAAAAAAAATTACATTTGCAAACATAACAATTTTCACTTATTCTCTGGACAAATCTGATCCAAATTTGAAGAACTGGTTTTAAAGCCTTTTACCTCTGCCATTTTGGTATATTGTGCAGCTTTACATAGTTTTTAATTAGCCGTAAATCAAATCTGACCCCAAAATATTTAACATTATGTTTGATTTAGTTTAATGGGTTTGTTGCAATAGGTGTGTAAGCAGACTAATAATCCAAACACAATTGAGCATAATAGACAGCACAAACTAAATTAAGGAATAAATATATAACAAAAAGTACTAAAAGCTAAATAATGCACAATGCCAAGAAAGTCAAAAGTGACACAGAAAAGGCTAATATATGTCAACACAAATTTTTATTTTTAAATATTTATGGGATCAGACCTCTTTGGAACCTCTGTTATTTGCATTTTTATTCCCATTATTGGTCAGAACCTTAAGATAACAGGAGAGTGCTCTTGAAACACAATCAGATATCATAAAAAGCAAGTTTAGGATGATAGTTTATAAGGCAGTGACGGTAAACGCCAGTGTTTTCTTTCACAATCTATCAAACCGTGAATGAATAAAAATGCTTTTTTGTATCCATTTTACGCTGTAACACTTATAAAAGCATAACGATTTATCATTTAATCTCCAACAACAGGCCTCGAGAAACGTAAGACCTCGTTGTGTCGTACGAAGCAGAAAACACACACACAGCTGCAACAGGCAGATCTCATGAATCCACAGTGCTGTCAATGAGTCTTGAAATTAACGCAGTAAACGAAACAGCCCCTGTCTGTGTGCAATCACACCAGTAAACAATACCTGACGACGAGAACAAGATTATCGAGCACAAGCCCCCGTATGTTTGGTAACTTTTCATGCACCATCGTGCTGCAGAGGAGGACTGACAGCACGCAGAATCATGTCAATCCTGTCTGTCTGGAGCAACACTAGCTAGCCGCTGCTGCTAACCAGCTAACGAGACGTGACAGCTCACAATAAGCCAAAGACATCGCTGAACTAACTCACAAACGAAAGGACTAGCGTTGCTGACAACGCAATCCGATCGGCAGCCTCCGGTCGTGAAATACGGTCGATTTTTAGACGTGACAAACTAAAGAGGAATTATGTTTCCTAAGAGCCCGCTGGCGTTGCTATGGCACCCAGCACTCGACAGATGCGTCTGGCCGTGTAAACCCTCCCAATCCGAGCCCAGTAACCTCACCTAATGTCACTTTCCGTCAATAACCTTGATTGATTTCGCACTGGGAGTATGTTTTCTTACCTGACGATCGACTGTGATTGCAATATTTATACAGCAGAAGCGCCGTTTGTTTTCTCTGGCGAAGGCAGCATCTCCGGGATCTTTTACCTGAAACCCCAAACAACTTCCGGGCCCATGCCGGGATACAGGCCCGAATAAAACATAGCCGAAAACCGCCTCTCTAATCCATGATTGGGAGGGATTATCGAATGCATCGATCCTCGTGCTACAGGTTTGGGAAATATAACACAGTGCAAAAACTACAAAGGCCACAATATTGTTATTATTGTTTTTGTAAGTGACCTTAAAAAGAAGCCTTGTAAAAAATAAAACATTGTAATTAATACACTATAATTAAACAAGATTAGCTGTGAATTAAAGCTAAATTCTAAAACTTTAATTTATATTTCATTAATTAATATATTAATAATAGCATCAGTATAATAAAGGCTGTTATTTGTTTGATGATAGTGTCAGTGACAGTGCTCACTATGTGTTCACTATGATTTGTCATAAATAATACATTTTCTTAGATGCCACAGACCCCCAGTTATGGCCATCCTCAAGGGAAGAACATAAAACAAAGGCAGCTTTATTTTTCTTATTAAAAAAGAGAGAAAAAACGTTTTTACTAGGAAAAATTTTTTTTTTATCATATTTTTATCTTTTTCATTTGTACTTGCATATGATTTAATATTTAAATTTATTTTAATTACATATGGTCATTTACAGTAATCTTATATATTCATGTTTTTGTATTCATTACTTTGTCTTTTTATATAATTGCTATTTGCTATATGATTGTTCCTTTTATACTAATTTTTGTCCATTTATTTTCCTAATTAAACTCATGGTTACATTTTTCTTCAAACATTTCTATGGACCACGTAGTCCTCTCTTGACCCCAAACAGCTGATTTATCCTAAAACATTTGACAAAGAAGTCATATTTGAGAATTTATGGGAGTTTTGTTAATTGTGCAATTTAAAAATAAAAATTAACATTATTTTTAGTAGTAGTGGTAATATTGCTATTATTTATTTTAATTTTTTGTAGAAAACAAAGTTGCATTTTAAGCCTGTCCTATAGTAACATGCACATACTACTATGTTAATGCATTTATAAACTACATTTGATACATTTTATGGGGAAATGATTATAATAATAGTGATTTTAAGTAATTAGTTATTAATAATAGTATTTTAAAAATATTACTTTTAAATATTAAATACACATTTATTTATTTATTTATTTTTTATTTATTTATTCTGAACAGAAAAACACATTTGGCCGACTCCCTGCAGTACCATTACTGACTCTCTAGGGTCCGCCAATTCCCTGTGAAGACCCCTGTTAAAACAATGCTATCAATACGTAATGTTACCACAAGATGGCAGATAATTCTTAGTTATCCTCCTCTGGGGAGAATTTCTCTGAACAGAAAAAAAAAAACTCTTTTGTTTAGAAACATTCACATTTATTGCACCTCATTGACTTCATGCTAAAATCCTGGTGTTCTTTCTGTATGTGAAAGTAAAATCCAAGCTTAAAGGGATAGTTCTCCCAAAACTGAAAATTCTGTCATCATTTATTTACCCTTTATTTGTTTCAAACTTGTGGGACTTTCCTTCTTTTGTTAAACACTAATGAAGATATTATGAAGAAAGCTGGAAACGTGTAACCATTGACTTCCATTGTATTTGTTCTGCCTATAATTAAAATAAAGAAACTCATAAAGGTTTGGAACCACTTGAGGGTGCAAATAGTGAGTCAATTAAAATTTTGGGGTGAACTATCACTTTAAAGGGTATCTGACCGGTTCCTCAGAAGTTCATTTTCTCCGTTTTGTCTTATGCCTATCCAGAAGTATCTCATAAGCCTCCTGGATCTGAATAAACATCCGCTGCGCCTCTTCTTGCCTTTTGGGGTTGTGATCTGGATGCCACACTTTAGCCAGTTCCCTGTAGCTGCGAGTGATTTCCTCCAGAGAAGCCTCTTCTGGTAATGATAGTATCTGATTTTAAGAAAATATTATAAAGATTCAACCATTATCTTCCATCTCATTTTATATAAAATCATTGCAAAGTGCTCGATATGCTACTGACCAATTAAAACTAGGCCTACTGAACTCACCTTCAGCGCCTCCATTTCTTTCTTACTAAACTCATTAAGAATTATTTCAAGCATCTTCCTCCAGCTTTCCTCATAGAAACCTCCTCCTGTCAGGGCGCATAGCAGACGATATGGCACCAGGAGAAAATACTCCAGGACCCCTTTGAGCCACGGAAAGAACCAGAAGAAATCAAGCAGAGCTGCTATGCAGTCCGATATGTAGTACAGTGTGGCAGTGGTGTTGTGGAAAACACAGTATCCCAGCGGGGCAGAGAAAGCCAGCACACCTAAACTTAGACGATATAGACGAGGCCCTTGGGAAGATTGACACCAAGCAGGTTAATTAGACACAACTGATGTAACACAAAAGTCTTTAGACTGAAAAATGTACAAAAATAGGTAACACTCTACAATAAGATTTTATTTGTTAACATTATTTACATTTGCTAGGATTACTTAACAATGAACCATACTTTCACAGCATTAATTGATTTTGAATCAACTTTTACTTATACATCTTTCGAATACCCATGAAATAAAATTGGACAAATATTTGTATTATTACTTTATGCTGTATTTATTATAATAATTTTTTTACATATTCATTTGCCTTCAACAAATTCAAGTTCTGCACATTTTTCTTCACTTGGTAATACATTGCAATAGGAAGGAAAAGATGAACACAACTTCCATTTGATGCTGACATTTATGCTGACTTTTAAAAGCACAGTATGTAATTTTCTCCCAGAGAGCGCGCATATTCACAACAAACAAAGGTGTAGTTTGATGATGGCGTGACTGAGTGTGGAATCATGGGAGCTGTCATTTTCATTATGGGACTCCTGCAGAAATCATGTTCATGGATGAGCTAAAGTATTAAAAACTTATTATCAAGGTAGTATGAAGCAGAGTAAGGCTGAAAGCTGTATACAGTAGAAGCTAAATGAGACCCTTTGAAGCAATTGCTGATGAGAGAGCGAGACACAGCAAGCAGAGGAATTTTATTATGCCACAGTCGACCACTTCCAGCAGCACTGAGCCTTTTAGTTTTTTCAGTTTTTAAGTTTTAAGAACAACATTAAAAGTGTACGTTTAAAAATTTTTATTGTTAAAATGTTTCTGTTTTTGTGTAAATAAAGAAATGCAGGTCTGTTAAATGATGATGCTATGTACATGTGTACTATATCTTTAATCTGTGCAAAAGTACTTGACAAACTTTTTCTTGTTTTTTTACAATGTGACACTAACTACTGTCCTGTCATGCATAATGTAATGTTTATAATAATTTTTCAATGATCAGTTTTAATGGGAAATGTTTTAACATGAAATGTTACAAAAAAAGCAATAGGTACATCTTTAATGTGTGAACAATATTGCAGTTTTAAGCACATTTTGTTTAGAAAGCACCCATCACTACGATGAAGTAACATTATTGTGAACATTTTATAACCAAAAATAACAAAGGTTAATAAATGCTTTATTTGCTAATGTTAAAGTTCAGAAAGTCTCTCTGTGCTGTCTGAAATGTTCTTCTAAAGTGAGTATTTTTCTCAGCCTCCTATGTTTCTCTTCAGTTATTTCACTTTAGAGGCAATGAAATAAACCTATTCCTCACCATAAAAGTGAAATTATTGAACCTACAAACAAGAGCCTGAGAAAAAAAAATGCTCCTTTTAGAAGAATATTTCAAATTTCACTTAGAGGCTTTTGCATCTGATCTTTTTAAATGCTTTATTTACTTAGTGTTTGCTCATGTAATGCATTTACTATTAACAAATGAGCCCTTATAATAAAGTGTTACCAAAAAGTGCATATTGATATTCTCACCCAGTGGCTCTGGCTTCAGAGGTTTCAATGTGTTGTGCTGCGCAGAGGTGACACTTCCAGCTATGCTGATGGGCAGAGGAGAGAGATTGCTGCCGTAGAAGATAGATGACGTGATGATGCATGTAATGAGGGTCTTTTGAAGGTTTGAGGTCTGCTGGCCCACAGAGGACACCAGATGCACACCAGCAGCAACACTCAGAGGCAACACTAGGAAGTAGAAGAAGCTGAGAGAACTGAGGCTTATTAAAGCCACTGAACCAAAGTAAATACCCACGCAAATCTGACCGACAAACCGAATCAGGCCTACTGGTGGTGGTGGTGGTGGTGGTGGTGGAGTGGCACCTGGATGTCGAACAGGGGCTTTCTCTACATCACGGTTGGCTTCGCTCACGTAGGATGGGATACGAAAGAATTCTCTTGCCCAGCCAATGCCAAAACCACCAAAGGTCAGTATCCAAAGAAGAGCATGGCTGTCTCTGCCCAGGTAAATGTGATGAAGGCCAAGTGGGCCGCCCATTGCCCACAAGGCATATGTGATCATGAGCTTCTTAGCCATGAGGTCATTCTAGCTGCACACAAAAGCTGAAAAAACGTCTTAATGAGGGAAAGTTTTACTCTGGAAAACAAAATGTCTGCTACTTGTTCCATTTGACCTACATTTATTTTTGTTGAATTCACTAAAATATTTGGAAAATTCAAATTTACTTAATTCATTTTTGTTGTGAGTACACAAACAATTTTTATTGCATTAACTGAAACAGTGCATTGTTAGTTCCCAGCGTGCTTTACAAATGACTGAGTCAGAAGAGTAAATGTTGAAATTGCAGTTGTATGTGTTACTGAGTTAGATGAAAGACTTATTAATGTTTAATATTCAGTTATAATTGATGACATATATGCCTGAAATGTTATCAGTTTGTCTTGGGAATAAATGATTAATTTATTTCTGTATATTTTTTTTACTTTTTTGTTGATGTGAAAATTATGTTGAAGTTTTTGTGGTTACCTGTGCACTGACAACATCATCTTTTGGTTAAATTGTAGTATTATAATGTGTATTGTATTATTCAAAGAACAATATCTGTGTAATTAAAAAAATATACTGAACTGAAACACACTGACAAATTTAAGAAAACATGTATATGTAAAATTATGATTCATTTTTAGATTAGCCAACAAAATATTTATGAAAATTGCTTTATGATAAATTAAGGACAAGCATGCAACAACTATAAAATAATATAGGTGCAACCAAAAATGTAAATTCTGTCTGTAAAGCTGCTGTATCTTGGATTGTGTCATATAGATGAACTTTTACATGTTTTTTATTTTATTTTGGGTCTTAACATAGCTCGCTCTGCATTTGTGTCTGATATGAGCAAGAGGAGCACATTTTAGTAAATACAGTATAACTGTATTCCACATATAAAGTTATATAACACAAGGCTGCCTAAATTATCACAGAAATGGCATTTCGATGAATTATGCTTTTGGTAATCTAATCTCACTCGCTCATGTCACCGACATCAATGGATTTCAAGTTACAGAATCATGCAGCTCACAATTCACTTACCTGCAGGACTAACTGAAGCTTCATTCACACCCAAAATTGTTTTGGAACACTCCTTAGCATTGAAAATTTAAGAATGCATGAAACAAATTAGTTTTGAAGTTTAGAGGTAAACTTTAACTTTAAATCATTTACTTTCTAAAAATAATGTAACCTATGGACTTCCGTGTTTGCTTCAATGTGGACTTTGGTTTGATGATGATGATGACTACCAGGGTCATAAAGAGTAAACTTTGATTTACCATCTTTGGAAACATTTCAGAAACAGAACATTAGGCTAAATAAATAAAAAAAATCTGTAATTAAGCTGTTTTCCCAAGAGTTATCATTACAGGGAAGACATAAACATGCTGTAGTGCTCCACAGATCTTAACTTTAAACATGTTTGTGTTACACTCCTTGGGTCAGTATAAACATTCCTTCAAAGCTAAAGACTAATATGTAAAGTCTTGCTGAGATTGAAGGAACGTGGAAAAGAAAACACTGGCTAACGGTTTACAACTCTCATCAAAATATCTTTTTTGAGTTCTAAAGAGAAAAAGAGACTATAGAAAGAGTAGAGGGTAAGTAAATGATGACAGAATTTTGTTTTTGAGGGTGAACTGTTACTTTAAAAGACTTAAAAACAGAAAAACAGAAAACATTTGAACATTGTTTTTGAACAAACATTTGAATGGTGATACATTTGGATATTTTAATGTAATTTTATTTGGTCATTTTTGAATGTCAGCAGAAATGTAAATAGAGAAACGGTCATGTTGCTGTTGTGTGCAATAAAATTGCAGTAGTTTAGTTACTTATTGGACTTTTTTGCATAGATTGGGTAGTTATATTATTGTTTTTTTGCTGTATTAATGTTGATAATAATACAGTTGCAGTTATGATTGTGTGAAAAGGTAGTGTAATGAAGTATAAATGATAATTCACTCATCTTGAGTTTGTTGGGCTTCTAGACTTTGGAATATATTTCCCCTGAATGCATCCCATGAAACTTATTTATTTATTTATTTATTTATTTATTTATTTATTTATTTATCTATCTATTTATTTATTTATTTATTTATTTATTTTGTTTATTTGTTTTTATTTGTTTATTTATTTACTTATTCATTTAGAGATTTTTTCTAAACCAATGACAGTCATTATATATACTACGATATACAATTTTTCACTACACCATCTTCAAACATACAATTTTTTCAACTTTTATAACGGTGTATTTTATACAGTAACTTAACTTCTGATCGAGTTTCATTAGTCATGAATCCTCCTCTTCCTCCGCCCACAGTCCAGCCCCTCCAGTAGATGGAGTTTGAGTTTGAGAGCGAGCGAGCGAGTGTGTGTGTGTGTGTGTGTGTGAGATTCATTTGAGCATCTGTGAACACGCTGGCTCGAAGAGTTACACGACGTTTATAATTTGCTTGTCAGCATGTAATCATTCGAGATCAAGCATTTATTCAACTCGATGATGAAAAAAACACGACTAGTTCGCTGACTTAAGTTGGAGCTCCAGCAATGAGGTGAAAAGCTTTGGTTCGCTTTAACGCGAGGCAAGTTTCCACGTAGGCTATATTGTCTTTTCGGAGATTCAAATGTTTTACAACTTATAACCGAGACATGGTTTCAAAGCATGGAAACAGAAGACGTGACGGTTAGAGAGCAAATATTCCACGACCGAGTCCGAGAAACCATTGTAAGTTTTTTCTCTCTTTGCTACTTTTGTTTACATAGTATCATGAAGTAGCGTTTGCAGTGTAACAATTTAACTGTGCCCTTGTGTTTGTCCTAATGGAATTCAATAGCAATTGATTGGTTATGTGATTGTGGGAGGTATCACTGGAAATGTAAATGTGTGTACGAGGACTTTATGTTCTCTCATAACTTAGTGATTTCACTGAGTGTTTAAGTGTTGTCTTTAAAGAAGACGTTTTGTAAAGTTTTGTGTACCCATAAAGCTCCATTTATTTTACTCAGAATTTAAGGATAGTGATGCAGAGCTGCTCAGTGTGAAATTAAACAACAATCATCACAATGACCAGTGTAAAAGTATCTTTGAAATCGAAAAAGAGGTGAGACTTATTAGCTTTGCGTTATTCTGAGTTCATTTTGGAAAACAATATATGCTTTTGGCATAAAATGTTTTTTTCAACACGTAATGAAGTATTGTA
>CAIGQV010019951.1:15183493-15217221 GCA_903798115.1 Danio jaintianensis
ATGTGTCTCACTCAGCATTTTACTGCAACATGTTTGGTTCATATTTTAAAACCCACTAATCTGTTAGATTATGTAATTCACTAGCAAAAAAGTGCCTCCTAAAAATGCAGATTAAATCAAGTTAATTATATTTAAATGTAAAGCATAAGTTTAGTATTATAGTCTTGCTATTCTTGATGGGGGATTTACAAACGCCTTTCTTTTTCTTTGCCAACAAATAATGATCTTTTACGCCTGTGTTCAGATAAAAATTGTCCACTCTTGTTTTTGTCTGTGATGCACAGCTTTGGCTAATCCTCCATGTGAAATGCCTCCCTTAGTGACATGCACAGATGGGTCACACTAGATAATGTAAATCAGACCTATTGTCCCCCTTCAGGCTGTGGGCACCTCCGAGCTTATGCTGACATGCTTATTGATCTCTGTGTCTGATGCTTATCTGGGATTTATTGTTTAAATCAGTGGTTTTCAACTGGTGACTCGTGACCTAAAAATGTGTTGGTGGTAGTACGTTCTCATATAGGATCACAGATTACAGGAAAAAATTCTGCTGAATGCAAATTTGCAAATGATAAATTGAAACTAAGCATATACGGTATATTTGTAGTTATGGTAACAAAATATCATATTTGAAAAGGGTGGAGAAAATGCTTCACATAGCTTTTGTTCTTGACTTTGAATACTGCGTAAAAGCAGATTGGCTTCTATGTCACTCTGTAGTATGACTAATACCAACTGAATATTTGGCTCAGTGATTCTTCACTGTGATATGCTGATAATTGCTTCTGCTTTTGTTTATGCATTTACATTTCAGCACGTGCGGTTTCATTAATCTTCTATTATATTAAATTCTGTCTAGTACCAAAAAGGTAAATTTTCACAAATGTGTTTTTAATTGTAATTAATGTAAAATCTAAATCCTAAAACAATCCCAGAATCGCTGATTTCATCGAATCTATCAATCAGTCTATTGTTTGTTCTTTCTATAGTTCATTTCATTAGTTCTTTAGGTCTGTGATTTTTTTTTTAAACTATTGTTGTATCAATCATGTGTTGTCACTGTGGAAGAAAGGTTTACACTATTGCAGTCAAATGAAATGTCTTCAGGCCTTCAAATGACAGGTTGCTATCAAATATCACCTCAAAATTCTTGACTGACGACGAGGACTAAACTTAAAATCCATTCTAGGTTTTTTGTGCAAGAGGTTTTTTTGATTCCATTTGATTTTTGATTCGCCCGTATCTGCACTATAACAAATGCTCGCTAATATAAATATATAAGCACTTGCATTTAAAAACACGTAATAATATATGGTTCAAAAACTGTATGATGTAAGCTGCTTTTAATAATTTAATAAGAACAATATATGTTGGACTGCAGAAAAAAAACGATCTTTCATACACGCTAGCCTAAGTTAAACTCCGCTATGAGCACAAAAAATATTTCTCTTATAACGGGTTGTTGGTATTTATTATCTTCACAGGGGTAGAAATATCACTTGTAAAATATGAAAAATAACATATAAACAACACATACATTTTAGAAAGGTTTTTATGTTTAATTACTAATCAACAGGACCCACAATATACACATAATGGACAGTTATTTGCCATGCGGGAAAAATCGTGCGTTTAAAAGATACGATTTCTAAATATCAACAGGATATTTACACATCCCATCCCTGCACTATAGAAAATAATCCTTGTCAATTTGTACAATAAACCTAGCAGTATTAATACATCAACTGATGTCTATATGATATAGGCCTATCAGCTGCTGCATCATCGCTTGTATATTGTTTATCATTTTTTGCCTCCGTTTTCATTTGGTTCATTCAATGCCTTAATATCTGGCAAATAAGAATTTACCTTCATTTGAATGTTTAGTAGGTATTTTCAAATAAAAGATCAATGTGGAGATAGGCTAACATTAGTTTTGTCTTCCAGACCCATAAAAATAATTACTGCTAGATAGCGATCACCTGTATTTTCCCTGTCATGGCTAGGTGTGTATCAGCAAACTAATAATAAAGCCCGATAAATCCCTCACTTTACCGAATAAACAGTGATCCATCAGATCCTGTAGGTCAGAAAGTATAGTTTACTGCTGAACTAATTTTATCATAGTAAAATAACACAGAAATCGAATAATAACACTTCAATCTCCTCCCGAAGCTACGACGGTCTGAGAAGCTGTCAATCATGATGACACGCCCCGTTTTTATAGCATTAAATTACTGGCTAAAAACATACTCTTTACAAAAATTTACCTATTTACAAATTTTTTTTTACAGAAAACAAATTTACAAAAAAACCTATATCAGCATGATAACCAGTGCCTTAATTGACCAAAATCATCCTTCGGGAAATTTTATTGCAAGTGTAATAAATTTTTTTATTTGAGCTCAAGTCTCGTTCATTAACACGGAGGAGGCGGGCTTTATGACTTGTACTGCAGCCAGCCCCCAGGGGGTGATCTAACGGCCGGGACCTTCACTCAAAAGCTCAAAAGGAGGCGTGAGACACACTTGGTTTGGCACCATCTTGTGAATTATCTGAATAATATGTAGCTATGCACCAATCAGCCAGTTTTGTTTCTGTCAGCTTTGCATTTTATTAAAGAATTAATTATGACTCCAAGCAATGTTTTGTCTAATATGTATATTTTTTGGCAAGAAGGCTTGTAATAAGCAGGATAAAGTACATCCATCCGGTTGTATCGCAGAATAAAGCCTGACAAGCTTATCAACAGTCAGACACGATAAGGTCTTATTTATAAAGCCTTAATTATCTATTTTTCTTAACTATCTTAATTATCTATGATCTATTTTTTTATTTTATTTATTGTCATATAATTTGTTTGCTCCATCTGTCATTCTTCCCTTCTATATAATGTAATGTAGTATAATACTTTTTTCTATATTTCAATGTATCATTCATTCTGTCTGCCGTTAAATTGTTCTTTTCTTTTTTCTTTTTCTTTTTTTTTTTAACGTTTCCCACATTTCCACTTGTCAACTAACTCAAAATTTATGACAGTCACGGCTTTGTACTTGGATGCTCTTCAGGATAGACAACCTGTTAGAGGGAGTAGCTGATTTGGCATGGTTCCCACTCTGTAGATGTGCAAGGAATGTTTATGTGTATTAAGTTGCGTATCTGAACATGTTGCTCAGTCTTCAACAATACCGGGCTTTGTACCCACATCTACAGGTGTTTAATAGTGTAAACTAAAAAGGGTCCAACTTAAGTTTTTCATTTGATAGTTCGTTTTAAGTGATAGTCTCACTAATAGAGAGTTTAGCACATCTGAAGAAACTGACCAGTAGTACTTCGTGTTATGAGGCCCTTTATTTACAGATAATTTTGTAACGTCACTTTGTAATTAATTTGATATGAATTTGAAGTACATTAGTTAAGCATTTAATGCATTTAAAACATAATATGTATTTATGTATTATAATTCAGTAAAAAGCATGCAAAAATCAATTTAAGGGTCGAAATAAAATAAAAAGAAAACCTAACTGGTCCAATTTGTCCTTAACAGCTCTGATCAAATCAAGTTATTAGTATTTTTGTCTTGCATCTGGCCTTCTACTAATCTATTCCAGCACATCATGAGTGTTGTTGTCTCATTGTGCCAATTTACGGTCACTCTAAAGCTGACTGCTTTGCTAAATAGACTGTTTCACTTCAAGACATGACTTGGGTATCGCTCCAGGCAGGTCTTATTGTGCAGTGAGTATTAGCCAGAGCAGATGAATGAGCCTTAAGATTCAGAGGGTTTGAGCACATGCAGGGTTTAACCAGCTCTGCCTGATTGCTCGGCAAATACTGTTCAGCTATGGGATGATCTGGTTTCTGATTGATATTATGATAAAACTCACATTACATGGCAGTAATATTGACCCATTTCAATGGAGAGGTTTGACTACATGGCCACCATTATTAAAGTAAATTTAGATTCTTATTTTGAGTGTAATTGCCTTCAGCAGACTGGTCTGGTTAATGTTGTCTGTCCATTTGCTTGTTTGAAAGGATTTAAAGGGATTTGAACACTAACAATGACATTTCTGTGGTCATGCCGCTCCACGCCTGTGTGACGTTTTTTTTTTTGATGTTTGAAACACAAAAGAAGATATTTTCACGTCAGTTGAGGCCAATGTTGTTTTAGAATGGACAAGAAAAAAGCCTGAGGTAATTTTTCAAGCTTTCTTTGACTGGTATTACAATAAGGCTCTGTTAAGCAATCTTTTGATTCTGTTGTATTATAATGCATTTTAACTCTTTGGTTCAGTGCATGCTGTTTTAGCCAAAAGAAAACAGACTATTCAAACACTTAGCAAACAGATGAGTGTGAACACATTTCAAAGCTCCAGAGACATGGATCCCACACACACATCTATTATTTTTACTGTTGTTTGCACTTTGAAGACAATCCCAGCTTCCTCTCCCCTCCCTCATCCCTCTTCCTCTGGGTGTCATTCTTCCTCTCTTTTATGGCACATATGGTGCCTTTTTTCCCCCATCAGTTCAGTCAATATCAGTAAAAACAGATAATGATTATATATCTTATTAATTGTTGTGGAGTATGTGGATTTAATAACATCTGAAATTAAATTAAAGGTTAATTAGAATTACTGCCATGCAGACAAATCTCAGTGTAGCTGTTTTGCACACTATAGGACACTAGCAACTGTTCTTTCTGTTTAAAAAAAAAAATAAGTGTACGAATGTGTGCATTTTAAGTTTTTTAGAGTTGGATGACAATTAAGAAGGTGAAAAATAAGTGAGACACTAACTTGAGGTTAATTGTAACTGACTCACCTAAAATCATCCTAATTGTTTGACATACCTTTTCTCTTTGGCAAAATTGCATGCTTCATTAATGAATAAAAAAAAAAGATCATTCTTATTTTTACTGTTGTGTCTGTATTTTTTTCTGTTCTGGTCACATGTTCTTTAGCAGCACTATTATTCTTGTTGGCTCTTTACGATTATTATGAATTATTACTGTTATTGTTATTATTGTCTATAATTTATTAAAGATATTATCTATAATATCTATAATAATATAAATAGTCGTTTTAAATATTTAAATAATAGATATCATACATAAATCCCGCTACTTTGTTGTAGATGTTATTTGCATATTTATGATTATTAATTTTATTTTAATATAGTTCATTAATTATATTGTTGTTGCAACGTATTAATGTCAAAAATATGAATGTCCATAAATATAAATATGACCACCCAAGTACTGTAAATCTCTCTACATATATTTCATTGTATATCTTTACTATAATCACTTGCCTAATCTCAGTTGTAACTGGTTTAACTCTTCATTTTTGTTTGAGCTGTAATCTTCGCTCGCCATCTGTCGCTGCTACTGTACCTTCATTCTCGAAACTGTAATGTGGGTGTTCATTCATTACAAATTTAACACTTCTAAGGACAGCTGGCTAAGACCATTTAGTTTCTTCTTCCACTATTTGCTTTTATATTCTAAGACACAGAATGAAATATCGTAAATATGAAATGTATTATTATGGTATCTTTGACCAGGTCTGTTCTGTCACCATTCTGTGTGCTATCATTAAGTACCAAATGTCCTTGATTAGGAGCTCTTATGTCACACAGCCATAAAGGCAATCTGCACTGCGCACAGCAGCGTGTATCAGTGATAACGGAGCTGTGTTGGAGTGTGTTTCATGACCTCTGCTCTGGTACAGGTTTCCCTTTTTAACATGTCCTTGATAACCTAAATTGGCAACGCATCTAAACAGCGCATTTGCACAGCATGTCTTGTAGCTGCCTGCCTGTTCACGGTTGTGTTGCTCATATTTACTCCATGACTCATACTGCAGATCTCTGACAGAATGTATTTCATCTCTGACACTCTGCAAAGTGACAGTTACGCCCAGTATTATGTGAATGATTGTGATTTATTTATTGTGGAACATTGAAGAAAAGGTTCTGAAGAATGTTCATGCTGAAATATTATCTTACATATAGGATTTTGGTGGAGACCAGGGTAGAGATCTTAGAGTATCTAAAAGCATTGTAAGAGGGGGTGGGGGGGAACAGTGTTTATATAGAAAAGAAAATACAATGTTCTTTTAATTCGCCATATTAAAATCTGCTTAAACACTTCATAGTGTTTATTTCATTATTAGTACCCCTTTTGTACTTTATAGGATATTCCCTTCCATGTAGTGTATAATATAGCCGTTTCTGAATATAAAGCATCTGCAAAGTACAAAATAAGTGGAGATATTGTGTTTTGAAAGAAAGAAATAATTCTGAATTTGCACAATTTAGCAAAAAGCCAGTCTATGGTCTTTATTGTACTCTGCTTTGACCCACAGACACCATAAGCCTGGTAGAGTTTGGTTTGTGTCATTGACAGGTTGAGAAGATGTTATCTGTGCTACAAAAGCAAAACCAATTTCCAGCACTTCCAAAGGATGAGGACACTAGTTTGAATTGATGCAGTAAAAACAAATCCATTGGTGCTGTTTATATCGTTGTATTTACAAGTGCCAAGGAGATAAAATTCAAATTTGAAAATTGGCAATAGATTTCAACCCTCGCTGTAAACTCAAGACTAAACACAACAGTCCAGGCCATCTGACCAATCAGATTAGACATGCAGGGGTTGCTTATACCTAGTCACTTTGAGTTTCCTTTTCTTTTTTGATCGAATAGCTATCCGATCATAAAAAGAGCAGGTTTAAATGCCCTCTGAAATGTATTCAAGACAGAATTTGACCACTTCAGGAAGTGGTCTGGGATGCATTCCAGATAAAACTGGACTGGCCTAAATGCATCTGCTTGTTGAGACCACATATGTATATTTTTCTCCTCCCAAAATGTAAACAAAATAAAGGTGAGGCAGGCTATATTACATAGTCTGATTTAACAGCACAAAGCCTCACTCGTGTTCATGAAAAAAATCATTTGTATGCCAAATGAGATATATAGCTTACGTTTCTGTAAAAATAGTAATAATTAAATAAAAGGTTTAAGAAGCCTAAGCTGATGTAAACTGGGTAAATTTGCATATAGCATGGGATTTAAAGATCAGATTTATATCAGTTTATTTGGACACTTTTATGTGGCCAAATGTAAACTGAACAGTTTTCACAAATCAGATCACAGATCCATGAATCAATTGGTTCATACACTGAGAGGGGAGAGAGATGCTGCACTGTATTATGAGGAAAATTCCTACAGTAGGAAAATTTAAAAACTAAAATAGAAACCTTTAAAATAAAAAAGGGAGGGTTTCAAATGTTCAAAATGATTAGCAACATGTTATAACCACAATAATGGTTATTAATCCTGTTTTCCGATTGCACTAATGTTCTTTTCTTATGTGTCTTTCAGATTTGCGTGCTGCTTTTCATTTGCCTGTACATCTTGTCTCACTTCATTCTGACTCACTTTAAGAAGAGTGCTGAGTTTGTCACTGGTAAGTTTACCGTTGTCCCTCAGCAGTTGTTTAGCTTCGTGTTGTGCAGCTCTTCAAAACACACCTGTGATTTCGCTACAGCTGCACAGCATTTATACACCCTGGCTATTTGTTGGTCAGCTCGACCTGACACGGGTCATGCTCCTGTGCTTTCTAAAAATGCTTTGTTCGGCTGCCAGACATGCACAGAGGGTTACTATTACTGTTTTTGATAAGTAGTGTTAGTTGTTTTTTAGCTGTGAAAATGAAATATTTTTCATTTAACGAGTTAATGGTTTCTGATTGCAGCTGACAGTGCTTATGTAACATTGAGGGAGGGCTGCAGTGTGGATTAGGAATGTTCCCGTGAGATAAACATAGGCCCCCTGCCCGAACAATTGCCTGAGGTTTCATAAGAGAGCACTACCTCATGCTTTGGTCTACACCCCGTAATTGAGCTCTCCGCTCCCTCACAGTTCTCCTGTACCTGCTGTCAGTGGAAAATCCGGGCAATGCGATTTATTATTATTATTTTGTTTTCCCTTCTTTTTTTTTGACATCTTAAAAACACATCAGGCTTGTTTAGACTGCTGAAGGATGGATGAGGGGTTGATGGGAATATTTCACTAAAAAGTGTTAATTCTCTCTTTCACAATTTAAGACCTTAAAGGGATAGTTCAATAATCCAGTAATTTAAAAAATACTTATCATTTACTCTCACTCAAGTGGGTCCAAACTTCTTATTTCTTTCTTCTGTTGTATACAAAAGTAGATATTCTAAAGATTGTTGGAAACTGGTTTGGAACAAGAAAAGGGAGCATAAATGAGGGCAAAATTTGTATTTCTTAGTTATTTAACCCTTTAAAAAGGTCATAAAACAGAGCAGAATGTCTCAAATTTCTGAAGTCGTGGCATAATGAAGAAATTGCATCTTGTTTGCAGCAGATATTTGTTTAAGTTTTAACCTTAATTCATTTTGATCAGTTGCACAGAAAACAAGGCCACTTTTGTTGAATCTTTACGTTTGCACTTGAACACAAGACAAAAAATACTGTTAAAAAAACAGCATAATGAGAATATACAGTGAAAGTTATTTCCATATTCTAGTGTTTGATTGCACATGTACATTTAAAGAACATTCATATAATTCGCTCTTTAACAAATTGGATTTAGATTTTAGATTTTTTATTTATTTATTTTAACTTCTTGATCGAATTGATCTTAATTTAACTTCTTAAAGCCCTCAGAAAGATCTGTCTATAGGTTTACATGAACAAAAATCTAAATTTAGCTCTAAGAAATGAATGTTTTCTGCAGTAGACAAACTATTCTCATTTGTTTAGACACAGAGATGTTTGTTAGAAGTCATTATCAGGATCCATTTGTGTATTTAACAGGTAGGAAAAACAGAACAAAAAAACAAAACAAACAATAATAATAAATATACATTTTTGTCTTTTTGCAGTTAATTTAGAGAATTATATTACTAACAATTTAAATAAGAGTATATACAAATAATCTCTTTTAATCTGTTATTTTTGTTGATTTTGGCATTTTACTCTGACCTACATAAATTATAAAATTAAAGAGACACAGGAAATTGGTTTGGACTTAAAGCTGGGTCCCTGAGCACAGCTGCTGCTCGAGTCCTCACAACCTTTAATAAACATCCATGCAGCACATTTACATGATGAAAAACTCTAAATCAGTGCGGGGGAACATTCTGTGTTAGACTGACTTAAACATTGTGTACCCAACTTCCAGCCAAACCAACACCGTTATGAATATGATACATATTCTAATTAGTCGCACAAACAGAATCACTACACAAGACTTTTTTGTCTTTTATGTCAACAAGGCTTTGTTGTTGCCTAAATGCGCAGTAGTCTTGCAGGGTTGCAGCTGTTTCTATAGCTGCGTATTGGTTGTTTTGAAGGATATGCGCAGAGAACCTGTTTTGCATTAAGTTTGGAGCATTCCCAGGAAATGTCACACATTTCTACCCTGCAGCTCTGTCACACTGTGCATGTTTTGCTCTTCTCACTTGAGAATATTTGAGGCTTATTTTACAGTTTTTCTGCCTTATGTTCTCAATCTGTTCCTATTACTGTGACAAAATCCTCTTCAAAAAGATATTGTTGTCCTGCATGTGCAAAAACAAACCAACAACAAAAACTTCTAAATAAATTCTGCTAGAAAACAAATGTTTACTTTACAGAATTGCTTCTAAGTAAATCCGGGTCACTGTGAATGCTTGTTTTCTTGTTTGGTTTAGTGTCAAGGCTGAACTGTGAGTCTAGAAATGATGATGTCTACATCAGGATAGCATTATAATGGGTTATAACTCATTTCTTTTTTTTCTTTTTGCTCACAGATGACATTGAGGATGCCACTGTCAACAAAATTGCGTAAGTTTTCTTTAACTAAATTCAGTGTTTACCTTTCTTCCAAATTGTTAAAAAGTTTGGTCTTTGGTCCACGTCTAGACCAACTCCGAAGGTACTGGTTTGAAATAAATGTGAAGGCAACACAGACCAAAGAACTCTAAACAAACCAAAAACAGGACATGATGTCACAAGTTGAGACTATGAACCAGATAGAATGCTCAATTTGTTTTTTCACAGTTGCGTTGTTGCTCATTACAGTTTAAAGGGATAGTTCACCCAAAAAATGAAAATTCTGTTATCACATATGATCAGAAGGTTTTGTCATAAAACCATCTTTCTTTTGTTCTGCGTGTTTCTGAACAATGTAAATGCTTAGATGCTGTACTAAATGATAAACTGTAACTAAAAGTATCCTTTAAATTAATTCAAAAACATTTTTATGGACCAAACCATAAGAACCAAGATAACTAAACTGCAAATATGCACATCACACACCCTAAATCTAGGCAGCAAGATAACATTTATGAAACGGATCTATTCAGGCATTACTTTTGGCAAGATCAGTCTGGCTCCATTCTGGTGTTTAACATTCCTTTTTTTCTGTCCAATAAATTCCAGATGCATAAAATCAGCTCCCACCCTAGCACTTGACTCAATCTCACTTCATGATCTCACTTCACTCACAAACATGTCTCATTACAGCAGTCAAATGGTGCATTTCACACTAAAACTGAACCGCTAAGGACACCCAACTCCTTACTATCAAGTGTTTTTTTTTTATTAGTTTGCCCTGAATGTTTGTAATTGGACAGTTTGCCCTTTGCTCTCCAGCGTGGCGTTTAACAACTCCCTCCCTTCACAGCTGGCACTCTGTCAAAGTAAAAGGCTGCAAAAACACCTCCTCACCCTTCTTTGTCTGTTTTTCCTCTCTCCGCAGGCTTTGGCTGTGTACATTCACACTCTCAGTGGCCGTGTGTGCAGTTCTGCTGCTGCCCATCTCCATCCTGTCCAATGAAGTCCTGCTCACATTCCCTCACAGTTATTACATGCAGTGGCTCAATGGCTCGCTCATCCGTGGTAAATGCACACATGTGCAAATGAATAATTTACTTGGATTTGTGACTGTGTCAAAGAGGTTTTCAATGAGAGTCAATCTCATTCTGTCTAATCAATTACATCTTTGTTGGATACTCAAGCAGTATTTTGTTGCCTAATCTATATTGAAAGTTTAATGTTTTTATTCCCACAAGGACTTAGTGTGGGATCACATTGTGCTATCACATGTTGGGCATGGCAGCAAGTCTGTCAAAAGTGTATAAAATGCTGTAAATCCAAGGCACAGATTTGATACTTTGGTATTTATTTTGTTGGCATATGCTTTCCCCAATGATTTACACAGGACACAAACACCAGACCATGTAAGCAGTTATTATACCAGATCACAATAGAATTAGCCACAAAATCTCAGACCTGAGAAATAAGCGGAACAAAACCTTCAAGGCACTACTTTGATGTAGTTGAATTTAGTGCGACACGTGATCGCCCCCTTGTGGTCAATGAGTTATAAATATTTTTTGTATTCCAACAATTTTCCTGGTATTTTCATTGAATACAGCATATGGAATATTATAATATAGAACATTAATATGGTGAAATATATTGCTACAGTTTAAAATGCCCGTTTTTCTATTTACATTTATTTTAAAATACAATTTATGCCTGTGATTTCAAAGCTACATTTTCATCAGAATTTATTTCAGTCTTCAGTGTCATGTAATCCTTCAGAAATCAATTGCTTTTTTTTTTATTATACATAATATTTTTGTAGAAAGCACAAAATGATTCTTTGTTTCTTAAACTCACACCACATTTAAGAGAGATTTAAATTTTTGTGCAAGTGTCATTTCTGTACTTTTGTGCTGTCAATTGATCAGTTGAATGTAAACACACACACACACACACTTCTCTGTTATCATGCAGGTTTAAATCATTGCTTTTACAATCACTTATGTGCAATATAAGCTTTCATTTACTCATTCATGCTGTGTCTGTGTGTGTTTTAGGCTTGTGGAACCTAGTCTTCTTATTCTCCAATCTCTCCCTGGAATTCCTCATGCCATTTGCCTACTTTTTTACTGAATCAGAAGGATTTGCTGGGTCCAAAAAGGTAAAAGGATGACATTAGTTTAACTATAAACACATCTATATCTAATCAGAATTCAGTTTGTGTTTGACATGCATTTCATTTGTGTGTTTTCCTCTGAAAGGGTGTGATGGCGCGGGTGTATGAGACTGCTGTGATGCTGCTGCTTCTCAGTCTGTTGGTGCTGGGCATTGTGTGGGTGGCATCAGCCCTTCTCCATCATAACACAGCCCGAGAGAGTCTTTACGGTGAGGGCTGCAATGGAATGTTAGATACTCCTGTATATCCTGACAAGTTCAAGATAAATCCACAGGTTTAGTAACAGTCGGCTGCTTTCCTGTTTTTTTTTTCCAGACCTGTGGGAATATTATCTGCCCTATCTTTATTCTGGAATCTCACTTTTTGGAGTTCTGCTGCTTTTGTGTAAGTGTGTATTTGTTTGTATGTTGGTTTTGGATTGTAGTTTTTAACTCATTTGACATTTAATGTTTGGTCTGGTATTTTATTGCATTTGACTTCCTGTTCATGTTGATTTGTTGCGTCTCATTTCCTTTTTTTGCTTTGTTTTGTAACAGTGTGCACACCCTTTGGGCTATCACGCATGTTTAGTGTCACTGGGAGCTTATTGCTCAAACCTCGGGTAGGTGGATGGTAGTCAAAACTATAGAAATGTATCACAATCAAAATTTGATCATTTATATATATGAATACAGGACTCTGGATGACAAAACCAGTCTTATGTTGCAACGGTATTTTTTTGGCAATTTGGGTCAAAATTACCAACTTATATTTTGTGCCATAAATCATTATAGTATTACATGAAGATTTAGTAAATTTCCTACTGTAAATATATCAAAACTCAATTTTTGTTTAGTAATGTGCATTGTAATTCATTTAAACGGCTTTAATGATGATTTTCTCAACATTTTGATTTTTTTGAACCCTCAGATGTTTCAAATAGTTGTATCACAGATAAATATTGTTCTTTCATAACAAATCATACATCAGTGGAAATCTTATTTATTTAGAAAAAGTCACGTACAGTATGACTGGTTTAGGGTCACATATTGTAATGTAAATACTTTTTCTGTGATGACAGATGAATTTTCATCATTATACCAGTCTTACATGTCACACAACCCTTCAGAAATGAACCTAATATGCTGATTTGGTCACAAATAATCATTTGAGATGCTTCAAATGTTTGTGTAAACTGTGATTCATAGTATGAATTTAGGATTATTGATCAAAATAAAGTTGAAAGGTTTTTGTAACGTCATAAATATCTTAATTTACTAAATAATAGTTGATATTTTGATGCACATTTGCTGTATAAAAGCATCAATATTTTTTCAAATATAAAAAAATCTATTTAAAGATAAACCAGAAGTGAGGTTAAGTTTAGTCTTTGTTTTTCAGTTGTTGGAGAACTTGGAAGAGACCATGAACTGTGCAGTGTTTGAAGAGGCCTCTCTGTCCAGGAAGTTAAAAAGTGAGTGTCAGGATATGAGAAAATCATGCTTGCTGCTTTTAAGGAAGTGGCCCCCTGTTATAAGAATTTATAGCTGTCATTTTCCAATGAATGTTTACCAGGATTTCCATGGATTTCTAAACTCTAATACACTCTCTCTATCACACACCTCCAGGTACCAACACATGCTGGATCAGTGCGCATTTAGAGGCCATCAACAAAGAGTTTTTGAGTGTCCAATCCAAACGCATTGCTTTGGGTACGAGCATGCCTGTCAAACACATCTGTGTAACTATCTGGAAACTCTATCTTCATCCTTTTTATTCCTCAATTCTAGAGTTGCGGAAAAGAGCATCTCCTTGGCAGAGAAACCTAGTATACCCAGTGGCCATGCTGCTGCTTTTAGCTTTAACTGTAAGTACAAAACCTGCTAAATATAAATATACTGTCTGCAGTAAAACGGTTGTTCTAAAAGGGGAAAAAATGTTTTTTTTCCTTTCTTAGGCAGTGAGTGTGCTGATGGTGTGTTTCCATGTGCTCGAACTGCTCTTCGATGAGTCTGCTATGCCTATAGGGATGGAGGTACATGATTTGATATATATTTATCACATAGCATTCAAACATTGACCTGTAAACTTATATCCAAAAATTTGATCAAAACCATTTGCAGGTTTTTTTAATTCTCAGTTTTCTTCTGATCATGTAGCTCTTTTGCAGTAATATTTTATCATAATTTCAGTCACACTTTATTTTAAGGTACAATTCATGCTATTAATGAACCATTAACTAAGACTTTTAGCTCAATGAAGAAAAAACATTTGCTGCTTATTAATAATAGTTAGTTAGGTAGTAGTGGGATTTTGAGTACAATTAGGGATGTAGAATAAGATCATAATTTATAACTACTAATAAAGAGCCAATATCTTAATAAGCAGTTAACAAGCGGAAATTGGTACTTAAAATAAATTGTTACCTAAAATTTATAATGGCTGATTTCTTCTGTCATAGGACCCTCATTTGGGCCTTGCCTCCTTCTCAATGCTGGGTTCTCTGGGAGCCGCGGTGCAGGTTGTGATCATCCTGTATCTCATGGTGTCTTCAGTCGTGGGCTTCTACAGTTCTCCACTATTCACCGGTTTACTGCCACGTGCACAGGACACAACCCTTACACAGGTACAGATCTATCAAATCAATCTGAAAACTGCTGCTGAAACCGCTGGATTTCTCATGTTCAGATGCTACATTACATAGACAAATTGAGTTTTTTTTTACTGTTCAGCACTTTGGTCTATTCTCTGTTTTTTAATGTGCTATTGAAATTAATAAATGTTTATGACTCTTCACAGATAATCGGGAACTGTGTTTCACTTTTAATACTCAGTTCTGCACTGCCTGTTTTCTCTCGCACATTGGGTAAGTCCATTTTTGGTCCATGTTAAAAAGCTTTTGTAATGAAATGTTTGTGTTTGTAATAACGGCCTGATTGTTTTTTATTTATACCAAGATTTTATACCAAAATGTCTTTTATGTACTAATTTTATGGGAAAATGTTGCTTAGAATACAGCATTCTTATTGGTGGTTGAAAGTGTATTACATGTTTGTTTGTTTGTTTATAAATGGCTTTACATGACTATTTAAAATATTTTGTCTATCCACAAGGGGGCACTAGGTAGTAATCGGTATCACTGTTAATGTAATGATATAACTACTTCTCTTTTTAAATGCAATTACATATAGGAATCACAAAGTTTGATCTACTTGGAGATTTTGGGCGGCATGACTGGCTTGGCAGTTTCCACATTGTGTTTCTCTACAATATGCTTTTTGCTGGACTCACATCTGCCTGCCTCATCAACACAGTCACATGGGCCTTGCAAAGAGAGCTTATCCGTGCCTTTGGTAAGCTGCTTATTTTTATTTATTTTTTAATTATTTGTTTTACTTTTTATTACCATTATTATCAGTGTGTTTCATGTATATAATAAATTAATTTAATATTTCTACAGATATGATGTTTTGATATGATGCAGATTTGTGTTTGTGTGTTTAAATTTCCCATAGCTCTATATACACAGAAAGTGAGATGCACAGATATAATGTATACATGACACATGTAGATATATCAGATATTGATTATATACAAAAATCTACACATTTATATGCAATTAAAATATATGTATAAAATACAGATCTATATTCATTTTAATCAGTGGCATATAAATAGATAAAAAATGTAAATATACATATTTACTTTTATTCTATGCACATAAACTAAAGTGTAAAATATTTATATATAAAGATGTTAACAAAATGGATGATACCCTTCAATTTTGTCCAGGCCAGTTTTATTAGTTTGTCTTTTTTAATGCTTCCGTTTAACCACAATTCGAAAGCAATTTCTGTTTGTTTTGTTTTTTTTCAGTCATATTTTATTTATTATATTTATTAATTTATCATAAAGTTATTTTAGTGACCCCTATAGTTTTTCCTTTCTTCGGTGAAACACTACCAACAATTTTCTCCACATCTGTATATACAGTGCATACTATTTGTATAATTGCATGAGTGTGTGTATGTACATTCACAATACTAATTAGTCTTACAAATGTACATTTTAAGTCCTTTATTTTCAAAATTACACCACAAATTATACTAAACCCAAAACATTCCTTTTGTAATGGTCAATTCTAACGTTTATCTCAAGGAAAGCGTCTGAGGAGAAAGATTTGTGTGTGTATGCATCTGGAAAGGACAGGCGTGTGCGCTGCGCTGCCATTTGCCAGTGTTTGTAGTGGGTCTTTGGGTGAGGTGTTTCTCGCACAGGGCATGTTTCTCTATGGGTAGGTCTCTTTCCTCAGATAGAAAAAGCACAATTCTCTCAGGAAAGCGAGAGGGGACAGAAGGGGGTTCCTTGGGGACCTCAGGGCGTCAAACTCCTCCTGGAAGACACACACCCATCACCCTCCGCCAAACACAAACCACACTGCACACACACACACACACACACACACACACTCGCTCGCTCGCACAGACCATCTTCAGATAGCATCTCTTTTTCTGTGGCTTTTGTTCTGTGATTGATTGGTTTGGTTTCAACCCAAATATGGCCTGCCAAAATTACCTTTTTTGCCTGTTAGATCAAGGTTATCCCTCTAATGTTGTTTACTCTACTCTTTCCTTTTCTCCAGGTCTCCACAGACTCCCTCTGACTGTGTCTCTATCAACAATCCCTCTCAAACTGCTCCTAGCCAACGGCCTCTCAAAGATTCATTGAAGAGCTAATATCATTGGCTAATAAAGCCCTTTTCTGTCTGGAGAAGGATCGGGATCCCAGTCTGTGGCTTTCTACTATTGGACCAGAGCATCCATTATTGGTAAATGCTGACCAAGGCTGTTTACAAAGGTTACCTGACTGATATATTTATATATATATATAGATGGATTCTGCAGTGGCAGTTTTATGCATTGTTTACTGCAATAATATGTATGCATATTAATGCTTTTTTTAATAAAAAAAGGGATGTCAAATCACTGGACACCTCAAACAACCGCCTTATAAAAAAAAAATGAACAATGGTTTTAGAGGACTTTGACATGCGTCCAGACAGGAGAGCTATTTCAGAGGATGACATCACAGCCATGATGCTTTTCCTGGTGGTGGAATGAGAGTGTTGAGTTCTGTCCTGGTGGCCCCCCTACGCTTTCCCCTGGTATACCACTATTTTTAGTGTCATCCAACAAATCCTATGCTGTGGGTGCTCATTGCACTGGCAGAGGAAGTCCAGTCTGACAGGGTTTGTCTGCTTCTTACTGAAGAACCCGAGAAAAGGGATGAAAGTAGAACGAGTGATGTTGTAGATAAATAGTTTAACGTAACTGCTTTTTTTGTAAAGTTAGGTTTTAAAATGTATGTTTGAAAAAAATCTGAAAATGATTTCAAGCTTTAGGCCAAGAAAACTGTGAATGTGTTTAGGGATTTTTGTTCCCATTTTTTTTGTTATTTCATATGTGAATCTTTAATGTGCAATATTATATTGTGAACGTTTTATGTACAGTTATGCAAATCTAACTTAACTGCCTTCCAAAAATGGATCAGCCTTCCTGATCTGACATCTAGATGGAGTAATAAGGTCAAAGTTTGGTTAGTTCATACGTTTTAGGTTGAACTCTGTGGATGAACAATCGACGCACATGATAATTTCCTGTTTTTCAGAGACCACAGGGCTGTAATTGATAAATGTGGATTTTATTTTTTATTTTTTAATCTGATAATCACTCGTTTTATATGGTGCAGTATTTATGATGTACACTTTATTTTGATGATGATGACACTGTTTATTCTTTTATATGATTCCGTTATTTATACATTTTAGGCGTATGTCCTTCATGTGGTGGCCAGTAGAGGACAGTGTGCCACAAATCCATCATTACAAAGTCTCTGTTTCAGGTTTTTTCTCAACCATATTTTTATAATATGATCACTGCATCAATCATAGCTAACTTTTCCTCACAGTTATCTAGCTTTAAGTCAAATATGGATGTAAATCATTGCTTAAAATGCGAAGATTTTGCCCTCATGTTGTTCCAAAGCTGTATGATTTTTTTTGTGTAGACTTATACAAAGGAAGATAGTCTGAGGAATGTTTTAAATGTTTTGGGGTCCCAACCAACGTTCATAAAGGTTTGGTACAATATGAGAATTATAGTGAGGTATCCTGTGTTTTTTTCCACACTCACAAAATGCATTTGTATAGCTCAGAAAAATGATGATCGATAATATCACTTTAGTGGGTGTTGTTTTTACTACATTGTTAAAGGAAAACTCTTTTGGGGAACAAAGAAAATAGCAAATGACTAACGTTTAGAAAAATAAATTGTTGACATTTTAATTGCTTGTTTAAAACCTGTATTCCTTAAAGCAAAGATAGCGACTGTGACAAACCGTTTTTCCTCACTTCCTTGACATGAGGTAAAAAGGACAATAAATGTGTTTACACTTGTTTTTCCAACCAGTGCGTCATTTGTGAGTGATATAAAACCCATTTTGGTCGTAGATCTGCTAAGGACCTTTCCGTGGAGGTCAGCATAGATTTCTTGGCATCTGAGCACCTGACCACTGCTTTAATGGTGCCGTGGAGGTTATGTTTAGCTCTGGTGTTAGTATGCTAGTCTGTGTCCATACATCTTCCCCCAGCTGTCCCCTGCGCCTGTAGCTGTCCGGCTTTAATCAGGGTCTTTATTTTGCCCCGGGTCTGTCAGCAGGCCCATAGAGACGCCGCTGCTGACCCGTCCTGTGCTTTCCCTTCACGGATGCCCATGGCAGATAAAAGACCTTCATCATCTGGAGACTGCAAGCTTCTCGCTTTCTCTCTTTCACCCCCCTCCCACCTCTATATCGTCCATCCTTTTTCCTTGTTGAGTGTTCATTTCCCTTTCCTTTTTTCTTTTCTCCTTAAGCAGAAAAAGAAATCCCGGCCTCTGATTATGATTTGTCTGTCTTGATTTTTTGTTTTTTCTCTGTTTCTTGTGCTCTTTGTTGAATGTCCTGATAGACCTAAATTAAGACATTTGTTTATCCTTGAATTTCCTCTGCTAAAACAGCAGAGTTTTAACTGGATATTTAGACAGTGATTTTGTTTAGCTTGATTAGTTAAGGAGCAAAAGTTGAAATAACATATTAAAATTATTTATAATGTTATATGATGATTTTTAAAGACAGTGTTGAATATTATATGCACAAGCAACTGTTTTCATTATTTTTCCCCCATGTATTCATATCAGTTAAGGATGAATCTATTTAGAGCATACTGTACTTCCTTTCATACTTTCCTCTTTTTAACTTAAGTGTTGGAGGTTTATGTAACCTACATGAAATGAGTGAGTTATCTCAAATAAACCCATCAGAGTAACCTACTTTGCTCCTGAGTTGTGTTGTGGATAATGTAGGCTAAATTATAATTAAACTTAACCAACGGAGATGTATTGTGTTGTATTTTGATGCTGTAATGTAAATGAAAACACAGCCAGGAATTAATATCAACCTCTGCATAACAGATGATGTTTAATTGTCAAATCGTTTAAAAAAAAAATCTGTTCTTTCACTTCAGAAAAATGTCAGTTGAGTTTTATGACACCCTTATTAAATGTACATTTTATACACTTTAGTCGATGTGTTTGTTAATTCATTACAAACATACACTGCAAATTTCACAATAAACACGAAAAATTTACTAAAGATACAATTAAACATCCCTTATGCCTTTTCTGGGTAGAGCTGAATAAATTTATAATCCGTATATCCTGCATTTTGCGTCCTGGTCATGATGGGATGATTAAATAAATTTGGGTGGAGGTCTGTTACTCGTGTTGATCAGCAGAGGGCATTTGACTGGTCCACTTATTCCATCATATCAGACAAGAGGAAGACGGGCAGTCTTTCACAGGTTGCGATAGGCTATCGTTATTGTCAAAACACAAGAATGAAGGGGGGAAATAAGCAGATTAGCTTTCCTGTCGGTTGTTTGAAGTGTGCGCCAAAGTGCATTAGAAGATATTATTCCTTGTGGAAAATAAAAAAACTCTCCGCCGGAAAAGACTTCCTAATCAACTGATAATGGGCCGCGCTGCCCGCCTGCAAAGGCACATCCACACCCACCTCACACACTCACGACACACTCCTTTCACACGCTCAAGAGTCTCTCACACACCTCAGAACACTTCATTATACAATAATTTCTTAAATGAATAATTTCTTATAATTTAATAGAGAATTGCTTCATTATACAAGTAAATACAAACATTCAATAGTTTAGAATATTTAAGCAGTCAATAAAAAGAACACTTTATTTACTTTTAAACCATGTGATCACTTGTCAGGACCACTGTTTTAGTGTTTGATTCCCATATTGAGCATGGTTTTCATACTCTAATAAACTAAGAGATGTGAAAACACCAGTTGTTACAGCACTTTGGTAGGTTTAGTAAATCCTGTTCATTCGTTGCATGTTGACAATTATAATTACCCTTTCACGATACACAAAAGATACAAAAAGCTTCAGTAGGCTATTTCGCAAAGCTTTGTTCAGATGTTACAAATACGGAATTACTTACATTTTAAAACTTTTTTTTTTTTAACCATTTGCTTGTGACAGTTTGCCAATTACATCAACATTTTAGCTTTGGCTACAAAAACAGCTCAAAACAAATGAGATCCAATGTGCGATGTGATGTGGGATATAGAGGTTTTACAGTTGGTCAATATTTAATCAGTTACTCATATGCATAGTCATAATGGTGAAACACTGATGTAAACAACAAATATGGATGCACAGCCATGTGCTAATCAATATGTGTTCTGCCTATTTATTCTGTCTAAACCACAGGAAGAAACGTGGGTCAAATCCTATAGCACTTAGTAAAAAGGAAAGGGTGAAATACTTTGATACGCTGAATTTAATTGGTGGCAAAAATATTTCACTTACTTGACCAGAAATGATAAGAATAAACGTGAATGTTGTCAAGATTCCTGCCCTTGAAATCCTGGTTCAGTTTGTTCAACCACAAGCTACTTTTGTTCCTCAGTTCTTTCTGCTTTGTTATAACTTTTGCCTGTATAGTGCTCTAATATTTTTTTCCCATCTGACGGATTAGATCAGCCCAAAACATGACAATAACTGATCATAATTTTTGATGGATAATATGTGCATTGGGATGCAGTAATAGTGGATGTCATCAAGTACACCCATTCAATCCCCACAATGCACTGTTAATCTTACAAATGAAAGCTGCCTTTGCAGGGTATCTTGTGTTTTCCTGCTCGGAGCACTTGCTGTACAAACATGTTTCTAAATCTGGTCAGCATGATAGCAGGTACAGTACATTATCTGTAATATATTCTCTTCTCTTGACCTTTAACCTGTTTGTTTTGCATCAGGAAGTTCCACCCTGATCTTCTATTGTTCTGTAAAGGTTCTAGCATTGCACCAATTATTATATAGGCAAATTTCAAAAGCAATGAATATATAGACGGTGCATGACGTGACACCCAAACAAAATATCCATGCATACTTATGACTGACCATCCTGTTTGTCCATGATCCCCATTGTCCATGGTCACATTGCTCTGGACTGCGATAAGCATGTTATTTAAGGTAAGGGGCAGCCTACGAAGCTGTACATTGGCGCTGAATCCAGAAATCATGTGCTTTTAGCTCAGTCCACCCTGCCTCTTCCTGCACTGATAACAGGGTGAGGGACGATAGAATTGACCGATGGTAGTGGGTCAGAAAGGGTGTCAGCTCCTTGACTCTTCTCGACGACCCCCCCGACAGCTTTTGTCTCAGGAAACAAGTTCTTTAAAGCATCTAGTCAGCGTTTTCCTGCTAAATCTAAGCCTGAGTTACATAAACGCGCTTCTCTGTAACATCTGACATGATTGATTGAACACCATCACCCCTGAAGATCAGCTGACTATTCAAGGCAGTTTTGGAATCAGAGGGCTTTGCGAATGACGCAGCATCTAATTTTGCTGAGGCCAAGTAAAGTAGCATGAGCTCAACGGCATTTCACTATTATAAGGCCAGGTGTAGAATTGGATTGTAGGATTGGTCAGTAACGGGAAAATGAGGGCAAGAAAGATCTGATTTTCTGTGCTGTGGCTGCTCAGGAAACTCAGCCATTCACTGTTCTATATACTCCCATCCTGAAGTTGAGGAGTGAGGTCACTTAAGAGGCGAGCGGGTGGAGGGATGCAGAAATACTAATAACAATTACACCGTTTCCATTTTCAAACTGGTGTGTTTATTTTCGTTGTCTTCTCCGCCCCTTTAATGTTTAATGGGAGCTATTTTCTCTCTTTCCCCTCAGCACAATGTCAGTATCGCTGATTGTGCTCTTGAAAACGTTTGTGCTCGTGATTAAAGTTTTCCTCACATTTGCTGCCATTTGTGGTGTCTGGGATGTGTAATTGAACCACAGATCCTTTTGTCAGCATTTTGGAAGTACGTAAAAAAAAACACCTACTGCAAAATACTGGATTTGGTCTGAAATGTTGTAGGAACTATGGCTTACTTTATGAGTGTTTTGGCTAATAGTGTAATAAGTAAGATATGCTTTTGTGCTAAAGTATATGCAATGTTTAATAAATTGACGTTTTTATATTATTTTCTTTTCAAAATGTCAATGTTTTAAACTTTTCATAATATCTTTTTTAATATTTATTTTTTCCTTCATAATCTTTACTTCTGACTTCTAGAAAATGTTTTCATGCTTTTATTAGACTTTTAAATGCATGATTTTCATTGAAGTTGTTTAACATTTTGCATAACTAGACTACCTGAACACAAAATAATATATTGCTTGATAGCCATTTTATGTCTGAGATTGATGCTAAAAATTAAATGTGTTATTTATGTAAATTAAGATATTATGAAAGATTATATTAAATATTATTTTAAAGTGTATTGCTATTATATATTATTTTTACTGCTGGGCAGATTTAATCGCGATTAATCACATTCAAAATAAAACTTTGTTTTGACATAATATTTGTGTGTGTGTGTATTATATATATTTATTATGTATACACACATACATAAAAAACAAAACTATACAAAACTTTTTTTGCATAGATATTTACATTTATATATCATTTGTATCATATATATATATATATATATACAAATAAACATTTTCTCAAACATGCATGCATGTGTGTATTTATATATATACATAATAAATATACAGATTACACACACATATATTATGTCAAAACAAAGTTTTATTTTGGATGCAATTAATCGAGATTAGACTTTGCCCAGCACTAATTATTTTAAAGTTACTCATTTAATACAAATGGATGTTGCTTTATAGCTGTTTTTGACTAAGTTTGAATTAGTCATTTAAAAAATGTCATTTATAAGTTTAAAAGGTTCCAAACACATTGCACAAACTTAACTACATCAAACAATATCTTGCTTTATAGTTTTGTCTAGTACATTTGTGATGTCAATTTAATTTAAACCTGATAATGAAATAAAGAAACATTATCTAGCAAATAAAATATAAATATAAATATAAACTTTAATCTAAAAGACAGAGGGACAGATAGATATCCTCAATGTCTTAATATTTGTTTTATGTGTGTGTGAATTAATTGTCTATAATGCCAAAGGTCTGTGTGCGCATCACAGGTCAGTAGAAATCATTTTAATATTTTACTGCTCTTTATTTTTCTTCCTCTCGCTCGCATTGCCATATATTGACTTGAGATATTTGTATTGTCTTCTAATTTTGAGCCATTGTTCTGAGATGGTTAAAAATTATGAAGCTGATAAAACATGGGTGTTAACAGCCCAGAGGTCTTCTTGGCTCAGGGCACAGCGTGTCAGCCACTGTCTTCTGTTTCAGGAGAAAAACAAAGAGAGAAATTAATGAGTCATAGAAATGTTGGGAATGACTGTGTTATCTCTCAGCAGGAAACTGTCAGTGAAGCCCAGATTCATGTCAGTGACCCTCACCTGCATGTAAAGCGGATGGGTTGAGGGTAAATGGGAGGTTTTATACACTTCTAGAAGAGAGACTGGTGCTCAAGGCTTTGTCTTTCAAAAGTCTGATTCTTGTTTCACAAGTCCAGTTACATAGTTTAACCAGCTTAATAAATTGTTACAGCCAACATTGTTTTTATCTCAAATAATAAGAGAATCATTTTTAAATGCCATGTGTCATTTACTTAAAGTTTTAGTTAGCTTTTTTTATCCAAACATCTATAAGCCACATTGAAAATTGTTCATTTAAGTGTAGAAGTTTACATTTAAAGACAATAACAATAAAGGTGACATATTTCGTTCCATTTGTGAAAAGTACTCTGCTTAAAAATACTCCAGATAAATACCAAATAAATAAAATACCAAAAAAAACAAATACATTTTTCCTCTAATTATATGGTTTAAATATGCATTTGTTTTATTAAATATAAAACATTTTTTTCTTTGTTTTAATCACCCAATGCAAAAGCAAAAAAAAACATATTATTATGAAGACCATTCCATTTTAACAAGTAAATATTTTTAAATCATGTTTCTTAATGTAGGTATTTTTTTAGACTTTTACAGTTAATTTCATGATAAATGATTTTATCATGAACAAAAGCTCAGTTACATAAATATAATTCCTAACAAATATTTACACTTTTTCCATGTTAATTTAGATTGTAAGTAAATAACAAAAATCAATAAAACACTTTTCACACTAAATTTCTACAGCCATTAAAGTTAGTCAACAATGTTTTGTCAACCGAAAATGTTTTGTTCTGTTTATTTTCCGAAAGGGTGCATTATTTGCTTTTAGTCAAACCAAACAAACCAGAACAGTCAAGTCATCTTTATTTCTGTAGCACTTTTAGCACAATGCAGGTTGTATCAAAAGCTAATGCTTTTTCAAATAGACTATTTAACAATGTATATTAAATGGTATGCTCACTTTATTTTTAGAGTGTGTTTAACTACACTGAGGAATTTGACAGTTAATTCCTATTTAAACTATTTCTTGCTAATATGTTGTCCAGTGGACCAAACTGTAGCCTAAATACTGACTATATAGCCTCACTATTCAAAGGTTATTTAAAAACAATTATCACATGAAAGAAAAACTTACTGAAAGTATCCCCCACTCTTTCCAATACACTAGCTGCAATATGACTTCACAGCTGCATGACTGGAAATGCGCGCGAGCAGGAGGCGTGTGCGCCACTGTCCCGGAGCGCGCGCAGTAAGGGAGGGCGATTTCAGTCCGGTCACAAATACTCAATCGTCCGAGCGCAGCGGTTAAAAGCGGGAGCAAACACGCGTTGAAACAGAGTCCGAGCTCTCAGATAGTAAAGGAATGAAATTATGTTTGAGAGCGACTGTCAGGCAGGACAAACAGAGACGCGCGCCCTGAACCCAATTCCAGAGGAGGCTGTTTCGCGCGGAGCTGTCCAAGGTGGGGTAGGATGATGGGATGAAGCACCTGTTGCTATCCCAGTATCTACAAACGAGGATGCCATCAATCCATCTCTGCTTGGAATACTGAAATATGACTATATAAATGGATTGACGTAGATATTTCATGGTAGTAATGATATGGAATGATTTTCACTCACCACACCTGCCTGGATGCTTTGCTAAATAATCAGGAAACCAGCACACTTTGGTCAATGATTCACGAAATTATTCCCCACTTTAATTCAACACCGTGATATGGACATGGAAAAAGTCAGTTGTGTCAGAGAGATGTCACGGGGTGTTTGGAGAGACGCTCGCGCTGCAGGACTCGCGGCTCGCTGATCTCCTGGCAAACTCCACGCGCGTCAATGACGTTGGCTCCTTGGTTAAGGCTGGCACGGCTTGGCCTGCTGACTGCGTGTCTTTATTCATGGCTGGCGGTTGACGGATGCGGCCCGGGTCCCGGTTACGGCGGTCGCCACAGGCAGCGCAAGTTGACTCCGATGTCCTATAAGCAGTACGTGCCCGGTGTCTCCGAGAACAACCTGGGCGCAAGCGGAAGAGCGGAGGGCAGGATTACGCGCAGCTCGGAGCGCTTCAATGAGCTCGTGTGCAACTACAACACTGACATTGACTTCAAAGACGAAGAACGATCCAATGCTGACCGCTTCATGACCAAGGTAAAGGAAACCTGCATGTCCAGGGTAATGGTTCATAGAATTGACCGTGTTGCAGATGGGTCACCTCGGTGCTTTTGGTGTCTCTCAACATGTAGGCTAAACAATATCATGTGAACATGTAAACTGAATTTTCAGCATCATTGCTTTAGTCGTCGTCGATGCCACAAAAGTCTTCAGAAGTCATTAGAATTAGCAGATTTAATGCTCAAGAAACATTTCTGATTATTATTATTATTGTTGAAAAAGGGCTGCATCATTTTTTTGTGGAAACCTTGATTAATTTCATTCAAAATTACCCTTTCATATAATTACAAATATGTATGTAAATAAATATAATTTAGATATAATATATATAATTTGCAGTTGAAGTCAAATTTATTAACCCTCCTGTGAATGTTTTATTCTTTTTCAAATATTTCCCTGCATTTGATATTTATCTGAGCAAGGAAATTATTTCCTATAAATGTTTTCTTTTCTTTTTTTATATTTTTATTTTATATTTTTCAAATAAAAGCAGTTTTTACATTTATTATTATTATTATTATTAGCCCCTTTATATTTGTTCAATTTGCTACAGAACAAACCACTGTTATCCAATATCTTGCCCAACTATCCTAACTTGCCTACTTAACATAATAACCTAGTTAAGTCTTTAAAGCTGAATACTAGTATCTTGCAAAATAAGAAGAAAAAATATTATGCACTTTTGCAAGACAAAATATTACTTAGAAAAGTAAACTAGAATAAAGATTACTTTAAATGTACAATTACTTCTTCACTAAATCACTAAATTAACTATCAGCCTGATTCCTCTCAGCCATTAAACTTTATTTAAATGCACAGATGTATAGCCACATATAGATTACAGCAATTTTAGAGTTTCTACTGTGAAATGTATGTGTAATTTATTAACACTTCAAGATTCTTTGTTTCATATAATGTTTTAAAACTAATTTAAAAAATGAAAAAAGATTTCATGGAATGACCCAGACGCATCAGAGGCCCTTTCAAGTTCCTCAGCCATCCATGACATACTTCATGCACAGTTAAACAGTACTTGAAAAAAACAAAAGGGTTTTGTTATACCTGTAATTCAGCTGATTCTTTGACAAACACTGAATCAAATGTTATGATGATTAAAAACATGACAGAACATGATTCTAGTCTGGACAAGTCCTGCAAAATTATTATATTAAGATTCATATATTAATATATAGCATTTTAGAAATGTTTACATTTGTCGAGCTGAAACTATAGGAACGAACTAGTCCAAGAAAGGCAACTCTGACAGTCACAATCCCATGATGTTGATAGAATGTTTACCCATGTTGCCATGTTCCCTAGCAAATGTTAAAAACGTGACATTAGGACTGTCTGGACTTCCACTGCTCCATTTAATCTTTAACCAACTTCTTCATTGGTGAGCTTTAAAATGATCACTACACCTCTACTTCCTTAGCCAGGGAGTGAGTGTTTTTTTTAACTTGTTTAAACATGATAAACATCCAGCAGGTAAGACAGATAACATTGTGAAGAGAGTACACTAAATATAATTTTTATGTCAAATATATCCAATCAAAAAATGAGATGGTCAAAGCTAATTTCCTAATGGGAATATGCTGAAATTTTCAGCTAAATGACTTCGCCGAGGCCTAATCTGTCATGGTTTCATAGGTCGTTTTGAGATATTACTGATAAGTGTGATATGGCTGATAAGTCAGCAGCACCCTAATGAAAGTGCTTGGAGTTGGTGTATGTGTACGTATGCATGTGCCCTCTCATTGCGCAACTCTGAAAGCTATCCTTTGTGCATCTTTTCAAGCCTCTGCGGGGTCGCCTGTGCAGAATTCCCGCCTGTTGAAGTAATGGCACCATCGGAAAAGCCTCTATTGTAGTTTTCACAATGAATCGCCTCTGTCCAACGGCATTGCGAGAAAAATCTCCCCGGTTTGTTTTCTTCCCCTCTTGATTTCTCACACTTGCTGTCACATTCCCAAGAACATTTCTAAACATTCCATCCCGTGGCCCTCTCGCTCAGACTGGTCCTCGCTTTCTTCTCGCTCTTCTTGGCTTTTCGACCTTGTCTTGCTCTCTCGCCTTTTCCCATACCCTCTCCATCACACCCAGGGTCAAATAATATTAGTTTCACAGACAAATAATACTACTTTTTTCACAGATTCTCCATTCTGTGAGGTGTAGAGGGACTTAACGTTTTGAGGAAGTCTAAATGCTCTATTACAAAGTCTCAAGGTTTTCAGCTGGGTCATTCAAAAGACTGTGTGAAAATGTTCCCATCGTGTGAAGAAAAATGACCTTGACTGTATTCTGTGACCATGCTGAAGTGTCCGAAGAATGCTGGAAATGAGTTAAAGTAGCTTTGTTCTTATTGTTAGATGTTAAAGGGGGGTGGAAATGGCCTTTTGCAGAGCTGAATTAGCTGGACAAGATATTTCTAATGTCTACCAGTTCCAAAATCTACCATAGAATTGTGGAAACCGTTAAAAGCTATGGTATTTGCTATGCTTTCAGCCTTTGCTCACCTCTGGTTTTAATCATTTATAAAAAGGAGGAATTTTGACAGATTGATAAAAAGTAAAAGTCAAAGGGGTCTACTGAGATTTATGGACAATCTTCAAAATATTGTCTTTCATGTTCTACACAAGAACAAAACACACATAGGTTTAGAAACACAGGATTAAAAATAAAGGTTATTTATTGGCATCAATGGTTACATAAACAACTTTTAACATTAATAATACATTTCCATTGTTCCATTAAATGTTGTTTATTAGATTATTAAAATGTTCTTGACACCAAGAAAATGGTTCTTTTAAGAACTATTCTCTGCCAGGTTCTTTGGAGAACCAAAAGATTCTACCAAAGTGTTCATCTATGGCACAGGTGTCAAACTCAGTTCCTGGAGGGCCACAGCTCTGCACAGTTTAGCTTTAACCCTAATTAAACACACCTGATCAAACTAATTGAGTCCTTCAGGCTTGTTTTAAACCTCCAGGTAAGTGTGTTGAAGCAGGGTTGGAACTAAACTGTGCCTGGTTGTGGCCCTCCAGGAACTAAGTCTGACACCCCTGATCTTTGGCTTTGGTTTTAAAAACAGCCTTTTAGAGTCTTTATTTTTCGAAAGTGTATATGGAGTGTATAGTTTTGTCTAACCTATGTGAAATGATGGTTTCATTTGCTGTTTCATAGCGCTGTAAGGACTGCCTTAATAAACTGGCAATAGCAGTAATGAACCAGTGGCCGGGGGTTCGACTGCGGGTGACAGAGGCCTGGGACGAGGATGGCCATCACCCTCCTGGTTCTTTACACTACGAGGGCCGTGCAGTTGACATCACCACCTCAGATCGGGACACAAAAAAATACGGCCTACTTGCACAGCTGGCAGTTGAGGCTGGATTTGACTGGGTGCACTATGAATCCAAGTATCATGTGCACTGCTCTGTCAAAGCTGGTAAGCTATCTTTGTTTATTGTGATTTCTTATTCAAAGATTTTCACTTAACACACTAACGGATAGTTCACCCAAAAATGAAAATTCCATCCTCATTTATTACTCTTCAATTGATCCAAACTTGTTTGAACACAAAAACACTAATGTTTGAAGTAGAAAATATTTAGAAGAATGCTAGAAAAAAAGTAGCCATTGCAAGTACAAAGTATTTTTTTCCCAAATATGGAAGGCAGTGACTACCAGTTACCAACATTCAACCAATATCTTCTTTTATGTTAGAAAAGAAATTCAGATAGTTTTGGAAGCACTTCATTTTGGGGTAAATTATCTCTTTAAGGCCCTGTTATATTTCCAAACTGTTCAGCAACCATTAGTTCATGGTGATTACATACAGTAAAAGGTGTGTGTGGTTCTGGGGCTTCACCCTCTTTGACTTCGAATTCATTTCTGCTTTTCACTCTGTTAAAGGAATAATTTTCTAAATATTTTTTAAAAAATCATAATTTACTAACCCTCACACCATTTCCAGACATAACCAGACATGTCACGAGTGGCCTGATGCTAGTGTAGCAGATAACACTAGATGCTAACTAAAAGAAACATTTAAATACCACAGCCATTCAGAAATGCAGAAACAGACTGTAATTTATAATCTAATTAATAAACATTAAACCTCGTTAACATTATTAAATGTACATACTGAAACACTGATATTGTTGGCTTGCAGCGAGTTGACTTCACAACCTTCTTGTTTAAACCATATATTTGCTAGCCTTTATTATTTAAGATGAACACAGTATACATAAAATAATGGCTTGGCTCTTCCCTGCTCTGTAATGGCTGTGAATGGTGCTAGATTTATAAATGTGTAGTTACTAGATTAATGAACGGCATTAGGATGTTAAAGTAATTCAAGCTTATTTTTACACCTAAATGAAAAATAAATGTATTGTGAGTATATTGGGGCTTAAAAGGATAGTTCTCTCTAAAATGAAAAATCTGTCATATGAGAGACACCTCTTTGAGGTCCAATGTTGTTTTGGAGACTATTGACTTCTTATGAGGCTCAGTAAATGATAACTGCATTGGATTGATTGATTGATTGATTGATTATAAGTCATTCCCCTCTACATTACAGATCACTCTGTAGCTGTGGAGAAAGGTGGCTGCTTTTCGGCATCTGGACTTGTGACAATGGCTGATGGTGTACAAAAGCCCATGTCATGTTTGCAGCCTGGCGAGAAGGTGCTTTCCTTGACTGGGTCAGGTGAAGTTGTTTTTAGTTGGGTACTTCTCTTTCTTCATCTGGATAGAGAGAGCAGAACCAGTTTCTTTATTTTTACTACTGAAAATGGGAAACGAATAGCACTTACTCCCAATCACCTCATCTTTGTGGCTCCCAATCTCAAACTGCACCATCATGACCATGAAATTATATTTGCCAGAAACGTTAGGATTGGGGACTATATACTTACTACTGGTGCCGGTAGAGGAATCCAGCCATCTAAAGTGGTCTCAGTTTCTCTGGAGGAGAGAATGGGGGTTTATGCTCCCTTGACAGAACATGGGAACTTATTTGTGGATGGCGTGCTGGTGTCCAACTATGCTTCTTTTGAGGATCACAGACTCGCGCACTCTGCGTTTTGGCCTTTTCGTGTCCTGTTTGTCTTTTTCCACAAAGAAATGGAAGAGGACTTGCAAAGAATGATGGTTAAAAGCAGTGCCATAGTCCCTTATATCTGTTCCACAAATCAGACCATTCTCACAAGTGTGATGCATAATAGTTTGTCCAGTGCATTCAACAAATGGCAAGATGACACAATGGCTGAAATGGAAAATGCTTTTTTGCAACAAAAGGAGGTTTACTGGTATGCAAGGCTTTTACACACATTAGGACGTATATTTCTTGACCCTCGGAGGTTTTTTGATGGTCAGGACACTGAATATGTAAACATAATATCAACTGCAAAATAGCTTTTTAAACACTACTAACCAAAAACAGGAAGTGTAATAGACACAATAACTGGTATGATTACTCACCTCAAAAAAGGTCCAGTTGTAGTTAATTCATTAATGTAAATGTGTTGCAATTATGCATATACTGTATGTGAAATGCTCAAGATAACTTGTTTTTTTCCAGATATGACATGTCACTGAATAATTGCCATATGAACAATTATGGAATTAATAATGTAGACTTTTTATTTTTATGTTTATTTTACAAGAAAATATTTCAAAGAGCAATAAATATTTATTTTTGTACTTTTGGATTTATAATATATATTTCATGTAGTGCTGATTATGGCCTGAGGCCCTTTGTTGTATTTGTACTTATTTTTACAATTGTAATTTACTGTGTTGCTAAATAAAGCTGATTTGCTTACATTTTATTCACACAAAACACATTAGAGATTTTTTTCTCACTAGTAAATAAACTTAGTCCAATTTGTTGAAACATATTAGTTTTACAAACCAGCCTTCATCACATCCTGTAGTTGGTAACTTAGTTCTAAATATGAATGAGCTGAGCCAATAATTGTGTTAACACTATATAACCATATATGAATAATTGTGATCAGTTTCCAGTGTTCAAAATCATCAGCCTGTTTTTACTAAGTGCTTCACACCCCCTTGTGGGCACCATAATACACACCACACTCTACTGATGATGTGCATAGTATGATTCATAGTCTATTTTTATTTCTTTTCAGTTTCCTGAAGTCAGTAATAAATGAAAAAAAGCAATACATAATTAATCTGAGTTTTTAATTATTATTATTTAAAACAACTAAATTAATTTAATATATCATTTCAACACAAATATGGTAACGCTTTAAATTAAAAGCATATTTAATCCATATTGTAACATTTTATTTTCACAAAAGTTATTTGAAGCTAAATTAGACAGTCCCTTCTTTTGCTCATATATGATTGCTATGTGTATAAAAAAATCACTTTTGTAAATTTAGATATTCGGTGGGGGGATGATTATAGTCAGCCATTTGAGAGTTTTTGGAAGTGCGTGCTTTTCCCTCTGTTTATTTTTTCACAGCTTTGAAGGTATAGAAGAGAGGATTATCTTGTCCATGAAGGGGGCAGATGGACACACACCCCCACTGGAGAAGAGATGCTCTAAACCCTATCTGGTTCAGGCCAATGGCAAAACACTGTAATGTAGGCCCACCCAACCATTACCTTTGGAGAACCAATCAGATTTAAAAGTGAAGCTTAGTCAGGCTTCCTTCAAACCCTTCCTGTTCAAACTAATCCTGCATGGTGAAAGCTGGGAAGAAGTTGTCAATGGGGTATAGTATGGCCAGGAAGAACAGAAAAAAGTTATGATCTATAATGATCAATATCTCAGTTTGTGCTCTAAAAGAAAAACATAAGGCATTGTACACCACATAGCACTGTTGCAAAGTTAAAGACAGCATGACAACATTATATTTTACAGAGATCTTGGGTGCATTATGGTAAACATTGGTTATACTCCAATGTGTTTATGATTCGCCATTGTTTCATCATATTTTTCGCTGCTATATTAAAACTGTCTGTCTGGGTGTGTTGAGTGCCATAACTATGCCACTCTTAAGGCTTGTCAGCTCAAAGAACAATAAATCGTAACCTGCTCAGTTTTTGTTCACAGTGCATGTGTTCTAGGCACATGTTGAATGAGAAATAGGCATGTAATATAGAGGCATTTATAATACAGAAATTGTTTTAGAAGGACTTTTATTTAAACAGACAGCTCATGCATTTGCACCCTGGGATCAATAAAGTCTGTCTCTTAAAATCTATACTTATCTAGTCTAAGAATAGACTAATAGTTCACTTTTGTTCATGCAATGTTTTGTGGTCTCATTTAGTCATCTTAAATGTTCTGATTAGGATCGATTTTTATTGAGCTAACAGTGTGCTGATTTTGAAAGCAAGGGTGAACTGACATCTATTATGACTAATTGTCTCTGTACTGAGCTTGCTGTAAATATTGTGGCAGGATAATAAATGGCCCGTTTAAAATGGCTACCTTTTTAAAATTATAATTAATAGACAGACTGATAGACAGAAAGACAGAATAGATAGACCAAAATATGTTGACAGACAGATAGATAGATAGATAGATAGATAGATAGATAGATAG
>CAIGQV010019951.1:15217231-15231978 GCA_903798115.1 Danio jaintianensis
AGATAGATAGATAGATAGATAGATAGATAGATAGATAGATAGATAGATAGACTATGTCTAAACAAAACTGTTAGTTTCACAGTAAATGGTAAAAAACAAAAACAAAATGAACCCCTATCTTACTAACTTTACCATGACCCAAAGTTTGTAGTGCACCCCTAATTTGTATGTCCTCTCAAAAGTAGGGGTCGCAGTTGGACTCGGCATCGGTGTTAAAACATGTTTTAATCTGCAGCATGCTTTCACACAGGCAGAAAGCTGGTGCAGTCTCTTTCAAACTGTTACATGAAGCAAGTTTATCAAACAAGCTTGCTACATCTATCCGGATTTAAGATCTGGGTGTGGGTTAGCCAAAGCTACTCAGTCTGGAAGAAAGTAGCAAACATGAGAGTACTGCATGAACTCATTTGATTCATTGGTCTCCGCCAGCCAAAATCTTAATATCAGGTAGTTTTGCAAACGTTTGCTCGTCCGACAGCACTTCCCCCATCAACAACAAACTAGTAAACCCTGCCTAGCCAAAGCTAGCTTAATGAAATGAAACGGACCTCGGCGATTATTATCCGGAGGATTTTTCCGATTATGTACGAGGACGTTAGCGGCGCATTGTAGGTGAGTGTTAAAAGTAGTATTTGTTCATTTTAAAATAATTATATACTTGCTGATTAATCACCCCAGCAATGCTCGGGCCCCCCGTCTGTACGTCCATTTAGCGAAGTGAGTGCGAATCTGTCGGCCAAAATGAATGTGCTGCTAGCGTCATACCTAGCTTCATTCCTAAACGAAAGGTTAAAAACACCAACGTTATGGACGAGGTGTTATTGTGCTAACCGTTTAGAATATTTTCTATCAGCTCGCTGTGTTTTTACTTTTAGCGTGATGCATGAGTGTTATGTCCTTGGTAAATGGGTAAGCCATATTTTTAGCCAGCACCAGTACATGAACCATCAGTCATCAAGAACTTATAAACACCGAAACCACGAAAGCTTGAGAATTAATGTGTCGCTTACTGTCAAATATATGTTATCGTGATATCGTTTATATGCCGTGTAAGTCACCTAAGCTGCCATATTTGTTGTTGTTGGAAGGAGCAACAGTATTTTGGAGTGTGAAAGTATCTTGCTAGCAAGCTGAGTTAGCAGATGTGAAACTGAGCGATTTGTTTTACTTATTTATTTTTAGTTATTTCTTTTTGATAAGACAGTAAAATTGAATAAAAATGTGCGATTGTTACTGTGCACGTCGGCTTCTCGCAGTAATTTCAATTTTATATAGCACATAAGGACGCTAATTTTTAGCATCCGCTGCTTCACATGCACTGTTTGGTTACTTTCAGATATTTTCTTCGATATAAAACTACTGGAAATTATATAATAAAGACGAATTTATATGTGAAATGTAATAACCGGCTGTGTGCTGTCTGTAACATGCGTGAATGTGGGTGTCATTTAGCTTGTTGGGACTTAAACCGATTGGGAAACATGTCAACAAATTAGTGTGAAAGGATTTAGCTTGACAGTTTTTTCCCCAGGTTAATGTTAAAGGGTCAGTGACCAACAAGGCGTTTAATGTTTTTGGTATCGAGTGGTCTCAATTCATTATATTCAGGCAAACGTAAATAAAAACTGTAGGGCGAATGGCAGTACATGCCCCATATTTTGTACTTAGCTACGCAGTTAAAAGTTAAAATGGGGAAGCAGTTTGTACAGGATTAGCTATATGTACACAGTTCCTTATGCGAATACGAAGTAAATTAATTAATAAAAGAACTTGCTACAGAAATTTACATAAAACATTACAGTAAGATTAAGGCTTAGACCGAGTTTCCTGAATAGCCTGCTAGCATCAGGATAAACCTGAACATCAACACAATGTCAGCTGTATGCTTTCACTCCATAACAATACTTTTACTAACACAGTACTTTTTAAGTTAAATTAAGGTGTATGCTATATATAACACCTGCTTTAAAAATATGAAAACATTCATAAGCATAATCAAAGGTAATGATTAGACTAAATAATGTGTCTTGTCCTTAGTATTCTGTCTGTATGGGTATTTGTTCTGTGTAATACTGTACTGTATAATAGAGTCTGTCCACCTGCAGTGAAATCCCTTTAAATGTTAATGACAAGCCACTACACCTATCATTGTGATAAAAATTTATTTTAAAAAAATATTATATTTACATTTTTTAAACAAAAGCTGTACAATCTGCGGCTTTCTGATTTCACAATACCATTTTTACATCTCTCTGTTTTTTAACATGGGAGGAAACAGGCATGTAAATCCGGAAATATGTGTGCAAAGGTCCTGACAAGTACAGGACGTTGTATTTATTATGTTTAGCATCTCTTATACAAGAGGGCATTATGCAACATGTAACTGAATTGCATTTCTTTGTAAACTAGCTATGAGTTATGATAGATAGATAGATAGATAGATAGATAGATAGATAGATAGATAGATAGATAGATAGATAGATAGATAGATAGATAGATAGATAGATAGATAGATAGATAGACACATGGCAAAGTAACAAAGTGCAACTTTGTGCAGGAACGGGAAGTTACTCGGTAATTGAAGGAGTAACATTATTGTATCCATAAATGTTACTTAGAATTCATTGCAAATTAAGTTACACTTAATTTATCACGAGCGTGAACGAGTAATGTTTCCAGACCACATCACCGTGTGGGAAAACGTCCATTCTGTAACTGGCGGAACAAAATAACGATGGCCATGTTTTAGCCCGACCTCGTTTTGTGTGTCACAGGAAGCGCTCTACACGGAAGTTGTATTTTCTTTGTGTTTCTCCCTTTAACGTCGTTTTACATAAAGAAAGTAATGCGTTATCTTAGTTATGCACGAAATTATAGAGTTTTATTGACCGCGGGTAATCGCTAACAAACTGAGCCGTGAATACGTATCGGTATTCGCTTGCTTTGGTGATGGGCGAACGGATTATTTTGCAGAGAGTTTGTTAACCCCGGCCAGAAAGCTAGCGTGTTAGCCGCGTCTTGGCACTACTGTAAGCTGAGCGGAACGACGCAGCTGCAGGATCAGACAAATTTAACAAATCTGCTAACCGTTGTTTATCTACCAGCGTTAACCAAAACGGAGAAAATGCACCGAACACGCGAATCCACCTCATGGTTTGTATTTAATAAGCTGCTTTGTGATGTGTTTTCCTAAATACACCAATGTTTGCGTAGTTAGGTGTGGAGTAATTTGAAGTTTGCAGGATTATGCGCAATAATTACGCGGTTACGTGTGACTATACATTATTAAATTTAGCTGATGCTGTGGTGTGTAATATAGGTTATCACTAGTCGACCACTCTTAACTTTTACATTGCCTCATTTCAGATGCTTGAGTAAAATGAGAGAGTTTTGTGGCTGTAGGTCATTGCAAAAGTCGGATTTGTACATGCATACTCTTCTGCTGTCTCACACGAACATTTTGTCTTTAAATCATGTCACTGGCCTCTCTGTTTCAGATCTCTGTAATAGAGATCTTCTTCAGCAGGAATGGACGAGCAGAAATCAAACTGCGAAGAAAATGATTCAGAAACTGCAGGTTAGTAAATATAAATGATTTCTATTCTGATTCTAACTGATTTCTATAGTCATAAGTGTGCAATAAGGTAAAGCAAGTGTTTTACTGGAACACAAACTCAGAACAACAGTTTTCATTAAAGATTAGTGGAATTATATTAGGAAATATATTTTTCTTACTCATCTTTTAGGCTTTTCAAGATGTTGGTTCACTTAAGTAGAACATAAAGCAAAGGTTTTAGCTGAAAAGGGTTCATGCACGTTTAAAATGTTTGTCCCCGATATCGAAGGTCAGGGAATTTTGTATATTTTTTTGGTCCAAGTAATGGAATATCAGGGATTTTTGTTTGTTGGTTCAAATTTAACTTTTTATCAAAATGTAATATCTCTATACCATGTTTTTTGTTGCATTTTCTCAATTTTTGCCTATTTTGTTTACTTTTTCAGTGCCACTTTATTTCATGTCAACCGGCAATTACTTAATTAAGATGCAGTCACCAGGCTGTACCTGTTAAAATACTACATTGTTTGTATCTGCTCAGTACACAATACAACAGTTGCTTGGCTTTTCTGTTCATTATTCACTTTATTGTATAATTTGGTAATTTCTGCAAAAGGTCTGACTTGTGATTCATTTGCCACTCTGGGTAAATTACTAAGAATAACAAATGCCAGTAAACTGTCAAACTGCTTGTGGTTCAAAGCAGCATGCTTATAGTATGTCAGTGCATTAAATTAAAATAATCTGATTAAAAAAACATAACATGCTGTTTTGTATGGCTAGAAATTATTGGAAGTGAGTGTGACTGAAAATCTTGACACATTTCTTACCTGAAAACGGTGAATGGATAATGGAAATTAAGTTTTTTTTAGTCAGGGAATTAAGCATTTATCTTAGAGTGGGAACCCTGGCTGAAATTGTTGTCTTTTGTATTCAAAATGTATGTCAGCAGGTTCCGGCACTTTAAAAGTAAAAAAAAACAGTCAAAACAAAATTAATATCCATGCCTGCTGAGTATATGCAGAGGCCTAATTAAGGAAAATGATTAGCCTTTGCATGAAATCAAACATTATTATATACAACATTGTTGTCTTTTAATCCACAGCCTCAGCAAATGCTCCTGACATACTATGCAGGACTGTTGTTTCAAATGATGCATTTATTGTTTACAACAGAGAGGCAATATGCTTGTATTGTGTTGTTTATCCAATTGGTGTTTGTGCTTTTTCCGAATGCAACATTTGTACAGAAAGTATGATAACATTTGTGTGTGCAATATGCACCATGTTACCGGAAGCTTGTTATTCAGACTGTAACTGAATTAAAGGTAACAATGTTGTAAACAATGTTTAGTTTCTTGCACAGATAAATCATTTTACTTCATGATACCTGATTGTATCGTTAGGAGCCAGAGGAATTAGTTTAGCTTCAGTGTATATATTTGTTTTGACTTTCAAAGTTGTCAGTAGCCATTTTGTTGCATTTTATAAATCTGTGGTTTTGCTGAAGAGAAAAAAAATAATAAAAATTTATGTCAACTATCCCTTGAATGCAATAATCTAGAGATCTCTTGAGCAAATCATAAATCTTTCCCGGCAATGATATCTTGAAATGGGAATCCTCTCTTGCATGTGACCGTTGCTTGAATTCCCTGTGAGGGAACTGTGCTACCTATCAGGAATTTTTAAAGGGCACATTTATATTTGATCCATCTTAACGTAAGGCTTGTTTCTCTCAGCTGATGATGGGACCCCTGCAAAGGAGAGCGTCCAAGTCGAGGGGGAACTGAATGCCCCAGTTGCTGCAGAGGACATCTCAGGCACTACTGTGGACACTTCCAGCTCATCATTGTAAGGCTTCCTATAAATATTGCGGTTGCACTTTGCATAAAATGTAGGTCATGCTTGAATAGTGAGGTTTGTATGAAAAAGGCTATCTTCATTAAACAGAACATGAGGTGATGTAGATAAAATAGCCACTGTTTAGAAACATCGATCTATCAGCCAAGGTCAAATAAAAGGCATAATTTGAATGTAAATGCAACTTATTTGTTTACACTGATCCATTAAGGCTGGTCTTTTTTGCTGTTTGTTTTTTCTAGGGAGACTGTCAGGGCCTGTGCTCTCTGCAACTGTGTGGAGCGTAGTCTGCATGGCCAACGAGAGCTTCGGTGTTTTGGACCCTCTTCTGATCGACCCAGCTTGGAGCCCTCTGTTTCCACTTTGCCAGCAGCTGGAAACGATGACCTGTCTTCCATTGGATTCTCTGAATCCACCTGTCTGGCATCTCTCTTTGATGACACAGGTATTATAAGGAAATTGAATGCACTAAATCATAGTGATGTTACAGTCATGTTCAGATGCGAGATGCATGTGAGATGCATTGAAACACTGTTGTCTTTTTCCTAGTTCAACTCATTTCTGCATGTTTGAGTAAAGCAACCTGGTTTCTAATTACTTTATGCAACATTGTTTGAGCGCTGTATTTTTTTCTTTTTTTGGCTGTGAATTTTTTAATTTGTCCTTTGCTGAGGCAAAATATGCATTTTGTTTTTAGCATTTGCATACTACCATTCAAAAGTATGGGGTCAGTAAGATTAAATAATTTTTTTTTGTGAAAAGTCTTTAAAAGCTCACAAAGCCTCCATTATCCATTAAAATGCATTACATAAACAAACAAAAAGTTCTTATAGATGTATATTTACAAATATAAAGGTAAGAGTTTTATCTAATGGATACAAAACTTTATAATATACATATACTCTATATTCATGTACACACGCAAATTAAATTTTGCTCTAAATGTCATTGTTGTCTGTTTGTTGATGGAGAAAGTCTTGACTGTACATTTGAGCTAAATAAAACTTTCAGTTAAAAAAAAGTGATCCAACCTTTTACAAAGTAGAACATTTGTGTTGTAAGTGTTATATTTTTAATTGAAAATGAGAATTTTCAATTTACAAACAATAGCTGCAACAAATTAGTTTTTTTATGTATTTGAAAAAAGAAGCATATTATTAAGTGTATCATCGGAAAACAAACGTTTGTGTGCCATTAAGACTTTTATCAACCAATGTACATAGTCTGAGGGCAAGTGACCGTTCCATCAGCTGTTCCTAAATTCTTTGCCACTGGACTAGCAAAATCTGTTTTTTGTGCGTATTTTTTAGTGCAGGGGTGTAGAACTTTAGTTCCAATCTTGCTCCATTACACAAATTGTGTAGTTTTCAAATAAACCTGAAGGATGTAACTAGCTGGATCAGGTGTGTTTAATTATAGTTAGCTGTAGCCCTCCAGGAACTGAGTGAACACGTATATCAATGTATGGCTATGGTTTCTGTTTACGTTTGAAATATATATATATATATATAAGAATTCTTAACTTTTCCCAGAAATGTGTTTACCTCTACGTTGTTTTATAACCCTAAATCCTTTTTTCTGAATCAGGGAGCTGCTGGGTTCACCACTGGTGTGCCGTGTGGTCAGAGGGAGTGGAACAGACTGAGGGTGAGGTGCTGATAAACGTGGATAAGGCAGTCGTCTCAGGGATACAGCGGGTAGGCACAGAGCTTCCTTTATCAAAGCATTAAACCTCCATAAATATTGCTTTATGACAGGCAAATTAACTTTTCCATCTTTTACTTGGCTTGTGTATCTCTGCTTCAGCCATGTGATTATTGTAAACGGATGGGTGCTACCATCCGCTGCCGGGCCGAAGGCTGCTCACGGTTCTACCACTTCCCCTGCTCGGCTGCAAGTGGATCCTTCCAGTCCATGAAGCAGCTGGCGCTCCTCTGTCCAGAGCACATAGACAAGGCTGAGGAGATTGGTATGGAATTGCAGCAGAAGAGATGCGATATGATCAGTAAATAATGATCACGATTGCTGAGATGAGTCTGTGTTTGTTTTGCAGCCGGAGAGGAGGCACGGTGTGCAGTGTGTGACTCGCTTGGGGACCTGTCGGGTCTGCTGTACTGTACTGGATGTGGGCAGCACTATCATGATGCCTGTCTAGAGATTAGTGCCACACCACTTCAGCGTTCAGGATGGCAATGTCCTGAATGCAAGGTGTGCCAGACCTGCAGGTATGTTGGAATGGATCTAGGATTTTCACGTCATGTTTTTATATTATATTATATTATATTATATTATATTATATTATATTATATCACATTATATTATGTTATATTATATCATAATATAGTATGTCATAATATATTGTAAAATGTTATTCAGAGATTGTGGTAAAAGTGTACTTTCTTTAATGACATCCAGGCAACCAGGGGAGGATTCAAAGATGCTGGTTTGCGATGCTTGTGACAAGGGCTACCACACCTTCTGTCTACTGCCAGCCATGGACTCTGTTCCCCCTGATTCATGGAAGTGCAAAGTAAGCGTATACCCATGACTCATTCTAACATGCCCTTTATCTGTCTATTATCACCATTTAAGGCAGAAATCAGACCTGTTCAGTTTATTTACATAGTTGTTCTGCTCTTTTCTCATGCCCAAACTATACAGAGAAACCAGTAGCGTTTTTCTGCCAAGGCTCACTTAGTAATGAAAATGTTCATCATGTTGTTGAAACATAAATGGTTTATTTAATTCAAATGAAATCCTGTATAAACACTTTTAGGGGTTGATCACACAGAACACTGTTTTGCATTCCACAGTGCAGCTTTTCAATTCTTTTTAATATGTAAACATGCATTAGTTGGACACCTTTAATTGCTGCTCTGATTGCACATAATTTGCAACTTATTCCACCTAACACAGTTTTATAATGCATAATAAAGCCAAAAATATAAGCAAACTCCACTTTACAGCTACACTGCAATTTAGCAGATTTAAAATTGCCATTATTTTTTAATTTGGCTAAGAGGTCATCCTGATCTATTGATCACACGTCTTCATGTGATATGTAGGTTTACCAAATTTGAATGCATCAAAATTCATGCACATGAATAAAAGTTGTTTGAAAGAAAAGCGTAGTATTATTGGCCTATACAGCCATACAAAATGTGTGGTTTTCCTTTTAAGGGCGTTCTTTAAGTGAAAATGGCGTTATCAGTTTGTACAAATGTTTGGCAAATAGGAAAATGTGATTTTTGTGAGTGAAATACCTCTCTATTGTTTTGGCTGACCTCATTTGCATGTCTGTTTTAGCGGTGCCGTGTGTGTATTGACTGCGGCATGCGAGGACTGAAGCTTCCTGGCTCTGAACAGTGGTTTGAGAGCTACACAGTATGTGAAGGTTGTCAGCGCAGGCGCACCTCTGTCTGCGGCGTGTGCAGTAAAGCCACGGAGTCCTCGGTTTCCCTTCAACATCACTGTGCCATCTGCCACAGGTGAGTGCGTGTACCTCCTGCCTTAAAGTACTGGCAAAAAGAGCTGCTGCATGTCTAGATCAGAGGGTTTGGTGCTGTGCAAAAATGCTGTTTTCTAAAATGGAAGTTTCCTTTTAAAATTCACTAGTGTGAAGTTATATTTGCTGTAAAGTAACAAACAAACTGACTTTCAACCGTCACTGTGCATATATCTAACTTGCGTTTGATTTCTTTTGCAGATGGGTACACAGTGACTGTGCCTCGCTGTCAGGGCCTCCTGAGGAGAAATGCATCTGTGTGCTCTGCAAAGAAATCCCAGATGAGGTTCCAGTCGAGGCTGAGGTGTCATCCATGCATGTAGATGAGAAAGCTGATTTGGAGGTGCCAGTGGAATTGGGTAATTATTATTATTATTATTATTATTATTATTATTATTATTATTATTATTTAGTTTTTTCTGTTTTAAAATGTTGTTTTCTCATAGGACTTTACAGTCATACATGTATAATGCGAGTCTATGATAAGGACTAAATTTAGATTTAAATTAGGTCCGACATTTATTTTAATTTTTATTTTATTTTAATTATTTTCCCATTTTTGTGTCATTAACCTTAAGAATTTATTCCAAACTGTTATATTTTGTGATCAAGAAACATTGTTTTTCCTTTTTATTGTTAATATTGAAAGCATTTTCAAACTGATGATTAAGGTTCTTTAAATAGAACATTCAAAAGAAAAAAAACTTTTTAATGTCACGTTTAATCAATTTATTTTATTATTATTATTATTTAAGGTACTCACCTGTTTGAATGATATGAATCTGAATACAGATTTAAATTACAAATCTGCCCTGTTTCTTTATATTGGAATTTAAAAAGTTTCGTTTAATTTGTTTTTTGTGTAGTGATGTGTGCATGGGATCATGTACAAGTTGATGATGCTCCGATCAAGTTTCTGTTCTCTGTGGACTTGACTATTATTGCCTGTTATTAGATGTGTGTAGTGAGCTGTTGTCTCATTTTAGGGACAGAGCTTGAGGTGGTTGAAATGGCAGAAGTGAAAGAAAGCATTATGGAGGAAGAGCTACGGCCAGAGGGTGCAGAGGGCTCCACAGAGGCTAATGTGCACACTGAGGTCTCTACAGAGCAGCAGGCCCTTCTAGCTACTGTTTCAGGTAAATTTCAATTCAATTATTCCAATCTAAGATATGCATTCACATTGTGATGAATGAAGTATTTGATCTGTTTTATTTTTTTACACAAATGTTAATTCGTAATAATGTTTACAGCATTTATATTTAGACATTAAAGCTCAGGCATGCACGCTTGATTCATGAAAACCAATGAGGTTCATGCAAAAGATATGAAATGTATACTAAAACTGCAGTGAAACACTGAAGTTGTCCCATTTAGTGCATAAAGGTTTTTTTTGGTCAAGTTGATAGTCATAAGATATTTTTGGGGTCTTTGAGTTGTACTTTCTTGTTTGTAGATGTTGATGCAAAGCAAAAAGAAGAGGAGACTTCCGGTGAAACGGTGGTTACAGAGGCTGTTGAGCAAAAAGCAGACGACACTCAGGACCCTCCTGTGAAGGATAGCCCAGACAGCCCTGTCCCTGACACTAAAGAAGAGGCTCAATCTGATGTAGCCGAGACTAATATAGAAAGGCAGGAGGAATCACAAGACAAGCCTCCTCAAACAGAGACTGAGTTGCACGGTACTGACGAGGCAACAGAAACAAAGCCTCCATCAAGCCCATGTTCTCAGTTTTCTCAAATTACACTCCCTGTTCCAGAAGAAGAGGAGCCAGTTGCTATGGATTTGGAGGAGATGGGTTCTCAAGAGGAGACTATAAACAGGACTCCTCCTTCCCCTGCACCTCACGCAGAAATGCCCACTGCATCTGACACAGATGATCGAATGGGCCAGTCTGAGGATGATGAAGAGGAGGATGAGCAGGGTGTTGAGGAATCCTTGGATGATTCGCTCCTCAAAGATGACAGTCAGTGTGATGATGATCAAGCCAGGAAAGAGTTGCAGGAGGATATGAAGCCGGAGCTGGTCCTTGATGAGACCTCAAACCTTAGCCACGGTGACGAGAGCAGTAGTGGTTTCCTTGGCTCGCCTGCTGAGGCAGACTCTCAGATGCTGTCCATGGAGCTTAGCCTGGTGCCAGCCGGCAGGACCCGATCAGATTCGCTGCTCACCGAAACTGAGGACTCGTTGCCTTTTGATCCACTGAAGCCCGATGGTGAGAAAGTGAAGCGCAGGGGTTCTCCAGGACGCTCACGAATGAAACAGGTAAATTTCACATAACAAAGTTGTTCTGAATGAATTTTGATAGGTTCTAAATTCTTCAGAGAAGTAGGTTTGATGCACATAAATATCTTATGACCCTTCAGGGCCGAGGCAGTGGTTTCCCAGGGAAACGGCGGCCACGTGGTGGTGGTGGTGGCAGTGGCGGTGGTGGTGGAAGAGGGCGTGGACGGTCACGTCTCAAAGCAATGGCCTCTTGCATTGATGCCTTTCTAGTGAGTTTATCACTTTATGTATTTCCACCTCCAAGCTCTTGCTTTACTAGTATTTTTAATTGTATTTCACATAGAATTGCTCTTAAAAATGTTATGCAGTTTTTAAATGTTTTAAAGATTTTAAATTGAGATTAGCAAACTAATTTAATAAAATGAATTGGCGTTTATACAAATAAACTAATAAAATAAAATATAAATATTAGCACATTCATTCATTTGAATTATTTGCCATGTGATCACTTACCTTTTACATTATTGTAACAGTGTTGTTTAACTTAAAACTACATAAAATGAAAGACATATTCATCAAACATGAACATTCATTGTATGAGACTGTCTTGTTAACTGTTCATGTCCTTAGAAAAAGAAAAGAAAAAACAGCTATGACATCTTTCAGTTATACCAATGCTGTGCATCCTAATTTCATCAAACAGTTGTTACCTCTTATAAAAATAAACCAAGTTTTGCATTTTTAAAATGAAAACTTCTTTAATATTTACAGCTAAGCATGACTGCAGACACTGGAATTAGCAAAGAAGAAGATGAGGAGGAAGATGACACCATGCAAAATACTGTGGTACTTTTCTCCAACACTGATAAGTTTGTCCTGCAGCAGGTATGAATCTCATTATTGCTATTTCCTTTAGCTTCCCTATAAAGTACAACATCACAAATGACAATGATCTGATTTGTCGTGTGTGTGTGTATACAACAGGACATGTGTGTAGTTTGTGGTAGTTTTGGTCAGGGTGTGGAGGGCCAGCTCCTAGCATGTGCTCAGTGTGCACAGTGTTATCATCCATACTGTGTGAACAGCAAGGTAAGTTATTTTATTCATTTATTTTTACATTTATGCTGCATGGTTAGCCCCATTTTACACACTCTCGTTATCTGTTTGTTTGATTATCTCTAAAGATCACCAAGATGATGTTGAGAAAAGGCTGGCGTTGTCTTGAGTGCATTGTGTGTGAGGTATGTGGGAAGGCTTCAGATCCTTCTCGGTTGCTGCTTTGTGACGACTGTGATGTCAGCTATCACACTTACTGCTTGGACCCACCCTTACAGACGGTTCCCAAGGGAGGCTGGAAGTGCAAATGGTTAGTCATTTCTGCTATACCTATACTTATTTTTTTCATATGTGTGTGTCATTTGGGATCCCAAAGAAAAAATGTGGTAATTGAGCCATTGATCTACCACCCCATCAGGTGTGTGTGCTGTATGCAGTGTGGTGCCAGCTCCCCTGGGTTTCACTGTGAGTGGCAAAATAACTACAATCACTGCGGCCCCTGCGCCAGCCTGGTAACATGTCCTGTGTGTCATGAGAACTTCATGGAGGAGGAGCTGCTTCTGCAGTGTCAGCACTGTGACAGGTCAGTAACTGCTATATTTTATTGAACTTGCTGTTACTAAAACAATAGTGAGAAAAAAAGTTTTCTCCTGAGATAATAAACTGTTTTTGACTGTAAGAAGTGTTTTTTATTGTATGATAAGCATGATGGCAAAGAACTAGTGATGACTCTAGAAAGCTGACTGTGTTCTCTCCAATGCATTATTTGCAAATAATTTATGCCTTATAACCAGTGGAAAAATAGCTGCTGAAACCAGGGGTAGTGGCTGTTGAAAATGTAACCATTTTCGGAATAAAGTCCATTTTAGAATGCATTTGTGTAAATGTTTTAAACGGTTATATTTTACAACATAGCTGTTTTTATATTCTTAATTTAATTTAAATTTGGTGTGTATTTAGAGTTTTGATACTTTGCTTTCGTAGATGGGTTCATGCTGTATGTGAGAGTCTTTACACTGAGGATGAGGTTGAACAAGCATCTGATGAAGGCTTTGCCTGTACAGCCTGCACTCCATATGTCCCAAGGCCTGTTGGTGAGTATTTAATTCTGATTGCAGTCCACTTGAAAGTGCTAGTTTTTAAATCTATTTCATTTAGTAAATACCTTTTATTCTTTCTCTCAAAGTGGAGTCTCCTATGATGTCTGCTTTCAAAATAAAAGAACCAGGTATGTGTATATTTGGTCATTTGTTGTCAGGCTTTCATCTGTCAGCTATTTTTAGATCACTTTATTTTGATTGCTCTATCTCTTTTTTCAGAGCCACAGTTTTATCGTCTGGAGGGTGTCTGGCTAACAGAGACTGGCATGTCTTTATTGCGAAGCATCTCCATGTCACCACTTCACAAGCGCAGACAGCGTCGGTCAAGACTGGGCACTATGTCTATTGATGAGCTAAAAGAGGGTGATGCAGATGGTGACGATGGAAAAGGTGAGTTTACTGCCATTTATGTTTAAACTGTATGTTGAGCAATTATTTTATATTCCTATCTCCAGTCTGTATTTCGGAAGGTTGCATCAATAAATAAGCATGGTGACTCATTATGATTGAAATGCAAATTATGAAAACTTAAATTTTAATAGGAGGTGCAGAAGCGATGGAATGTGAGCCCAAGTCTGAAGCCCCTGGGAGCCCAGACAGAGATGGAGGAGCAGACCGAGAAACTGGGCCAGATGGAGGTATAGAGGGCATGGCTGACTGTGAAGCTCTCAAAGGAGGAGTAGAGGAGACCGATGACGGAAAGAAGAGAAAGCGTAAACCATACAGACCAGGTCACTGTGCTGCTTTATAAAGCTGTATCGCTTTTTTTATACTGTGAAAGTATGATTGTTAATCAAATTTTTCACTTAAAGGGATTGGAGGGTTCATGGTCCGGCAAAGAAAGTGTCACACACGAATGAGGAGGAGTCTCTCTGCCTCTGGTGAGGGTGTTCCTGAAGGTCAAGCAGCTGAAACTAAACTTGAAGAAGGCAAGTGTAGCCAAATAAGAGTTAGCACTGCTTCAGCAAACAGCAGGACCTAGTGTCAGTTGGGTTTTATTGAATCAGTGTGTTAACACTGCCATTGCAAAATTAATCTGCTTTTGATAAGTCTTGGAATGCTTTTAGCATTCTGGTAAATATTTTTCCAAAAAATTATGTAATCTGACATGATCATGAAGTCCCAATGTTCCTGCAAACATCATTAAAAGAAATATATGCGGGTTTAACTGCCCTGACTGCCTAGGGCTGTCGTTCTTGATTTACTTTAATAAAAATTTGTTTAATTATTTTAATGATATACTCAATGAATATATCTTGTAGCAAAACAGTGAACATGAAATATGATCACTGAACTCAGTACAGATATGCAGATATAATTTTATGGGCATAATCTGGCATGTTACAGACTTTTCTGTAATGAGAACAGTTTCATATTGAAGAAGTTGAAAATAGTTAACAGGGTTCCCACGGGTCATGGAATTTCTGGAATATCATGGAATTTTAAAA
>CAIGQV010019951.1:15232378-15261020 GCA_903798115.1 Danio jaintianensis
CCTTTAAGTTTTTCTATTTATCAAATTTAAATTTTCCCTGTACGCTATAACTTTTTAAATTAAGTTTTGGTTATGGTTGGGCTATTTTTCAGTGCCATTTTATTTCCCTGCTCGGCAGCTGGAAGTTGCTAGGCTGTACCTGTTAACTTAGGCAAACATGCCAGGAAAATGTCAAAAGCTTTGGCTACAAAATGGCCACTTCAAAGACTGGGGGTTAGACTGATTGCTCTTCTTTTAAAATTTTTTAAAAATATAATAATAATAAAAAAATTATGCTCACACAGTCGCTGTTATATCCATGAAAAATTATATTTAAGTCAAGCTATTTTAATATTATGCAACGCCCAACAGTGCCTTTTTTCCGTTCATTATAGGTCATGGAAATTCAGCTTTTTAGTCAGTAAAATCAAGGAAAAGTCATGTAATTTGACATTTGGCTAAGAGTGGGATCTCTAAGTTAGGCTTTTATATTTAATTTTGAATATTAAATTATCTAATATTTTTTTGTTTAATTAATGCCACACACAGCAATCTTTGTGTCTTTGGGACAGTATAAATTGCCTATCTCTGTCCCGTAAATTGAATGTTTGTAACAATGTTATTCTTAAGCCTGGTTTATACTTCTCCGTCGAGTGATCAGCGTGACCCACGGCGCATGCAGTGCGCCTTGCCGTGTATTTATACTTCTGCGTGCTATTTGTGTTGCTCTGCAATAACGCTTCCGAAACGCTAGCTGGCAGTGAGGTTTTTATGTTCCTCTGTGTCGAATTTCTTCGCTGGTGTTTTGTTTTTTCTGAACGCTACCTTAATGTACAAGTGGCTCAAACTCGCTAATTTTGAGGGCGGGAACTGGCGGACGTACAACAACTTTAATCATAAGGTAAACATAAAACAACAGTTTCCATCTAGAGCTCATTCACGGGACTCGACACTTATAAACACTCGCTCCATCGGGCTCGCTCAGCTCTCACCCCCGCCCACACTCGTCAGTGCTACCAAGCCGACCAATCACAGAGCTTGCGCTATGCATCGTTGCAACATGTAGTTACATTTTTTGAGAGGTGCGTGTCAACGATGGCCACGGCGAGGGCTATGCGACCACGCGCAGGCTGCGCCGGAGCATACGCGTGTGCTTGACGCAGAAGTATAAATCAGCCTTTAGCCTTTTTGTGACATCAAACAGATCACCACATCTTTATAATAGTGAGGTTTTCTTTTTTCTTTTAGGACCTCATCCTGACATACCTCTCGATGTCCCAGAGGCAAAGACAGCAGAAGGAGAGGGTGAGCAAGCCAAGAAGCGCAGGGGCAGAAAGAAGAGCAAGTTGGAGGACATGTTTCCCACATACCTACAAGAGGCTTTTTTTGGCAAGACATTACTCGATCAGAGTAAAAGAGCTTTTCTTGCTCCACCAACACCAAGACATACACAGGGTTTACTAAGACCTCCACTCCCTGGGCTTGGGGCCAGAAATGCAGCCTCCGAACCTGGTAATACACTTTCAGTGTTACTGTTTGTTAGATATGCCATTAGTAAAGTTAAATATGTCATAGAAGTAAACATTTCAATTTTATTCTCGCAGTTGAGGCCACAGTCAGGCCGAGTGGTCTGCCCATGCAACTAAAGCAAGAAGCTGAGGGATCCAAAACTCCAGGAGATGGAGCAGGTAAGATTTTCAAAACTGAGGTAGCTTAATAATTTTTGCAGTGAACGTAATAAAAATATAATATTTAACTTGCATAAAATGTGTAGTAGTAGGTTCAGTTGCATCTGGGCAACTTTTCAACAAAGATCAGAGCTCTGGAGCTGCACATGGGTCTGACATGCAGAAAAATAAAGGTAAATGATTTTGTTACAATAAAAGATAGAGACTACCTGACAGTTGCATTACTCAAGCCCAACCTTTCACCCACCAGATCTCCCTCAGGGACTAGAAAGACAGGACTCTGAGCAATTCTTTCGGAAAGTACTTGGACCCACTGAGGGGAGCTCAATAAGTGGGCAGTTTCAGCCTAGCATTAAGCCTCTTCAGGAGGGTGATCCAAATCAAAGTAGTTGCCCTCAAAGAAACCTCCTTCCAGGTAGGTGTAGAATTTGAAATGTAATTTGTTTTGTATTTAATTTACTCAATTGTTACTCAGATTTGTTATAAATTTTTGTTTTTATCATGATTTAACTACAGGTGCTTCCTTATCTGGCACACTCCCCTCAACTGGTATGATGGACTCTTTTTCAGGTCTCTCTCAGTCCCCCTTTTTGGACATAAGGTAAGCTGAAGGTTTGCACCATCTTCACCCTTTTGTTTTGTCTCCTTATGAATTTCTTACTCCTTCTGTCTCTCTATCTACATATGTATGTGTGTATGCATGTGTGTATATATTTATATGTATTTTGTTTATTTGTCTCATCTTAAGGGATCGAGGTGGTCTTTTCAGTCCAGACCAGGATGAGGAAAGCCCATGGGCAACACCATCTACTCCAGCCACCCCTTCCACTCCTCCAACTCCTACTGAACAAGAAGGTGATGGGCTCTCCTACAATCAACGCAGTCTGCAGCGTTGGGAGAAGGATGAGGAATTGGGAAATCTGTCAACCATCTCTCCTGTACTTTATGCTAACATGAACTTTCCCAGTCTCAAACAGGACTACCCTGGTTAGTATTAAACTGGCTTTGGAATCTTGAAGTGTTGGAACATGTCTACTTGCTAATACAACTTTAACATTATTTTATTTATCAAAATTTGGAGGGCTTACGTGGTTATATGTTTGTTAATGATTTCCTTTTTTCCATAGACTGGGCAAGTCGCTGCAAACAAATAATGAAGATTTGGAGAAAGGTATCAGCTGCAGACAAGGTTCCTTATCTGGTAGGTGCTAGTCTGAACCTATAGAGTTTTTAACTTTCAGAGTGCTATGCTTGTTCTTTAACAGTTTTGTTGTTTACTATTTATTTTTTATCTATTTAGCAAAAGGCCAAAGATAATAGGGCTGCTCAGAGAATAAACAAGGCACAGAAGGTAAATGGTCTTTTCTTCAAAATAACTGTGTAATCTTTTAATGTTGCATTGTAAATGTAACCATTTTCTTTATTCTTCTCAATAGCAGGCAGAGAGTCAAGTTTGTCGGCCTATCAAAACTGAACCTGGCCGTGTTAAAGGGGAGCGCCCTAATCTTCACCTCCAGATTCCTCCACCCTCAGGCTCTGTATCCACTCCCTCCCAGCCAAGCTCTGCTGAGAGTCCTTATACGCTTGCACCAGACTCAGCATCTTCAGTTTTTTTTCCTGATGGACCTCTTAAAACTCCTTGCTCAGCTGATTTGCAAACAGATCCATTTTCTAAACTTTCCAATCAGTCTCCACACCTTCAGTCTCAGCCATCCACACCATACTCTCAGCCTTCTTCCAGCCCCTTGCCGGCCTCTTCCTCAGGACATTGTATGCCTGGCCCACAGGGTGCTACTCAGGGACGGCCAGCCAGTTTCGGCTCCCTTGAAATGCAACCAGGGGCTCCTCGCAGGGCCCAGCAGGTTGACCCGTTTTTTAGACCACAACAGCAGATTCCTAAACCTCAGGAGGCCTTGGGTCCACCCGAGAGTCCTCGACCTAGACCTGGTGGAGAGATGTTCTCACCACCTCATATGACCCATTGTGGTGACCTCTACCGTGGCCAGCATGGAGCTGGTCGACAAGATCATGCTTCTTCTCCATCATCATCTGCAATAGCATCTTCACCTGCAGGAGTGGGCTCAAGTAGAGCAGATATTAATGCCCCATCTCCACGTTCTTCTTTTGGCAGGCAAGACCTAAACACTGGTTCTCCTGCAAGTTTAGACTCTGGAGATGGGTTATTCAAAGCTCCCATGACACCTCGTATGCATCAAGGCGATGCAGGTGGCTTGTCCGTTTCACACCAACCAGGTGCTTCTCCTAATCATCCTCCTGAGAGCTACCGCCAATCTCCCTCTACATTCTCTGACCCCTATGCCCAGCCTCCCCTCACACCAAGACCTCAGTCAGGTGATGGCTCCTCTCCACTACCCCAAAGGCTTCCTACACCTCAGCAAGAAACATATTCAAGATTGCCTTCCAGCCCTCAATCGCAAGGCAGTTCTCAGTCACCACTCACACCAGGAGCCATTTCCAATGATGTCCTCTCTGTGCCGTCACCAGCCACTCCACGTTTCCAGTCTCCTGACCCTTACTCCCGCCCACCTTCACGGCCTCAGTCCAGAGATCCCTTTGCCTCATTGCATAAACCCCCTCGTCCATCTTCTGTAGCACCAGAAGGTAACTCACCTTTTAGAGGCTCACCCCATCCTAGCCAGCAACCCCCATGCTCACCCTCAGTAGCAGATCCGCTCTCTGGAAAACCCTCTGCTTTCAGCTGCAGTCCTGGTGTAGGCATTCAAATGGGCCAGCAACAAGTAGTTGGCCAACAGCATATGACTCCTCAGCAAGCTCAGGTTCACCTCCAGCAACCACAGTCCCAGACACAAGTGGGTGCTGATTTTAACTCCAGAATAGCACTTCCACCTGGAAGCCAAGATACAGCTGTGCGGCCATCAGATGGTCCACATTTACCCAACATACCAGGGATGCAGGATATGTCAGACATGTCAGCTGCACAAGATCCAGCTCTCATGAGCCTTAGTCCATCGGAGTTAGAAAAGCACAGACAGGTGAAGTAGACACCACGTATACCGTATACATGCACTTTTTGTGTACAATGAGGCGGATTTTAATATTACTGTTTGTTTTCTATACAACAGAGGCAGCGATTAAGAGAGTTTTTAATAAGACAGAAAATGCAGAGAAACTCACTTCGCCAAGAGAAGGAAGCACCTGTGGTGAGTAATCCTGCTCAAAGTTGGCAAGATGGGGAAATGCCTGCCTTTCAGCAAGACAAAAGTCAGCGAGCACCACCTCCTTACCCTCAGGTATTAACATTCATGTAATATAGAATGGGATGTAACAGATCTTTTGAAATTATACACATGTGCGATATGATTGGGGGGATGGGGGTGGTTTGGGAAGCTGGAGGTTGCTGTGTTTGCTGGTAGGGATCAACAATTTGGCTCCTCAGTATGGAGTAATCAAATATTGCCAAAACATATGAACAGTAACATTTACATGAACTTTATATTTAAAACACAGGCATTTTTGAAATAGTAATGTTTCAAAATAAAATAATTCAAATTGTTGGCATGACATCACCTTTTGTCCATCAGGACAGAGCTGCTGTTACTCAGGCACCCCTTGCCAGCAGGATGCCTCTTCCAATGGGTGTGATGGATGAAAAGCTTTGCCGCCCACCTCCTCCTGGGACACCAGCAACAATGGATCCCAGTGCATTAAGGTACAAAGCAAGAATCCTACTGGTTAAGATTATTCTGTGGTTTTACATAGTCTCCACACATTACTTTCACAAAAAACATGTTGTAACCTACTTTTTTCTTAAAGGCAAGCTGGGCCTGTTTCTCAGGGGATGTATCCTCGTCCACAATTTTCTGCACAGTGGCAAAACCAAGGAGTTCCACGGAGATTTCCACAACCATCTATGATTGAAGCCGTTCCAAGGCAGCACCTTACTACTCCCATCAACAGTCCTCTCAACATGCAGTCCATGCAGAATATGCCCAATCCTTTGACAACAGTTCCAGGCACTGGAGCAGAGGCAGTACAAAGCCATGTTTCAGGAGCTCCACCTCAGTTTATAGAGTTAAGGCATAATTCCCAGAGGATGCCACTGGGTCCTCAGTTTATGCAAAGAGCACCTATACCCAGAGCACGCATGTTTCTTCCACAGCAGGAAATGAATGCTGCTTTTGCTCAGCAGAATTTACCCCCATCCCTCGATGCTTCGGCAGCGGGAATGCGTGACCCCAGACTTGGGTTGCAACAGGGTGGCATGGACCTATTGATGCAACAACAAAGAAATGCACCTCCTCCTCAGTCTCAACTACAGCCACAGCAGGTGCCAACTACTACACCCAAAACACCCATTTCTCACACTACTCAACATCTTCCTCAAACAAGTCAGCAAACTGTTGTGAATCCAGTTGACCTACCTGAGTCTGACCTAGTGGATGCCTTTGCTCCCAAAGGACTGGGTGATCCGGTGGCAGAAACTGGAGTGGAGGATGATGATCTTGCTCTTGACCTTGATCCTGATAAAGGTGATGATGATTTGGGAAACCTTGACAACCTTGAGGCCAATGATCCTCATTTGGATGATCTGCTCAATAGCGATGAATTTGATTTGCTTGCATACACTGACCCTGAGCTTGATCAGGGTGATCCCAAAGACGTTTTTTCTGACCAGTTGCGACTTGTGGAAGCAGAGGTGGAAGGTCCAGGGTCTTCAGCTAATGTTGAAATCAAGGTTGAAGTGAAACCAAAAGTTGAAATAGCTTCCCAGGATACACGCACAACTGCCACTCAACCACCTTTAAAGACTGAGAATTCATCTGCTGTCAATACTCCAAAAGTAGAGTCTTCTGATGCCATTAGGTTGTCTTCTGTAAAACTTGAAGACAAAGGATTGGTTGAACAATCACAGTCAGGACAAACGTCTGTTAAAGATGACATCAGTGAAACTGTGTCAGTTTTGCTCAGTGGAACAAAAGCCTCTAATCAACCAGATACCCCAACTGCTAATTTGAACACAGTCCGTTTAGGTGGTATACCTTTTCCTCTTCCCAGCCAAGCTGATACACTGTCTTTTCCAACAACTGCTCCCCATCCAGACCTGGGCAATGACCCACTTGGATTGCCAGATTCTGGCCACCACTCTACAGCAGATGATCTTGACAAAGTTGAAAGCTCACTGGAAGCGAGTGAACTGCCTTTGCTTATTCAAGATCTTTTAGAGCATGAAAAGAAGGAGCTTCAGAAACAACAGAATGAGCTTCAGAAACAGCAGCAGTTAAGTGTTCTACAAGGTGGGATTGGAAGTCAAATTCACAGCATTCAGAATCAGCAACAGCCTTCTCAGACTCCAAATCAAATTATGATGCCACAACACCATCATCCATCCCAGGGCATAGTGCCTCAAGCAGGTATGGTTCCCAGGCCACCTCACTTGTTCCCACAACAGCAGCAAAGGCTGATTAATGCTGCAATGCCTTCACCTCCCCATGCGGCAATGGGACAGCAGCAAGGCATTTTAAGGGGTGGGCAGCCTGGCAGACTTCATCCTGGTCTTGCTCCACAGCAGCAGACAGCGCAACCGCCACATATTGTTAAACAGCAGAACTTTTTCCCAGATAAAGGTTTGTTTGAGTTCCATCAACTTAGTGTGTATTTTTGGGTTTGATATATACAAAAAATTTACTTATTCTTGTAAATATATATTCTTTCAGATCTGGATAAATTCATGACAGATGACATAATTGATCCTATTGCGAAGGCTAAAATGATTGCTTTGAAAGGCATTAATAGGGTGTTGGCTCAAGATCCTATGGGTGTACCACCAGGCATGAATAGGTACTGTTTTTGTTACTTTGTTAATAAAGACGTTCTTCAGAAATTCCAATGTTATGAGGTCAAATGTAAAGCAAAACTGTAAAAAGTCTATTTCAGCTCTGTTTGAGATGTAATTTTATTTAACTATAGGCAACAAGTATCTCTACTGGCTCAGAGGTTAACCTCTGCCCCTGGAAATGAGGATTCCCAGCCTCCGCTTGCTCCTGGCTCTTCCAAGGTCAGTTAAATAGTATTCTTTATTTCATATTCTGTATGTATTAAATCTAGTATCTTAAAATGTATTTTTCTGTTTCAGGAAGGAGAAGGCAGCAATCAGGTTCAAACAAGACCAAATCCCCCACAATTTGGCATCATCAGTAAGTTTTGCATATCTGTTTTTGCAATAAACCCATTTCTATTCATTAAAATGACCCTGGTGTCCCTTTGATATTATGCTTTTAATGAAAGTTTTAGGATTTTTTTTGTCCTGTGTTATATAAATGCATAATGCAATCTGACATTTTACTTTGCTTAGATAGCAGTCTATTTTATGCTTTTAATAATTTTGAACCATCACAATCTTCATAACAGATGATGCTGAACAGCACCAATATGAAGAATGGCTTGTGCACACCCAGCAGTTGTTGCAGATGCAGTTGAAGTTTTTAGAAGAGCAAATTGGAGCACATCGCAAATCACGTAAAGCTTTGTGTGCCAAGCAGCGCACTGCAAAAAAAGCTGGACGTGAATTTGCAGAAGCAGATGCTGAAAAGCTCAAACTGGTCACTGAGGAGCAGAGTAAGATCCAGAAACAACTGGATCAGGTATGCAAAATATCTTTTTACTTATAAATAAGAGATTTTGTTTTTTATTTATCTTATAATAATTCCATTTGCTTATCTAGGTGCGTAAGCAGCAAAAAGAGCACACCAATCTTATTGCAGAGTACAGAAGTAAACAGCAGCAGCATCAACAAGGTTCTTCCATGCTAGCTCCTGGGCCCTCTACACAGGCACCCCACATGCTGTCCAAGATGCCTGGACAAATGATTGGTCAGCCACCTGGAGGGATTCCACAAGCAGCACTGCCCCAAGGAGGTATGCCAATTAGAATGCCACAGATGCAACCCTTTGGTGGAGCCCAGCCTTCTCTCCCACTCGGAGCTGGCCCAGTACAGCCACCTCCTGGTTTTTTCCCACAAGGCCCTGGACCTCAAGTACCAGACCCGAGAGTTCTGCAGGAACGACAGTTACAGCATAGAATGCAAATGGTCCAAAAAATACAACAGCAGCAACAACAGCTGATGATGGGACAGCAGCCTATGCCACATCAACCTCAGCAGCCTGGAATAATGAATCAGCAGCCTGGAGCCATAGGCAGTCAGCCAGCCCAAGTTTTGATGGGTAGTATGGGGCAGCCAAACTTACAACAAGGTTTAATAAATAGCCAACAAAATCAGCAAGGGTTAATGCAGACTCCTCCAGGCATGATGGGGAACCAGGCTCTTGGGCAGACACAACATAATGTCATGGGCCAGCAAATGACTCAGACTGCAAATCTTATGGCAGGCCAACCACAGGGTATGGTTGGCAATCAACAGATTGTACAGCAGCTTCAGAGACCTCAGGGTTTGATGGATCAGCATGGACCAGTTGGACAGCATGTTGTTAGGGGACCACCAACCCAACTCACACCTCAGCAACAGAGTGTAATGGCTCAGCGTATGCTCATGTCACAACAGCAACAGAATGCTGCAAAGAATCTTGCTCAACTTCAACAGCAACAAATTTCACAACTAAAACAACAGGCTGGTCCCTCCGAACCACAAAGAGCTTTAGAAGCTCCACCATCAGGAGGTAACCAAGGGGGTGCTGAGAACTTGCAACAAGGTATCCAAGATCATCAGAATCCTAATAAAGATGGAGGATTACTTAGTCCAAAAACACCCCCACAACAGGGTGGACCTCCTACACCACTTCAGATGCAACAAGGATCAAGTGGAGAGCAGCAGTGTGTTGTTGGACAGCCACAGCAACCACATGCTTTTCTGGGTCAACAACAGACAGCACAACCTCAGCCAAACCAGAACATTGGAGTTGCGGAACAACATGGTTTTGTTGGCAATCAGCAGGCGGGACTGCATCTTAAAGTACAACAACCACAGATGCCAGTTGGTCTTCAGACCCAGACAAAAATACAAATAAAACAGGAAGATCAACAAATGTGCTTTATGACCCAACAACAACCTGGTCAAATTGCTGCGCAACAACCACAAGAAGTGGCTGTCCAAAATAGCGGTCAGACAATGGGTAACATTACAAATCAACAGCAGCAAGCTCTACTGACTCAACAGATGGGCATTCCTAGAGCACAGCAAATGATGATGACTCAAAGGCCTGGTGCTCCTGCAGGGCTAACACGTACCTCTATTAACATTCAGGCCTTCATTGCACAGAACCCCCAACTGCGTCATCTGACTCCCAGCCAACAGTTGCAGCAAATTCAGGCAATGCTTGCTCAGAGACAGCTTCAACAGGGCCAGATGCTAAGATTGCAGGGTCAAGCCCAGGGACAAATACGTCCCCAGGTCCCACAGGGGCCATCAGTTGGTCCACGGATTCCAGGTATTGAAAACCAACAACAGCAACACCGCTTTGGATTGGCAGGCAAACATGGTTCCAGCACTCAGCAGCAATCAGGAGTGATTGGACAACAATCTGGCATGGCTCCACAATTTCATCAAGGTGTTGGAGGTGCTATGCAACAGCCTTCTCAAGGACCTTTGCCTCAGTACATTAATAATGCCCAGCAGCAGCAGCAGATGATACAACAGCAACAAGTGCATCAGCATCAAATGATGAGAGGTCAAGTGCCCAGACCAATAATTGGTCAGGTTCGTACCACAGCACCTGGACATATGACTAGACCTATGTCCCCTCGCCAGTTACTGGGGCAGGGATCTCCTGGAAGTCCACTTTCTAATCAACAAAGACTTATGAGGATGTCTCAAACTCCACCAGGCACTCAGCATCTTCAACAACAGTCACATGGTACAACATCATTGAGCCCCTTTCAAGCCTCTCCCTCTCATACAGGTTCTCCTGCAGGGTCTTCTGTTCCAGAAACTGGTAGCCCATCTTTAAATAAACCTGAACCAGGTAGCCTGGCCCTCTCCAGTCACTTGTCATCGCCTTCTAGGCCAGATGGTATTGTTGGAAAGAGTAGCCCCTTTAGCCAGACGGGGGGATTGATACCTTCACCTCTGAGGTCTCCAACTGCCAAGATTCAGAGCCCCAATACTGAAGCTGTTTCAGCTCCTTTCCCACTTAATGGGCCATCTCCTCAGTCAGCACAGAACCAAGCACCAAATTCTGGTCAAATGTCTGGGGGTCATACTTCTCAACCAACTCAAATGTCCAGTGAAATGTGCAAGATGACATTGCAAAACATAAAACAAGAGCCACGTGAAGTCCAGTGCGATGCAGGAAATATTGTTGAGACACATTCTGATGGCATAAAGAGAGAAATTTCTGGAGAATCTGTCAGTGGCTCAGCTATTGTGAACTCTGCTGTGGGCTCTAGAAACCAAGCAGGAGATCTTGGATCCCAAATTCAAAGGACAGAGACGGGCCAACAGCTACTACAGAAACTCCTTCGAACCAAAAACCTGCAGGTTGCATCTCAGAGGCCCTCAGATGGTATTCATAATGAGATAAATGGGCACATCAATAACAAGCTGGCAATGCTGGAACAGAAGCTACAAGGAACTCCACGCAACATGGAGGTACAGCCAAGCCGTCAATTTCATGGTGAATATGTATTATAAATGTTTTGAGCTAATTCTTATCTGTTACTGTTGTTTAGGACCTGCAGTCACTCACAAAGAGAGCTCCAATAGTCAAGGCCAAACGTACCGCAAAAGCTGGAGAGCGTGGGCCAAACTCTAGAAAGAAAACCAAAAAAGAAGAGGTTGGAAAAACAGAGGCAATAATGAAACAGTTGAAACAAGTATGTGACGCTGGCTATTTAAATCTTTGCTTTGGCTTTTAATAATTAATAGGTTTTTAATAAGGTAATAGGTAATAATAAGTTTTTTGATTGGATTATTTTGGTGTTAATTTGCTGATCTTCTTTGGTTAATCCACAGGGTCTTTCTCTTCTTCCTTTGATGGAGCCCTCTATTACTGCTAGTCTGGATTTGTTTGCTCCTTTTGGCAGCAGTCCAGCCAATGCCAAGACCCAGTTGAAAGGCTCATTTGGAAATGCTATACTAGACAATATTCCAGACTACTATTCCCAGCTTCTTACAAAGGTATGCTGTAGTTTGCACTTTTTATGCCTTTAAGTTCAACCATGTAGAAATACAAGTCTAGATAGGTCTGCATGTGTATTCATTAGTTCAGTAATTTCAATTTTGTAACAACTACACTTTATTTTATTTCTGTTGTTTCTTTTTTCCTCTCTATAGAACAACCTCAGCAATCCTCCAACACCCCCTTCATCACTTCCCCCAACTCCGCCACCTTCAGTGCAGCATAAACTTTCAAATGGAGTGACTCAGGTAGAAGAACTAGCAGAAGGTCAAAAAGAGACAGAGGCCTCAGAGGATACCATTGGTAAGACATAGTATTGATTCGTGTTTACTAGTGAGCTGGTATGACTTTTTTCAGACTCAGAAATCTTTACTTGTGCTCTAAGGATCTGTTCCAGAGGAGGTAAAGAGTGTAGACATACTAGCAGCTCTTCCCACTCCACCTCACAACCAGAATGAAGATATTCGGTAAGTTACCAAAATATAAAATAAAGTAGGTTCCACTTGGTTCCTCTTGTGTAAAAATCAGTGCACTAATGGATTCCTTTAACTCAGTATGGAGAGTGATGATGACAGTGATGGTCCAGACAGTATTGTGCCTGCATCCTCACCTGAAAGCCAGCTAGGTGATGAGACCACACGCTTTCCCAATCTTCTGGATCCCAAAGAGGAGGAGGAAGAGAGGGCCATCTCTCCTGTTATACCCATTATTCCTCGTTCTACCATTCCGAGTATGTTGTATCATTTGGAAATCCTTTAAATTTGTTTGCTTTGTAATTTGCCCAATTAATTAACTTGCTGATCTTATCTTGTATTCAGATTTTTCAGAGATAAAACCTTTTGAGTCAGTGGATGGAAAAGTCGTAGCTTCATCCAGCCAGTGGGACAAAACCAAAAGCAATGAAGTGTCTGTAACCTTCATGCTTTCATCTGCTGCTGCAAAGGTATTTATGTCTATAAATATCTTAACCCCCTCATAAAGTTCTAGGTAATTTTGTGACAGGTTATAAGTACTGTTTTGCTTTCTCTTCAACAGAATCTCAACACGGTGATGCTGGCTGTTGCCCAACTGCTGCACATACGTATGCCAAGTTCTTACGAGGTGGCATTTCCCCAGAGTCCTGGTAGAGTAGGTGCTGGACCTGGGAAAGTACCTGACTCTTCCAACCCAGGTACTGCACTCTAGATGTCTTTCAACATTAATCTTAAAGTGTCACCTAAGTGTTTAGCTGCTTTTTATCTTTTATTATTTTTTTTATTTTTAAACTTTTTGTCTAAAAGTGTTTGAATTTTTAAATATTTTTATCAGGTTTGAAGACAGACGCTTCTGTGAGCAATGATGCAGAATGGCTAAAGCAGTTTGATGTTTCCCTCCCAGGGTGTACCCTGAGGAAGCAAGTTGATATTCTTGCTCTTATCAAACAGGCGAGTTTTCAGACTTTTTTTTCTTTTCTTTTTTTTTCTGAATGTTTTTTTAGAGGTACAATTACATTTATTTGTGCTTTCTGTTACAGGAATCCCAAGAGCAAGAAGATAAACCCGCCCAACACTGTTACATGACAAATGTTTCAGATCTGGATGTGCGCCATCTGCCTGTTATTCCTGTCGAAGTATCTCCACCTCCTTCACCATCTCCACCTCCACCCCCATCATCTACTGTAGCTGAGCCAGAAAACATCACTCAACCTGAGCCCAAACCAGAATCCGAAGCACCTGTTCAGACTACATCATCCCCTTCTGCAAGTCCGAGTGCTCCTGTCAAAATCGAACTTTTGGTTAAACAGGAATCTCACAGCTCCCCTGTTACAATAGAGTCTGAATCTTATCAGCCTGCAATCCTACCTGTAGAAGTTCCACCACAAGAACAACCTTCTGCTCCAGCAAGTTCTCCTCCTTTAGACTCCCCTACTATAGAGATATCCCTAAAACCAATCAAACACCGTAGCAGGCCTCTTTCTGATGAAGAACAACGACCTAAGGTAAAAAAATGGAAAGGTTTGCGCTGGAAGCGACTCCAGATAGTCATTACTATTCGCAAAGGTGGATCTAAAAAAGAGAGCAGTCGTGAAGTTTCAGAGCTCATGGAGCGCCTCCGCATTACACTGAAACCAGATAAGCTGCCTAGAGATAAGCGCAAGTGCTGTTTCTGCCATGAGGAGGGAGATGGTGCAACAGATGGTCCTGCGCGTCTGCTTAATATTGATGTTGATTTGTGGGTGCATCTTAACTGTGCTCTGTGGTCAACAGAGGTGTACGAGACCCAGGGTGGTGCACTTATTAATGTGGAGGTTGCCCTTCGGCGTGGATTACGCACCCGTTGTGCCTACTGTCAAAAAACGGGTGCTACTAACAGCTGCAATCGTTTACGCTGCCCGAATGTATATCATTTTGCATGTGCTATTCGGGCACGTTGCATGTTTTTCAAAGACAAAACTATGCTCTGCACCCAGCACAAGCTTAAAGGTCCCAGTGAAGAGGAGCTTAGCAGTTTTGCTGTTTTTCGACGTGTTTACATCGAGCGGGATGAGGTGAAGCAGATTGCAAGCATCCTGCAACGTGGTGATCGCATTCACTTGTTCCGTGTTGGTGGGCTCATTTTTCATGCTGTGGGCCAGCTTTTGCCCTCTCAGATGGCTGTGTTTCACTCACCCAGTGCTATCTATCCAGTGGGCTATGAGGCCACACGAATTTACTGGAGCACTCGCGTGCCAAACCGCAGATGTCGCTACCGATGTCGCATCAGTGAGCAGGATGGCAGGCCCTTGTTTGAAGTGCGTGTACTGGAGCATGGGTATGAAGACCTGCACTTCAGAGACTCCACTCCAGATGGTATGTAAATTTACATCTGTTTGTGGAAATAACTATATGTAATTCTAGTTTAATTCTTCTTGTTACATCATGCTAATGTCATGCCATTGCTTTTAAGGCATCTGGTCTAAGATTGTGCATCAGGTTGCCAAGCTGCGAGATGAAGCGGCCATGCTGAAACTTTTCACCGAGCATGTCAGGGGAGAAGAGATGTATGGACTTACTGTGCATGCAGTGATGCGAATCACTGAATCTGTGAGTTTTCATTCAAAGCTTTATTCAAAAAATGTACATTTTAATTATTATGCATTTTTTATGGAATGATCGTATAATATTAATGTGCTCTTTTGCGTTTGCATTTTCAGTGTTTAATATATAGTTAAGGCGAAATATAAAAATAAGAATATTGTTTGCAATTTTACATTTAACTACTGACACACATTGTTAAAATACATATACTTAGTGTTGAAAATATCTAATTTACCAGATTTAATTAGATAATCAAATGAGATATTATAGATAATAATAAAATTATATGGTAATCAAATTAGATAATTTTATATAAATAATCAAATTAGATAATTTGTCAAAAAATTTTTTGATTTGTCAGTAATTTGTCCCCCCAAAAATAGTTTCTTAATAGATAATTAATTGTTAATGGAACTGGAATCATCACTGGCATCTTTCCAATCCTATTTGAAAACCTGATTAAATAAAAGCTTGATTATAATATACATTATAATTACATTTGTCACTCACCTATATCTTGCAGCTTCCTGGTGTGGAAACCTGTCAGAATTATACATTCCGATATGGCCGCCATCCTCTTATGGAACTTCCCCTCATGATCAATCCTACAGGTTGTGCACGATCAGAACCCAAAATTCTCACCCACTGCAAACGGTAATGAACAAAACAAATCTAAGCCTTCATCTTTGTCATGTGTCAGTGAATTCACTGAAGTATGAATAGTGATTGTAAGGATCTAATGTAAATTTATTCTACTTCTCAGGCCTCATACTCTCAATAGCACGAGTATGTCCAAAGCCTATCAGAGCACATTTACAGGGGAGATCAACACCCCATACAGCAAGCAGTTTGTTCATTCCAAATCCTCTCAATACCGTCGACTGAAGACAGAGTGGAAAACCAATGTGTACCTGGCCCGTTCTCGCATTCAGGGACTGGGTCTGTACGCTGCTAAAGACCTTGAAAAACACACCATGGTCATTGAGTACATTGGCACTATCATTCGCAATGAGGTTGCAAATCGCAGAGAAAAGATTTACGAGGAGCAGGTTTGTAGATGTCAAGTTCCACCATATGGTTTAGTTTTACACTTTTTTTGTCTAAACCCGTTGTTTGTTTGTTTTTTGTTTTGTCTTTTTCATCAGAACCGTGGAATCTACATGTTCCGTATCAATAATGAGCATGTAATTGATGCAACCTTAACTGGCGGTCCTGCTCGGTAAGATCATGCTACCCGTACTGTTTTTGCAGTTGTTGTTTGGTCTGTGACTCAGTTTATGATTATTTTTTCTCTTCCTAGTTATGTCAATCATTCTTGCGCACCCAACTGTGTCGCAGAAGTTGTGACATTTGACAAAGAGGACAAGATCATCATCATTTCTAGTCGCAGGATTCCGAAGGGCGAAGAGGTTTGTTACAGTAGTTTTAATACTACTCTTTTGACATTCTTGCCTTGTTTACGTCTGGTAATACGATGCTTAACACTTTGTATCATCCTCTCTCAATCCAACTTTTAGCTGACGTATGACTATCAGTTTGACTTTGAGGACGATCAGCACAAGATCCCCTGCCATTGTGGAGCCTGGAATTGTAGAAAGTGGATGAACTAACAAGGACAAAGAAAGATTCCAATGCGTCTTTGCTCCCTGGTGCCAGAACACTCCTGCGCCAAAGCCTGTTATATTCTTACTTTCCAGTTAATAAGCTGCTCTGAATCGAGGAAGAGAAGTTCACTCTCAGTCACCAGAAAGAAGACTTTGTTACCTACAACAAGAGCCAAAGCTTTGAAGAGAAAAAACTTTTGATGCCACAACCTTTTACAGATGAGCTCGAAGGTAATAAACCTGCTTGAATCTGTCGTGTTGATTAAATCACCTCTGCCAAAAGCACCTCTACTTCCTCCACTGTTTCCTCCTACAATAAGCTGACTCTGGCTGCAATCAATCCCTTCAACATCTACCAAAAGAACTGAAGCTATAGCATATCAATACACTTAGAACTAGAACTCAGTGAAGATGTTTGATTAAAGCCATGTAAGTACTCAAAAATTAACTCGTACACTTTAGCTTGGACCTATCCTTTCGGCTAGCGCCCTTTCAGAACTCTTTCCCATCAAATCATCAGTGAAGATCGTGGACATTGGCAAGACAATCCTGGAGTGGCTCTGCTTAGAACTGTGATGAGATATGATGAAATACGCTGAAATACTATTGACTATCGAAAGGCACCAGATGTTTTATTATATTGAGTTAAAAGGTGGGTTTATTTCACCCAGTCTACCTCATTGAGTTTGTGGGACGTCACTGCTTTGTATTAAAACTGTTAAGTGCTACTGTGGAAAGGGGAAGGCAGGAATGTGTCCATGGCAATTGCCTTCTCGGATAAGCAGGGAAACTTAAGCAGCAGGTTTGCTCCTATCTATTTTTTGCTTTCTGATTACAATTACAATAGTGAGCCAGTGCAACTCTTTTTGATTTGATTATACAAGCGAGATGCATTATAGGACAGTTCCAATATGACGATGCATTACTTCGAGCAATCAAACTCAAACGGGTGTCTCAGAGGCCACCTTTTTTTCCGATCATGTAGCCGTCGCATCATGCTTTTTAGTGTAGAAGTGCTCATCCCGATCCTCACGCATTCGTAACGGTGGAGCGAATTATGACAAAGGGTCACAGTGCAAATCCACGTTGGTGCAATTTGAAAGACTTTAGGGCAAATAATACTAGTGATGCAAGACTGCCACTGCATTTGACTTGTTTTCCCATTTTGAATCCTTACATCATTAGCTTGCATTGATTAGCTCTCCTTTTGGGTCTTGTCACTCCAACAGGACGCTTAGGTGTAAACTTCTTCCCTTCTGTGATAGTGGACTGTTGTAAACTTACTGTAGTGAGTCTTTCTCTGCCTGCTGACGGCCGGTTGTATCTAATCGATGTATCGTGGTTTGATAGTGGTAGCACAGTCTACAGGCTCGACGCAGCGACAGAGGAAGACTTAAAAAGGGCATTTCTATTTTCTTTTATATTAAAGTAATTTAAAACAGTTTTGAAAAACAAACTTTCAAAGAAGGGAGTTGAACAAAGTCTCCACATAGCCCATGCTACTTTGTTCCTTTCTCCCCTGACTTATGACCTCACGTTAAGAAATAAATGCAAAATGTATAAACTGTACATAATAGGGGTCTAAACTCTTTATCCAGCCCCTTTTTAATCAAATTCAAAATTGTAGAGAAATAAAATTCATGAAAAAAAAGCAACCACTGGATATCATTTTATCAGAAAACTAAATGTGTATATATCTATAAATATATGTAAAATGGCAAACTAAGTAATATCTTTATGTATATGAACCAGAGTGTTTTTTGCATTTAATGTTTTTTTGTTTTTTTTGTTTTTTATATATATATATATCTGCATATTTTTTCCCTACAAGACCATATACAGGTTAACTAAAAGGGTGTGATCTTTCTCTTGTCTTCACCAATGAATTTTGGAAGAGCGGTTGCGGTGAATAAGTCTAAGTCTCTTCTACATGGAAATAGATCCCTTTTTTTGTTTTTGAAAGAAACAGCAGTAAAATGGTGCATAGCATTTGTGTATTTATGTAATATTGTTCACATATATTTCTTTTATTTATGCTACTGCTTGTGAATTACTGAACCCTGTCCTTGAATCAGTGACAGTTTAATTAGTATATACAGTAAATGGAAAATCTTGAAGCTCCCAAGATGATACTGTTTTTGAATCGTGTCCTGTTGTTTTCTCTCCCTCCCCTCCCTGTAGAAGTGAATGTTTTATACGACTTATGAAAAGGCAGCAAAGCCAGAGAATGGTATGACTTCATTCATCAAAAATATCTCCATTAATTACATGTGAATTGCACTCAGCATTATTTTATTTATACATCATTCAAACTAGCGTTGGTTCTTTTAAGGGTAGTCTGTTATTAAACACAGATGCTCACTGGATTTTAGCCTGAGTAACTCTTGCCCCCGCCTTTGTTCTTTTGAAATCTCTTTATTTAAGATCTCTACATGTGTTGTAATTAACTAAATAGATCCTGATTTTGGTTTTCAACCTGATCAACTTTTTAAAAAAAGATGCTGCAACTGTACAGCAAAGCTACTTTTAGGGAAGATGAATAAAATGGTCATTTTTATTGTATGTGGCATGTTTTGTATGGATATAATTTTGAATTGTACATATTTTTTGACGTCAGAGGTTGCATCTCTTTATATACAGCTGTCCCTTTCCCTCCCAGCCCTCCATTTATTTCTTTGTCTCTGCTTTATTTCTTGTAAAGAAAAATAAAATGCATTTTAAATATACATTTCTATATGTTGTCATGTTTTTCATGAGTAATTCTTTTGATTTGGTGACTGTGGAGGCCATTTTGGTTTAGTCAACTCACTGTAGTGTTCAAGAAACCAGTTTGAGATGATGTGAGCTTTGTCATATAATGTGTTATCCTGAGGTAAGTAGCCGTTACAAAATGGCGCACTATGCGCCACACTATCAGGTGCTTTGTTGCATTTAAACAATACACAATTGTTACTGAAGGGCCTAAAATGTGGCAAGAAAATGTCAGACACCATTCCACCACCAGTAGCAGCCTGAACTGTTGACAGCCAGAATGAGTCCATGCTTTCATTTAATTTATGACGAATTCTGATACAGCAGAAATCAAGGAATTGATTAAACAGGAATTGTGGTGTGGATTTTTGATGAAACATCGTAACTTTAAGTTGTAGAGTTTGGTGTTCACTGACAGGAGTGTCACTGGTGTGCTCTTCAGTTTCAAGGTCGGATGTGCTGTGCGTTTAGAGATTTAAAGCTTTCTGTAGACATAGTTGTAATAAGTGGTTATTCGAGATAAATTTTGTTAACTCGAACTAGTCTGGGCATCCTGTGACCCACAAAACCTCTGTTCAGATATTTGCTTTTTCACACCATGTACTGTTAAACCAGGTGTTAAAGCATGAAAATCCCAGTAGATCAGCAGTTTCTGAAATAATCACTCTAGCCCATCTACACTAAAATGTCATCTCAATCTTTCTTCCCCATTCAGATTCTTGGCTTGACCGTCAGAAAATCATCTTGACCATCTGACATAATAATAGCTGATTAGATATTTCCCTTAAAAAAAAAATTGCTGTTTGGTTGTGTATTGATCACTACAGATCAGTGAAGATGATTTATGCAGAATCTTCAGGAAACAGAAGACAAGGAAAGCTTACTGGCCTGTCTAAAAGCCTGTGGTGTTCAGCTCTCAACCATCTTCAACAGATCACTGGAAATTTGTAAAGTCCTTGCCTGCTTCAAACGTTCCACCATCATCCTTGTACCCAAGAAACCACAATTTACAGGACTAAATGACTACAGACCAGTTGCTTCAACGTGGTCATGATGTCGTTTGAGAATCTGGTGCTGACCCACCTGAAGGACATTACTAGACCCTTAATAGATGCCCTTCAGTTTGCCTATAGAGCAAACAGGTTGGTGGATGATGCAGTCAACATGGGACTGCACTACATCCTGTAACATCTGGACAAAGCAGGGACCAATGCAAGAATTCTGGACTTCAGCTCTGTGTTCAACACCATCGTCCCAGCACTTCTCCAGACCAAACTGAGTCAGCTGTCTGTGCCCACCTCCACCTGCCAGCGGATCATCAGCTTCCTGACAGACAGGCAGCAGGTAGTGAGGCTTGGAAACTTCACATCAAACACCCCCACTCATCCCACTGCTCTTCTCCTTGTACACCAACAACTGCACTGCAGAAGACCCCTCTGTCAAGCTCCTTAATTTGCAGACGACACCACAGTCATTGGGCTCATCGAGGAAGGTGACTAGTCTGCATAAAGACAGGAAGTGGAGCAGCCCCTAACAACCTGGAGCTGAACAAGTTCAAAACAGTGGAGAAGGTTGTGGACTTCTGGAGAAACCCCCTTGCTCCCCCTTCACGCAGCATCATGGACAACACTGGCAGCACTGAAGTCATTCAGGTTCATGGACAGCACCACCATATCTCAGGACCTGAAATGGGTCACATTGACTCTATTGTGTAAAAAGCCCAGCAGAGGTTGTCCTTCCTTTTCAGCTGAGGAAATTCAACCCGCCACAGGAGCTACTGACTCAGTTTTACTCGGTCAGTTCTGTGTTCTTCAATTACTGTCTGGTTCAGATCAGCCACCAAATCAGACAGGCTGCAGCGGACTGTCAGGACAGCTGTGAGGATTATTGGTGTGCACCTGCCCAACCTACAAGACTTTAACATCTCCAGCACGAGGAAACAGGCAGGTAACATCATTCAAGACCCCTCTCACCCAGACCACAAACTGTTCATACCTCTCTACAGACACTTCAGATCTTTATGCACTAAAACATCTAGTGCTATTTGTAGTAAAAATTATTATTATTTTAGATTATCATTTTACTACAGCTTTACTGCAACTACCATCTTTAAACTGCAAAATTAAATAAGTTATTGGAAAAAGTAAACGAGACAGAAATAAGAAAAAATGATTTATTACTGAATAGCATTTATGTACAATATATTAACTAACCCACAAGTGGATTTCTTCTCAGCATGTTAAAAATACACATGGAACCTTAGGATCAATAACTCGTATGCATTTGATTGAAAGCATCATCTATCGAGTCTTAATATCAAGTCTAAAATGGACAAACGTCTGGAAATTGAGACTAAACTGCCTCCACAAAGCGGCAGTAACTACAGTTTGAAACAAGCGCCATTCAGAATCATTCAAAATGTCTTTCTGAAATGTCTTGAGCAAAAAAATGTGTTTTACAAATAACTCCAAAAATCCAAGTTATGAGGGGAAAAAGCAAGCACAGTATAAATAGTGGAACAATTAACCTTTACATTTCTGAGGACAGAATTCCCAGTGTATGATGTAGAGCACCATGGTATAACAAAATTCAGTCATAATTATTAATATCGACGTCACTCAGCTTGACTGAATCATGCTACTGTCATCAACCATATTCCAGCTACCCAGAGCAGATTTATAATATATGACCTTGACAGTAAAAAAAATAATAATAATGCAGGAATTGACTGTAATAGAGCCTGCAATAGGTGTTTTTTTTTTTTAAACATGTTACACATAATACATGACCCTTGTACTCATCCAGCCCTTCCATATGCATTTCAGACAAGTAATGCTAAAGCTAATGCTCCAGTTATTTTTCGCACCTACTGTTATAAATATTTCCCATATTCCAGTTAACAGTTCAAAACATCAGCAGATTTCTGACTGTGATCAATACATTGGAGGAAGTAAAGTTACTAAAGTATGGAGGGAATAGTGAAGTTGGCATTCTACAAATGTGCTAGTAATGCAATGTCACACTGCCCAAAATTGGCAACCCCCCCAAAAAAATGAGAAAGAAATGTTCAGTAGTACTTTAAAAATAAACTGAATGACTCTTCAATGCAAGTTAAATGTTATAATGCAGGCAAATAGAAAGATGCATCATTTTACATGTTTGTGTTCTGAAGTGGTACTCACTACTAGATCCCTAAAAAGGACACTGACTGCAAACAAATAACAACAGTGCAGTTGAACATGCCAACATCCCAGAATAATGAGAATACAACATACTAAACGTTCCCAATAAAATAACAGTTGATTTTAAAAAGCATACAAGTGGTAGTGACTTTCCTTATGACAAAATCGCTCGTTTTCGGAATTGTTTGAGTGTTCAGCAAACACAATACAGATTTGAAGAACCTGAAAAACAATTAAATAAACATGCACATATGCTCCCTGTGAACATTTAAAAGCATCCATAACAACATTGGAGTAAGTTTTTAACAAACACAGCCTGAGAAAAAAAAAATCTGGCTGTTTTTTTTTTTTACTAGAGTAATTAATCTGCATTTCTTCCAAAGGAACAAAGAACTGCAATGCCACTTTGCCACACAGTCACGGTGTGTCTGTTTTGCTACACTTAGCTTTGTACATGAATTGCTAGTCATAACAGGAGGAGACAGTGTTATCCACGTTTTTTTCACATTCTCACAACAGCAGTAGAGCACTATATATAATCGTAGACTGACGCTGGATCAAAAGCAGGAATATAACATGTTGTATTAGTGAATGTGGACATAATCAAAACCTAAACACATTCTTTCAAAAAGTCGCACAGTAAATGTTCATTTTGGACATAAGTGGTGAAATAAAAACCTTAAAAATAAAAATGCCTGTCACAGTTCAATTGTCATTCCTGCCAAAATAATAAAAAACTAAAATAGGTCCATGGCGGGCGGTTGTGCTGATATCAGCAGTTGGAGGCTTGTCCATGATAGGGAACGCTGATATTCGAGAAATGGAAAAGGGCTGGGATGGACTCATACTCAGTAGTTTCATCTAAGATGGTGAGGTAGGCCTAGTCACAACTTTAAAATGTTCCAAAAAAAGGGCTAAAACTGGCAGGCTGCTTTTGGCGTAAGTCTTTATTCGCTTGTGCGTCTCTACAGGGATCTACAGCATCCCACACGTTTCAGATCTTAACGTCTTCTTGGACGCTGAGTTGCGAAAGAGTCTTCTTAATCCGCAGAGCTGTAAGCCGTGCCGCTCCGTTGGCATACCAACACTCCCGCATGATCTTTCCCATCACTCTCAGCGCCTGCAGAGAGAAAAACCAAATAAAAAATTGAGGTTCCCAGCCTCTCTCACAAGTCTCTCTCCAAATAACAGCTGAATTGAATTTTAAAAGTCTGTATTTCCACATGGAATATTCTCAGATGGGATGCCTCAAGCATATTGCAGTGACAAATGGCTTTTCAAATTGGCAAGAACGTTTGCTGGGAATGCAGTGCCAATTTATTTTTCTCATTACGGTTTACTACTATCACTAATTTCACTTGTACTATAAAATACAAGTATTGCGAGAACCAACTGGCTGGTCACTGTAAATGTCAATCAGATGACCTTTCGACTATAGAACAAAGTATACTTTGGTTTTGATGGGAATAGTTCAGCTGCAGTTACTGGACAAGAATAAATCCTTCTAGTGTGCATATGTTAAACCCCTGTGCTCACTGTGCATGCGCACAGATGTATATATTAAATCATCAAGTACTCTTTTTGGCTTGAATTGGAGGGTCTTGGGCAGACTAAGATACAAATTTCTTACCTCATAGCTCTGCCACCAGTTGGGCACATTAGGCCGAAGCCTCTGGTCACACACCACCTTCCTCATCTCTTCTATGGAGGGGTCGGACGGCACCAGGTCATAGTAGGGTAGCTGATAATCTTCATGGATACCTGAGAAGATAGTTAGAATGAGTTTGGTTTTACTACTCATGGCATGGGTAACAAAATATAAAGCATTAAACATTGAATTTTATAACATCGTAAAAATTTTGTCTACAGTGCATTTATTTAATCACAAATACAGTAAAGACAGAAATATTATACGTTTATTTTTGTGACGGCAAAGCAACATTTTAAAACTCCTAATGTATAAATAACATTTTGATATGAATACAATATTAATAATAGTGAAAACAGTTGTGCTGCTTAGCAAAACAACTTTACAGTTTCTTCAATGACAAGTAATTCAAAAGAAATACTTTTTTGAAATTATATTTTGAAGTCACATTTGATCACTTCAATATATCTTTGCTGAGGATTTTTTGGTGTAGTTTCTACCCACTTTTCACTTGCAGATATAATAATTTTCTTTCAAAGAAAAACCCATAATGATAGATCGTTATTATAGGATCTCTATGCAACCGGTGGAAAACTGACATTAATTGCAGGCTCAATTTGTTAAGATACTGTGGGTGTAAGATGCGTCTCATTTTTCCTCACCTCCAGCATTACACCGTCGTGAAATCTCCCAATATACCAGTCCCAAAGCATAGATATCAGCACACTTGAAAGAATCAAAATGCTTCATGTTGATCGTTTCATCTAGTACCTCTGGGGCCATATATCTAAAAGGGTAAAAAAAAAAAAAACATCACATTAAGTTTACATATAGTTACCTTGATGGTTACATTTAAATACAAGCAGCCATTGATATTAAGATGTACCTTTTAGTGCCCACCCTCTGATTGGGGGCAATGTCTATAGTATCAGTGATGGACTCGTGCCGTACAGCGAGCCCTAGATCTGCTATGGCACAAGTACCATTCTTTTTCACCAAGATGTTTTTGGATTTGAGGTCACGATGTGCGATGCCTGGTTTCCCTGTAGGAGGAGATCATGATGGTTTAGTTTGGTTTTGTGAGTCCAGGAATTGACAGATCGTATATTTTTATAGTCTAAAGGATATTTTTTTGATAATCACCCTGTGTGCCCAGGATCTCCATGTGCAGATGTGCCAGACCGCTGGCCGCTGAGAGCGATAACTTGATCATCCCCTCGATTGTGACGGAGTAGTGGTTGAGATAGTCAAATAATGAGCCATGCTCATGGTAGTCTGACACTAGCCACAGCTGTGTCCATGTGCCATTGTCTAAGAAACAAAAACATATTTAAACCAAAAAGATATTTAAAAATGGAACAAAATTACCCTCATTGAATGTTTGATCACTAAAAGAAGGGTTCATACACATTTTTACTACTAACATTACAGGACTTTTGCTGGACTTTCAAGTAAATTTTCATGACCTAATGTTTCATGTAATGTCTACGTATATGTGGTAAATAATAAGAAAAACAACGCACGCTCAAATTTATTACAGCATATCATAAAACACACAACATTCTATTTAGTTTAAATTAATTTTTATATCTATGTAAGATTTATTTAGATAATGCTTACACAGCACTAATAATGTGAGAGCATGTTTTTGGCCACGGACAGAATAGAAGTAAAGACAACTAATCTATATTCAAGTATACAGGTATTTGTTAAAGGGTTTTCTGTTTTTCCAAAACTTTTCCAGGCCTTGAAAATGGCATGTCAAAATTCCATGACTTTTCCAGGTTTTTCATGACAGTATGAACCTTTTTAAAGGGATAGTTCATCCAAAAATGAAAATTACCTAATTTACTCTCCCTCAAGTGGTTTTAACCCTTTCTTTCTTCTGTTGAACAATAAAGAATATATTTAGAAGAATGCTGGTTGCCCATTGACTTCCATAGTAGGAAAAAATACAATGGAAGTTAATGGGAGCCTGCAACCAGCATTTTTCTAAATATCTTCTTTTGTGTTCAACTCTAATATGATTTGTCACTCTAAAAAGTGAAGGGAGAGTAAATGATGACAGAATTTTCAGTATTGGGTGAACTATCCCTTTATATTATATTATATTATATTATATTATATTATATTATATTATATTATATTATATTATATTATAATAATGTAATATAATGTAATATAATAATAACAAAGATATTACAACTTATGTTTAAATAACCATAATATATGTTTATTAGGACCTTAAATTATTTACTTATTTTATTTTAACAACTTATTGGATAAATATGATCACATGTACTTCTTACCTTTATTATCAGCAGCAATGAAGCCCAAGATGTTTTCATGGCGGAGCATGATGGTCTGGTAAATCTCAGCTTCACGGAACCAGGAACGTTCCTCTCTGGATGAGAAGATCTTCACAGCCACATCACCTCCTCTCCATCTCCCCCTCCAAACTTCCCCAAAGCGACCTTTTCCTATGATCTCCTGCAGTACAATTGTCCTTGCCACAGTCCTCTGAACGAACAAGGGCAGCCCTGCAGAGAGAGAGAGAGGAAAATCAGCACACATGCAAAACGCTTACCAGACATTCAGGAGAAGGATAAAGATGCAACTTACCAGATCCTGAACCAGAGGTGGACAGATCGAATATGAGATCCTGTAAGGTCTTGTCTTTGGCCAAGTACAGATGATCACAGGATGGATCCTCAACGTCCAGTCGCTGCCGGTGGTTATAGTTTCTTTGGTGGTGCTGGAAAAGGAGCACTCCCATGATAAGCAGCAGGCAAAAGAGGAAGACCGGGCCTGCTATCACTGCCACCAGCTCTACCGGACCCCAACTACCTCCTTTACCATCAGCAATCCCTGAAATAGGCAAGTAAAAGGAAGATCATTTTCATGTTATGGCTAAAAATAGACAAATGGTCAAATTCTCTAGGCTACTATATTTTAACACTAAAAACAACTATTGAATACAACAAAAACAATTCTGTTGAATTTATAAAAATAGAAGTTATGAAGAATAATATTTTTCATATTTCAATTCGATTAACAGTGAAATTAAATTATTCGATTTTACTCAAGATTAATATAAAAAGTGAGTGTTAATTGAAAGCAGAAGTAAATGTCACATTTTCTAATTTTGACAATGCCAACAAATTAACATAGCAAGTATTGCATTAAATAAAATTACATTTTGGTTGCCAACTAATATTACTATTCAAAAGTTTGAGGTTGCAAGACATTTTTTAAAGCAATGTGTACATGCATCAAGGCTGCATTTATTTGAAAAAAAATCTGTTGTGCTGTAAATTATTATAACAGTAAAAAAAATATTTTAATATATTTTAAAATGTCATTTACTCATTATAGTGCAAAAGAACTGCATTCATTTGAAATATAAACCTTCTGTAGTATAATAATGTCACAATTTAATTGATCTTTGCCGAAAAAAAAAAAAAAAAAAAGGCATTAAAAAAAGCCTTACTGACCCCAAACATTTGAAAGGTATTGTGTTTGGCCTGTACTGCTACCATTGGGAATCTGGAGGTTGATGCTGTTGCAGAAGTCTGTGTAACAGCAGTGCGTGTTGAGCAGGCCTTTAGCACTCAAGCAGTAGATGGGCTGTCCAGGAGGAACCAGGCTGACTCGAGGGATGCAGATCCGTACTTGCTGCTCTTCCTGCCCATTGATGTAGGATGTGGAGGCCATGCAGGCCCCATCGGTCTCGCACACATAACCTGTGCTCTCACAAGCAGTGCAGTTACACCTGAGAGCTAGAGAGGGATACAGAGATCACAAATTTAAATAGGACTCTAAAAAACTTGTGCGTCTTCATCATAAAATCTGATTATAAACGAGGATGTGTTGACTTCCTTTAGTGGATGCTTTAAATGAGCTGCGCTAGTAAGTCAAAATATCCACCAGAGGGCAAGCAAAACCAATTTGAAGGCAGGGAATGACTGGGTAAAGGCAAGTCTGGTCGCATGCAGAGTTCAGTTTGCTCCCAAACTGCATAACATGAAACTGAATCCGCCACTGCAGATGAACCCAAACAGACTGTGTACAGCAGGAGCTGGCATGGGATGGTCTGATTCGGACCCCCACTGCAGCACCTTTATGTCAGCAGAATACTTTCACAGACAGCATTGCTTTTTTGCAGTCACAGAATTCAGTTTGAAATAAACAACAAACAAGATGATAAGATGCGACACTTAAGAGCTACTGTAGTACCTCCAAGGAAGTAAACAATGATTTATAAAAGTACTAATACTAAAAACACATTAAAAACTAAATTTAATCTTTTCTAGTGTGCTGCTAGAGAATGGTCTGAGAGGTAGCGATCTCACACTAGCCTTTTTGTTTGTTTGATTACTTAAAGCATTCATGAAAACTTTTCACAATGTATAACATGGGCAATTTGGAATTTTGTTTACCAATCCGGGGTGCATTTTCCAAAAGCATCTTTAGCCAACTACAGTGGAAAGTTCTGTTATTACCACCATTGTTCATAGTTCCAATGAGCATTTGCAAGCTTGTGGTTGGAGGACAACAGCTCTCGGTAGTTAAAAGCATAGTTTCTTTTTCTATGACATATGGACTTAAATAGATCATGCACT
>CAIGQV010019951.1:15261420-15327845 GCA_903798115.1 Danio jaintianensis
TAAACACGGGTAGGTTTGTGTTTAGTTTGAGCAAACTCTGAGTTTTTGGGTTCAAGAAGGCGGGTTTCGGCACCACGGTAACTTTTATATAGCTATATGGCTAACCTGCTCCGGAGCAGGTTTCATTCTGGGTTAGAGAAACCCAAACTGGACCAATCAGTTGGGATTTAAGTGACATATATCAGATGCAATAAAGCCACTCCCAGTTAGCTAGGGTCTCTTTTTTTGGCTCCAAATTAAAGCATTTAAACTAAAAGCATTTCCGCATGATCTTTTGTTGCTATTCATTTATTTGCATTATATGAATTATAATTACATTAGAATACTATACATTCAAATTGTCAATTAATATTAGTAATAACTATCAATTCAAATTTACATTTAAATATTCACATATAAATTTACTTTACTATATAAAAGCTTTTAAAATGACTACCTTTTGAGCTTTAAGTGCTCAAAAACATATCTACAAGGCAAAAATAAACAGCGCTGATGCAGAAAAAGGTTAAAATAGCAACTTAAAATATATTATTATAAAAGTCCAAATCAATTTAGGTTACATTATTGATTCGGACTTATATAATCATATATGTTTAAGTTGCCATCTTAAACTTTTGCTACACCAGCGTTGTTTATTTCTATCTTACAAATATGTTTAATTTCATTATATTTCTGATAATGATATCTCTGTACTTCAACAAAGAAGTGAATTGACAGTTAACAGAGTTGACAGAAAATGTCTATATCAGATGTTTTGAAACTACTAAACCTGATCTTAACCAGGTTGGATTTGTTTGGTTTTTGGTTCAACTCATTTTGTGTAATACGCCTCACGTGTGCAGCAGTTGCAACTACCTAGTTTATTTCTGCATCAATCTGTGGTAATTAAACAGGAAATTATGTCATTGTTTAGGTAACACACCAGCAATGAAGGCTTGCAAAAAAAAAAAAACACTGTTTAATTTATTGGTATATCAATAAGTAGGAATCTGTATGTATGCATGAAATCTGATTCTGAAAGTTGTTTACATAAACCCTAAACATTGCAATGCAACTGACATATTCTTTCAGATATGCATTACATCATTGTAATGTCACTATAGCTAGGGGCAGTCGTGGCCTGGTGGTTAGAGTGTTGGACTCGTGATCCGAAGGTTGCTGGTTCGATACTCGGTACCAGCGGGAATTGGGGGTGGGGGGAGTGAATGACCAGCACTCTCCACCACCCTCAATACCACGACTGAGGTGAGTCCCTTGAGCAAGGCACCGTTCCCCCCAACTGCTCCCCGGGCGCCGCAGCATGGCTGCCCACTGCTCCGGGTGTGTGTTCACGGTATGTGTGTGTTCACTAACTGTGTGTGTGCGCACTTGGATGGGTTAAATGCAGAGCACAAATTCCAAGTATGGGACACCATACTTGGCCACACTTCACTCACTCACTCACTCACTCACTCACTCACTCACTCACTCACTCACTCACTCACTCACTCACTCACTCACTCACTCACTCACTAGCGCAAAAAAAAAAAAAAAAAAAAAAGCTTATTTTAGTGAATATTTAGTCTTATCCACTAACAACTTTCAGAACTCCTGAAACAGAAATAAAAACAGAAAAAGCATAGCATATTTAAACATGCATATTTTTCTCTGCTATACTGGACTACTTCCAAATTTCACTCAGTCGACTTCAGGGTTTACCAGAAGGCTTTTCAGCAATCAATTGGATTATAAAAAAAGTATATGGGCACACGTATTTGAAGCTACTTTGGAACAGGTTGTTTGCATGGATTATTGTTATCTAGTCATATCACTTAAAAATACACTGGTGGTACCATGGTGCAGAGATGGTAACAAATAGTAATCGTTTAACTTAGTTGGTAGTAAGTTAATCTTTCTATTGCAAAAAAGGTTCTTTATGGTGGTCCTATTTACTTTGTTCTTTTAATAAAATGGTTCTTTTAAGAATTGTGCACTTAAAGATTCATATCAGTAAGCTAAAACTGACCATCTAAAGCCATGAAATCATGCTTTTGGAACATTTATTTTTAAGAATGTACCATTTAAACATATATAAATAGAAAAAAAACATATACTAATGTAATCTAGAAATGTGATCCTAAACAAATCTGTATATAATCATAATAGCATCCAAAAATCTAAATCTATTTTGTTTTCATTGTGCCTACAGCATGATCTTAAAAGTCAATGGGTATAAATATCAATCTTCAGGGCAGTTCAAAACGTTGTGGTGAACGATCATCTTTCCTTTTGTAACTATTTTCAAACTGTCATCGCCATTGTGTATTTTTGTGTCTCTTCAGCAGATCAGGCAAACTTATACAGGATATGATGGTACATGGCTGGTACACAGACTGCCGAGGTCATGACACAAGGGGTGGTGTTCACACTTCACCGGCGCCCTCGATTTTATCTGAGTCGCATACAATAGCAGGCCACTTAAGACAAATTGCAGTGGTTTGAAAATAACAGGGAGTTCAGACGGCTTGACGACTGATCACAACAGGGCCCACCAAGTGACAAAAAGCTCTTTAATGCAGTCTTTTCTGAGCGCCCCCGTCAAGACCGTTCTATTCTAATCCTCTCATTTCAGCGCTTTCCCACATGTTCGGTCCTCTGTTTTTACCTTGTACCCTTACTGTCACTCATCTCACTCCACACACACTTAATTGATCTGACTCACTACACTTCCTCCCACAGTTTTTCGCACACAGGTTTATTGCACAACTCAGGACATGCTATTGGATGAACCACACCCTTGCTGAACAAGTGTCAACTTCACTTTTTTTGCCGTGTGTATGCGTGTGGGGGTATTGTGTGTGTGTGTGTGTCAAATGTCATAGAGCAGGAGAAGGGAGTGCAAGAGTGTGTTTGTGTACTCTTTATAAATCTTAAAAAGGCTGTGATCTGACAGACACCAAAGCACACTGCCAGTAACCGTTAGTGGAGCGGATCCAAGTCAACTGAAGTTCACATGCACATGGAATTTCCTGCAGATTACATGGAGGTAACCAGGCCCTGATAGCGAGAGAAAAACAACCCGGTGCCATAATAACCCTCTAATGGAGCACACGCGATATCATTAAATCACCGGGCAGCAAATAGAATGACCGTAATTGCCTCGTAGTCTCTTTCCAAAGTAGTCTGAGAAAGAGCATCATAGATATCTCATTAATCACAATCAAGATAACTATACTTACAGTTGAAGTGTGTAATTTTTGTTAAAATGCTTAGGGGAAGAAAACTGGGTTTAATACAGGCTATACTAAACCGGTGTGTTGATTAGGACTTTTATTTTTCTTGTCCTTCACTTTGTTCACAAAAGTACAAATCTGGGTAGCAGTGAATTACAATGAAATTGTATTTGTCATGTTATGTAGAAAATATGTATGTTAACGTGTTTTTAGTTTGACAAGAAATCATAAGACGTTTTGTTTAAAGTTATACTGAATTGAACAATTACATGGCAATGGCAAAATAATGTCTAAAACCTGTAAAAATTAAGAAAGCATCTTCAAAGCTCCAATAATACTTGCAATTAAACAATACTTAATGCAAGCACTTTTATTTTTTTTATAAAGAAAATAAAGGAACTAGCCTAGCCAAAGTACTATTTGTGGTAAACAACATGATCTTATGAACAGAGACAATTATAAGTAACTATTTGTTGGCTTATTTACCAAAAGTATAAAGATATTGTCAAAACCTTTCTGAGCACCCCAACCAATTGGTCAAAGCAAACCTACTTAACTAATAGTGTGGTTTGTGGGGACGAGACTACATGTTTTGTCCACTAATGGAAGATGATGAAATTCAGCATGATGACAGAAATTGCACACTTCAGTTTTTAAGTGCCCTTCAAACACACTTGATTGGCTTTAAATGACAGTAAGCCAGTCCAACCACCAAGTAATTACATCACAATGTCTCTCTTTGGGTCAACCATCAGACCTCAGTGTGATGTTTCCTCTCCATTTTATCATAATACACATATCAACTTGCCAATAACTTGTGTGAGGGACATCTCAAATTATTTAGGCACAGACTATTTTTTAATAAAAAAATCTTTCAAAAGAATAAAGAGTTTTGCCATTAATTTATACAACAATAGTGTTAAGGGTGTCTGATAATACAAAGAGAAGACATATTTCAAACAAACTTAAAAGTTTTTTTAAATAATATGGTGTAAACAACGCAACGAATTCAGTCTATAGGCGTGAGTGAGTACTTGACAACCAGAAATACAAATGACATACTACAGGACCTTATGTGTAGAGTTGTAGTCTTTACAAGTAGCATTACCATCTACTAGCCTGGTATGCATAATACAGCAATTTAGTTGTTTTGTTGTGGATCTATGTAAATGCGGATAAAAAAAAAAAAAAAAATAAAATAAAATAAAAAAGAAAAGTTTTAACTTTTAGTACAGAAAATTGTTCACTTCTAGTGTTCTGCTCAAAACAGTCCCTTTAAAATCCAATCAAAAATTGATTAAATTACATCAAATCCCATTCAAATCCCATTTACTACTGTCTCACTGCAAATTTTAACCACAAGGAATGTTTTTTTTTTTACTCTTAAAATCTAACAGTCAGTTGAAGCATGTTTCTACATCAGAGTAGAAATAAGACAAAGCCACATTGTGAGATGTAAAGTAATGAGAAATAAAATCCTTTTACTTTACTGTTTTTTCAAAGTTGTCCTTTCATTTCTCACAATTGCAAGAATTCGCTAACCTGCTAAACCAAACCTTCCACAACACCATTATCAAACACTAAATCACTTGCGCTATAGAAACCCGACACTCTTTCCACTCACATTCCTGCAATACAGTCTGAGAGACTTCTAAAAGACCAATCAAAGTTTATGCAAGGCATGTCGACAAAACTGTGAGCGTGGCTCCAAAACCTATGGTGAGAGTAACGTGAGCAGTTCAGGCCAAGCGAGGTCTTGTATGCGCATAATTGGTGGCCTTACACTGGCTCTTTGTGTGGAGATTAAGGGGACATGAGGAGGGATTGGGCAGGCTGTGTCTGGACAAAGGATGGGAGTGGGCTGCGCGGTGGAGGATGGTGCAGTTACTGTTAGAGTGGCTGGGGGGTAGGGGACTCCCCCAACATGCTTTTAAGAGCTGCTGGTGAAAACAGATATGCCAGGACAGGACAGAACACAGAGAGGTAACAGAGGGCGACTTACAGAACCCCCAGCTGCGATGGGATTTCGGCCGAGAGACTAGCAGAGAGACAGACCTTAAAACCCCAGTCTAGACTCGGCTTAACCCAACAGAAAAGAGGGGAATTCAGTAAAGGACAACATCAAAATCTCAATGCCAGTGTGAAGTTCCAATCATTCCATTCTTGTTCAGACAGGAAATGAAAACCATTGCGGGAAGACGTGAATGAAATTGTTGCCATTAAGAGTGCGCTTGGCTGATCATAGTCGGGCTCAGGGGAAGCCTTTAGTCAACACTGAAGCCGCAAACAACTTCACATTACTGGTACGGTGACTAAAGCCTGCACACATTTCACAACCTCTTCTTCACATGAGCACCAGCTTTCCATGTTGGGGTCAAAGTGAGGATTAAGAGCTCATAGGGTTTGTGGTTTAAACACTCAGAGGCAAATATTGCCCCCTGAGACACAAGCAGTCCTCTCATATCTATTACAAATGGACGACCCGAGCGGTGCTGGTCTCTCGTTGAAGGCATTATCTCTTGCTTCACCTCCTCTGGATAATGAAAGCCCATCATCCTCCTCTTCTAGCAGGATGCCAGGGGCTACTGAGAGCGGGCAGACTGAGAGAGTGCAGTTACCCAAGATGCATAGAGCTGAAATGAGATCCATTGAGCACCCAGACAGGGAGCTGATTAAGACATGCCGACGCCAGCAGACAGAGAGCACACGCACACACGCACACACAGACATACACTCTAAAACACACCACCAACTACACTCACAAAATCAATGCAGCGAAAGGAAGGGGAGCTTCTTCAAAACCCTTATGGTCAAATTACTCATCTGGTCCAGAGGCACAAATTTCTCTTTCTCCCCTGAAAACATTCAGTTTTTTTCTCTTTCAAGTGCAGCAGCCTCAGAACATTTCATGCCATCAAAATAATGCAGTTCTGTCTGATAAATAAAAGAAATGCAGAAGTTGTAAATAGACAAACTATTGTTCAAGTGTTTACAGTTGGTACATTTACAGCAGCAATTACTCCAGATTCTTTTGAAATTACTGATATATGCTGGTTTGGTGCTGATTTTGAGAGCAGTTCAATTAATGGTATAAGAGCAGTTGTACAACAAAATTTTTTTTTATTCTATTAAAATATTTATTAAAAAAAATATTTTATTTTAAATCTTTTGTAATGACGTCAGTTCAGCCTTTTATATCTTTAATTAATCTAAATAGCCCTTGCTGAAGGTATAATATTTTTAAAAGTCCACTCCAAAATTTTTATAAATACAAAATTGAAAGTTTATACGCTCCACATCATTAGTTCATAGTGATTAAGATTGCACCTAAACATTATGATGTTTAGCCAACATGACTTATCCATGTCTGTGATGAGCCATATGGTTGTCTGAGATATACATGAAATAATGATTATTTTGTTTGACCTGCATTTGGATCAAAATTAGGGCATCACGGTGGTGCAGTGGGTAGCACGATCGCCTCACAGCAAGAAGGTCGCTGGTTCGAGCCTCAGCTGGGTCAGTTGGCATTTCTGTGTGGAGTTTGCATGTTCTCCCCGTGTTTGTGTTTCCTCCGGGTGCTCCGGTTTCCCCCACAAGTCCAAAGACATGCGGTAAAGGTGAATTGGGTAGGCTAAATTGATGTTTCCCAGTGATGGGTTGCAGCTGGAAGAGCGTCCGCTGCGTAAAACATATGCTGGATAAGTTGCCGGTTCATTCCGTTGTGGTGACCCCAGATTAATAAAGGGACTAAACCGAAAAGAAAGTGAATGGATCACAATTTTAAAAATGTCACTTCATGTTTAGATCCAATATTTGAGAAACAATTTTTATTTTGCCATAAATAATCTTAGTCATTTTGTTTTGAAATCTAGACAGGGAAATGAAGAAAACAGGAGATACTTAATTTAAATGTCATACTTGAAATACAGTGTAGAACTTACATGGTGCTTTCATAGTTTTTTTTTGGAAGTTGGAGTCTTGAACATGGTCTACTTTTCTACTATTGTGTACAGAAATAATGTTAATAAAAACAGGTTTATTATAAAGCAAATGACCTTTATTTTGAAGAAAATTAAAGACAATATTTTAAGAACAAAGTGGAAAAAAATCCATTTAGTGTTGCTATTTTAAAACAAGCACTATAATGTAGGTCACACAAAGGTCTGTCACTATGTAATCTGCACTGCCCGTCGGCCATTCGGGTCATTAGCAAGGTCATTAATGAAGCGGAGACCAGCTTCAGTCAGCTGTGACCGTGGACTCAACCCCAGCAGCCGGCCTCCCCAGACACACGCTCGCACGCACACACACTCCCCATGAACCCACATATCTTTCCGTGCTCTGATCTTATATACAAGCACACACATGCAAAATATGGCTTAATGTGCTCCCTTTAATTTCCATAACAGCACCTGGTGCCATCCCGCCATACAAGCTTAAAACGTCTGCTCCTTCCTGACTTCACAACTCACATATTTATATGCGTCAATGAAATGCTAGAATTGCAAAAGTAGAGAATAAACTCACTTTTTCCACCTTGGCACTGCTGTTATGAGGAGTGGAACGCATTAATGGTCATTTCTTGTAAGCAACTGAGTCACTCGTAAAATGTACGTTTCAATGGGTCATTGTGTCATTCCAGGAGTGTTTTTCTCCAAACGTAAATGTGGAAGAGCAGGGAGCACGATTCATAATACTTTGGTTTGGTCTGTGTATGTGAAGGGGAAAAGAATAATGTGAGAGAGAATGAAAGATGATGAAAGTGACGCACCCTGCCTCACGGCTGTCTGCCTAGCTCACGCTGCCCATATCACATTGCTGTTGTTTTCTCACACAGGCCTGAGAGAAGCATCACATGGACATCTAGAAGCTCGAGGACTCACAAGAAGCTAGTTTATCAAAAACAAACAAAAAACAGAATACTTACTGAGCAACCAAGTAGTCTACTACAAGCCAAGAGCCTGGAAGCACTAAATCGGCTTCAGCAGCAGCAGCAGTAGCACCTCAGCTCAGTCAAATAATTACCATAACATGGCTGAAGACGCCAATCTGTTTCATTTCCACTAGTCTGTGTCCAACTACCGGCAGCTGTGCAAACCCATCACTGGCAGCCTGAAGGCGCCTCTTGCGCTACAATCCACTCTCTGTAGACTCTGACATTGAGCTGACCCAGTCATACGTACTACAGGTGGGATCTGTCTGTTTAGCATTTCCTTCTATCAGAGCATTTGGCAGCATTTTGTGCAACACAACCATTTGTGAACAGTGAATGCTATGCTTCTCGAAAAAAAGATGAGTCACCAATTAGAAATCACAGATTGCTGAACTTTTTCAAATCATGGCCCCTGCTGTGTTACATTTCATTACCCAGGCTTCCTTCTCAGAAGAAAAAAAACTTGAGCTATCATCACACTACAAGAAGGTGGCTCAGTTTTCATACTGAATTTCTTCTCGATATTGTCTGAGCAACATCACTCTGATTCACGCAGTTTTGTCCTTCCAGTGTTTTCAAGCACAAACTGTTATCGTGCTGTGCCATGCAACCACAGACATGTTTATTTGTGCTGTGGATGTAACCACCATCCGTTTGGCCATACAAAAGAAAGGCAGACTCCCTTGACAGGCCACTGAATAGGGCTCATTGCCCACATTTCCATTACAAAGGACCAGACTCCAAATCTGACTTGAGTCTGAACTTGCTCAATGACCAGCTTCCCATCGTAGTCTACGACACAAATGTACTTGCCAGGTTTATAAAACACAAGAACCAGTAAAATCTGTAAATAAATGAAGCAATAAAGATAAGGCAATATTTTAGGCCTTATGGCTTGGCAATAGCAACGGGGTCAGCGAGGACTGTTTTTCATCAGATGAAATACACAATGCTGATTAATGTTAAGAAACACCACCAGACTGTTTCGTAAACTGTGTACACCACAGCAAATGATGTACTGACAACAACATTTACGATATAATCTAACACAACTACAAACAAGGCCAGTCATTTTTTAAGTGAATCACTGGAATTCATGACAAGCTACATGTCACAACTAGCAACTAGAAGGCCGACTTATTACCGCAAATTGGTTCTTTTGAACATTTTCTGAACCAAAAAGTTTGACAATCACAAAAGCATTAGACATCTCGATGACAGTAATAAAGTGAGGGGAAAACAAAAACAAATGATGTAGGCTATTTATTTGTAAGTCCTTTTATAATTTAGTTGTTAACATTTTTAATGGTTAAGTATGGAGTCCAGCACATGATATTCAGATCATTTTTTAACATAGTTACAAATTAAAAAGTTGATTCATTTTTGATGAATCATAGTAATGTTCAAAAGTCATGAATCAATCCTTTTTCTATATTCCACATTCAGACAACACATATGGATTTGAAGTTTAAAGATAGCCTTTGTAATGTACCAATCTGTGGCAGATTTTCTTTCATTAATTCATCATTTTTAAAGTGATTTTCGCTGAACCGAATCAAGGAATGTATCCATTCGAAATGAATGCTTGTGAATCAGAAGTGCAATCAACACCTAAAATATATTTTGTGCAAGATATAATAATTTGTTTCCTAAAAAAGGAAAATGTGCTTTAAAGTAAAATATAAATAATTCTTTAAGAAATTTAAGGGGGGAAAAAATCCAATAGTTAACTCTTACAGTCATTCACACACGTAATACTCTCATTTTGCGTATCTCTGGTGAATCACAAAACGAAACGACTCTCTCCTGTTCACAAACGAAAACCGATTCAACTAATTAATTGAAAAGGTTCGAATCAAATACAGGATTCGTTTCGGAACAGGATGAAGCCGTCGTCTCAACGTACAAATTACCAGGTAAGGTTGGCGTTTAAAGTTCATAAATATAAGTTTTGCAACATTTGAGTTATGTGAAGTCCTGGAAATATTGGAGGTTTGGCCATACGTGCTACAACTCACGTCAGGATTTATGGATTTAGTTTTGACCGAAATGTAATAGTATAGTTGCAAACGAAAGGTAAGCTTAAATCCATACATTTCACTAGCACCGCAGGCTCGTCTGTAAACGGGGAAGTGTGTATATTAATAATTTAAACATGAATCTATTTGGCTATATTTACAAGGGGGCAGCAAACACTCTTGCGCGGTTAAATCCTAAAAAGATGCAATCTCGAAATTATCTAAAAAAATCAATAAGGGTGATAGCCCACTTGAAAACGCAAATCTGATACTATATGAACATGGAATAAGATGAGTGGTTTACAAATCCCAGACACAGCGCCATGATGAGCGCCAGGCTGCCCCGTCCAGCACAGCACAACCTGGCCACGCTCTCTCTCCACACACCAGCAGCCTAGCAAATAAATAAATACTCACACACGATCACAAACACCCGACTCACCATCGCCGACCGCTAGTAATCCACACAGGGCGAGCAAGGCTACAGCAGTTCGTCGTGGAGGCATGACTGCAACATTCCCATCTCTTAGCATTAATGCATACGTTGTGTGTGATATTGACAAGCGAGCGAGACTTCCAACACAACCACAAACCGACCAACCATACACCGCCTGCCCAGGCTCGGCTAGACAATAGTGGGTTAAAGGGGTGTGCCCAGCTTTAAAGGGGAGGGCTCCACGCTTGGGCTCCTTTGTTGTGGTGAAATGTCTCTTTACAAGGACTCATTTGTGAATTGGCCCGATGGTCCTGTCTGTAGTTGAGGTCTCGTCTGGAGTGTTGTTTATTTATGCAGTGTCATATTTTATGTTCCTGACATTTGGCTTGTGGCTTTAGTTGACGAAGTTAAGGCAATCAAAATTAATTCTTTAACACTGGGGAAAGGTAGGGTTGTATCAAGAAAATTATTTTGATTCTATTCATTTTCTCACAAAAGGTGTTTTTTCCAGGGCTTTGATGTCACATTATTGGTCAGTGCTGCAAGATACAAAATAATGTTTCTTATATTTGTTATAAGCCATAATACAATAAAAAAATATATATTGAATTCATGATTGATGTGAGATAAAGGTTGAAAAAATGGAGAAACGAACAAAAACTAGCTTCTCCCAAAAAATTTTGTCACATGAATAGTTCACATACTGATTCACTAACATTTTACATTGACGTATTTCTGGTGAATCAGACTTCGATACGATTACAAAAAGTTGTTTTTCTGTAGCCTTTTAATGACAATGTTGTTCAACATTGCCAGACACCATCTTTGTGATTTCACTCACATATATTGAATGCAGGAGCCATTACTGTGGCAAACTATTCAGTTAACTAATTTATTACTCAGTTTTTGATTATATATTTTGTTGTTTTTATGATCATGTTTTTTTTAATCTTACTGTAAAGCATGACATCACCACTGTTTTTGAAAAGTGCTATACAAATAAACCATACCTTGTTATAGTTAAAAATGAGAGAAATTAGACTAATAAAATGTATTAACATTGTTTTATAGTTGTCTGATGGAGTTGCAGAAAATGTAAGCATTTAATTATGATTTTTGTTCTCTTAAATACTGTTAAATTTAATAAAACAGAAGTTACATTAAATGTTTTAAGCAATTTATTAAATTAATTTAAAATAAAAATGTAGTTGAAAGTATATATGGTTAAAATGACACTTAATAAGATAATTTGTAAATTTGTAAAACTTGTGATGAAAAAATCTTTAAAGAGAAAAGTACATCCAGATCATGGCAAAATCTTATGTAATTGTCTCCGAAGAAATGTCTGCTTTACATAAATGAATGATTTATCATATTTTTCCATTACATTATATATGTGAAAAAGTGATATTCATTTGTTTGTTTGTATTTTTGGTAATGTCTAGTGGTCCCACAGGCTGTGCTCACAGTTGTTAGCATTAATAAAGTGCCTCTGGAGCCAAAGTTACCTTTGTGAGCTGGACCCACATTGTGCGATGTGTGTGATCTAAAGGAGCTTACAGAACCCCTGTGAGCAGCATGAAAACCATTCAGGACTACCACAAACACCACAGCATGGGCTAAGCTTAAGACTCTCAAATAACAAATCACTGAATAAAAAAATAAATAAATCCTAAGTTCATCTAGTATAAAAAAAGAAACTTGCATCTTAAGGGAATGAGAATATTCCTATAGGAAAGCTCTTGCTTCTGCCAGGACCTCAGGATGTTTACTTCCTCTAAATAGCAGAGCAGAGGCGAACTTGTGATTTTAATTTTCAGGAATAAAGAGACATTTGATGCACTCACTATTTGTCCTCTTAATGGCCACATGACATGAGGAGACTCAGTGCTTTAAGCCTTATGGGTTCATAAAGAAGTATGTAGAAGACCTAATCTAATTACGCTAAAATTCCTTTCAAAAGCAAAGGTCAAATACAAAGAGTTGCGGCCTGAATTAAACCTCTATTGTTGCCATTAACCTCTTTTCCTTCACTAGACTAGATAGCAATCTGGTCCCTGACTGTCTATTGTCTATAAAGTGGAGTCATATCTGTCAATTATCAATCGACATACTTCAGCCAGGCAATTTTTCCAAACAAAGACGTGTGGAACGGGAGCAAAAATGTCACAGCTGATAGAAGGCCACCATTTCAGAGGAGTCTGGCTGACCAGAGCAGGGCATTGATACTTTACTCTGTGGCTGCTGTGCTGTTAAAAATAACCCTCTCTCTGTCTGACCGGACAGGCAGAGTTGGGGAATTATCTCTGGCAAAGCCCCCTCTCACAGATGGATATAGTGAGGGCGCAGATATAGATAAACAGGCAGACAGAAATCAATGCCCATCCTCTCACTCCGCCATCCAGTCTGACAGCAAGACAAACACGACACTCTGAAGGGAAACTTTGGCTCAGGGAGAAAAAGAGCGAGATAAACATCTTAAAAATATCCATCAATCAGCAGAGCATCTGCTCCTTTGGCCTGCTCTGCGTGTCGGTGTGCGTAGGAAGGGATTTATATTGGAAAGACACCCATTTGGCAGTCTCATTTCTATGAATAAGATATGTGAGATATCCTTTTGCACCGGGTAAATATAGGTCTGTCGGAAACATGATCGTGAAGGATGCATTCAGTATTGTATCCGTGAAATGTTGTTCAACAACACCGAGGTGTGTCTTGGTTGCTCCCGAGGGGCATCAGGTCCATTCGTGTCTCTTGTGTCGAACAACGACTTGAACAATTACAATACTGCATTGCCTTGTAAGACAGGACACATATTGTTTATGGTTTATGAGAAATGGGTTGAGGCTAAACAAAATAGATCCCTTGTATTTCCTTTAGGACTGCTGATCTTTAACCAGATCAGATTGTGGCACAGTTTGTTCAGATGAGACTGATAGAGAAAGAGGCAACAGGAACTCAATGTGACACTTTAGAGGGGTAGAAGAGTAATTAATGATGCCCTCTAGTGGACAAAGCTTTTACAACTACATGGTAAAACTTTCAATGACCCATCTAACTGTAACACTTTAACACTTTGTATTATACTCAATTTCTCTGTTTGTATATTCATTTCACATCATATTTACATTATATCTACATGTTCAACCAAATCACACACATATTTATGTACATGCATTTGTGTGTGTGTGTGTGTTTTCTCTTTAGCATTTATACTTGTAAGTATTTATATATTTATTTATACATTTATCCATTCATTATATTTTTTTCTAATTAATTCATTATTTAATTTTTCCCCAATAAAAATTTGTTTAAGTTCAAATAATATTTGATGAAGTCTCAGTTTCCATCAGAGAAAATCTGATTCAACATCCTTTCTATTAAGCTTTATTAATAATTAAATACTATTCTCTGAGTGAAAATAAGACGTTTTGTGCGCAAAACATTTTATACACATTTTGGATTAGAATATTTCACAAAGCAAATATATTTAACATTTTCCTTACTTTGTAACAAAAAAGATATAGTACAGCCAGTATGATTGTAATATTAATCTTGCATTAAAAACAACTGTTTATAAAAGTGCACTATACTAATATGTTCTCTTTAAGGATTACTTGGTGCAAGCTGTAATGCAGTTCTTGTACTTAAAATGCTGGTTCATTTCAAAGTTTTCCTGGAACCAAAAACAAGCTAAAAGTGCAAAAAAGCTTGTGCCAAACTCTCTACGTAACAGTCATGTTTAGGAAGTAAGAAATTTTAGGAAATGCCGCAGTTAGGAAGTCCACAATAACCCACATCCTGTCTGAAAAAAACATCTCACTCTCACTATACCAACAAGAATTTAGTGGGTTTATCACTTTCAGTAACAAATGAGTCACTCTGTTGAAATATACAGGTCCTGGAAGAGCAGTCGCGTGGATATATTTGAGGAGAAACTTAACAGCACAGTCAACTTCCCACAGGGAACGAATGTCATGATAAAATATGTTCAGTGGAGCCTTAGGAGAAGAAAATGAAAGGGACATTAAAAGAGTTCAAAAGGAGGAGTGAATATGTTATGTGGGTCTATTACAATTGAGTGTCTTTTGAAAAGCATTGGTAGTATGTCTATTCTAGAGGTCCAGTTTAAGCTTGTTTATGTCGTAGTCATGGTCCTGGTCCAGTTTGGAGAGGCTCTTTCGCACACGCAGAGCAGTGAGTCGGGCTGAAGGGCTTTGGAACCAGCACTCTTTCATAATCTTTGCAATTGCAGACAGGATCTTAAAAAGAAAATGATACAGAGATCATTTATTTGTCATTTATGATGCAAACTGTAAAAAGTCTGTCTTTTTAGAATGATCTGAAACATTCTTATATTACAAAGTTACTGGCAAGCAAACATTGCATTTGCAAATCACTACAAATGTGCAAAATGACATATTCACAAAGTCACATTTTTGTAGTTTTATATTAGTATTATAACATTACTATTTGAAAGGTTTTGAAAGGTTTGTCTTTTCAGGCACCCAAAACATTATAGTCATGTAAATCAACAGCCAAACTTATAAAAAGTTTTCTGTTTTATTTGAAAAGAGTGTCATTATTGTCTCTGTGTAAATTATAAAAATGAGAATTTTTGTAAATGGTGACATAAAATACCTGACATCCCAATGAAAAAACTTACAGGATTGTGTTTGTGCTACTGTACACAAAACAAATAGCTTGCATATGTGGGTAGATGTATTGACCTTATTCCTTTCCTTCTCATACGAGCAGGCGCAGCCATTGGAACCTAATTGTCTCGAGACTTTTGCATCATCTCATTCACGTCCATTGATGTTTCACCGTAAAAAACATCTTGTTATGCTTCTTGATGTAGCAAACTGCTATTTCTTATTATATTGTTTTTATTTTTATGTCTACTTGCTTTTATTTGTAGGGTAGACTCTTTATTTTTGTTTGTTATTCCTAGTCATTTTCCCCATAGGCAAATGAATCGCAAGTTTCAATTGTCCTAAAACAATTGCAAATCCGCATTGCTGAATGAGGTGAATAGTGTTTCTTTACAAACTGATATCATTATTTATTGTTAGCGTGAATAAGGATCCATTTGACACTGATATTGTTTGTATCGTTGTATAATGTTTCAAAAATGCAAAGGAAAAATGTTTTCCATTTGAAGTACATTATTGTGTAAACGTACCACCAGTGCAACTTGTATGCATTTTTGTTCTCTCGACAATGCAATTTTGACACAGTATGACTTATTTTTCTGAAAACATGCTACGCTACATTATACAGTGCCTACAGTTATAGTGACAATACCTGACACAAAAGAAATTACCTATAGATTTCACAGCATTTCTGATTCAATTCCAAATCTGACACAGAACAATGGGATTTTGTGTCAATCTGTCTGGATAGCTTTGAAAAATGTGTCAGATCGTATTTGTCCTGTTAGTTTTTTGGCTTGGTGCGCATAACAGATACACTGTAGGAGGGAGTGTGTGTATATGTGGCAGACATAAAAGAGTCTAATATGGCAAAACAGTTTCAGCAAGAGATACGGACTCAAAGGGAGAATTATTGTCAAGAAGCAACAAGCAACAAATCTAGCAACTAGCCTGGAAGTCTACTACTCCTACCAGGCTCCTGCTTTCTTCTGTCTAGATTGTGGCATTAAGCAAGACAAATGGACATTTCCATCCATTTTCTGTTGCATATGCAATAAATATGCTCTCTACAGCAAACTTAAAATTAAAGCCCACTAGATTATTCCCAGTGACATCATAGTCTGACAATATATTTTGTCGTACATTTATTTAATGCTTTTAAATAATTGCTCCCAATTGCAGCTGTCAAAGCAAAGCGTTGTGCAGAGTTTGAATCAAATCCAAGTCTTCTTAGTCATTGAGTCTGTATCTCTGGTATGCTTGAGTATCTCACCGGATGAGAGTGTAGTCGATTGTGGAGACTGGGCCTGTGCTGGTCCACGCACACCACTTTCTTCATCTCCTCGAAACTGGGGTCAGAGGGCACCATGTCAAAGAACGGCGGCCTGTACTCCTCCACGATTCCTAAGAAAACCACAGATTTAATGCATTTCTATGGTAGCTTTTGTCATCTTTTGCTGACTACATTGGATGTGAATTTTTACTGACAAAAAATGCAGATGTGAGCAGAGACTGAAAGTCTGTTCCGACCATATCTATAAAACTGTGGTTTGGGTGTTGAAGGAGGTTGGCAGTACTAATACTTCTGTGGGAGGATGACTGGAAATTGTCCAGGGCGACTAAGAGCATATGGCTACTGACATTATGGGGAAAAACTACAGCAGGATCATTTAAAAAAAAAAAAAGCTTCTCTTTTGCATTTTTCAGACTTAAATGTTTTTATTATTATTATTATTATTATTATTGTTATTATCATTATTATTATTTAAGCTTATATTAGGTATATATGCACACACTGCTCTTTTTAAAAGGATAGCGGTCAGTAGGTTTTCATGATAGGAATTAATACTTCTACTCTACAAGGACTCATATTGATCAAAAGGGACAGTTAAAACATGTATAATGTAGTATATAATTTCCATTTAAAATTAATTATTCTTTTAAACTTCTTACTCATCAAAGAATCCTGAATAAAATGTATCACATTTTACAAAAAGATATTAAGCATACAATAAAGAGAAACAAATCAGCATATTAGAATGATTTCTAAAGCATCTAAATCAGTTAAGATGCTGAAAATACAGCTTTACCATCACAAGAATAGATTACATCTTAAAATATATGAACATTAATTTAAAATTGTAATAAAATCTCACAATATTACAATGTAATATAGTATTTACTGAATTTTGATTAAATACATGCAGCTTAAAGAGAATGAGACTGACTGAACCCAATTATGAACTGCAGTGCGTGTTTAACTGCAGTGCGTGTATACATACATGTTTAAAGCTACTCTGAACTTATGTAAAGATAGTGCACATAAGTTATTTATAAAGGTTGTTTAAATGCATTTTAAAAGTAGGAGTGTGTGTGAGAGAGAAAAAGAGAGAGAACAGGCGCATCTGGACTACATGAGCAGGAGTGTTGACACCAGATAAGATTGTTTATAATTATTGGGCCGCTAATCGTGGGTGGATAGGGAGGGAGATGTAGACATGTAGAAAAAAACTCAGGGAGAGACTGAGGAGGGGGAAGTAAGTAAAAAACTTTTTGATGACAAAAAATAAGTCTATCACATCTATCAGCATGGTGAAAATCGTTGCTTAGCAACAAAAAACTGAAAGTTAGTTAAAATGGTAAGATCCTGCAGTCACGGTGCTTTCACTGCAATGTGCAATGAAACATTAAAGGGCTATATGTACGAATTTGGCATGTGTTTATAGTTTCAAATTCCCAATGTATGAACAGCTTGCAAAGACAGAGATTAATTTAACTGTACTGTTTGAAACATAATTAATTCCAAGTCACAAGAGCCCAGAATAGGGGTGGTGCCAGCAAATAAAGTTGAATAATTGTTTCATCTTACCATTTACAATAGTCCGACGAGTTATCTCCCACAAGACGAGACCCAGGGCCCAGATGTCAGTTTGTTTATAGGACTCAAAAACATCAACACGAATAGTCTCATCCAAAACCTCTGGTGCCATGTATCGCTTGGTGCCCACTCTCGGGTTGGTTCCCACATCCAGGTAGTCATTAGACTGAGAGTGAATGACAGCCAGGCCTGAGAGATCACACAAATGTTATTGTTGAAGCTTTATAACATATATTCACATTATTGCTTGTTGACATTACTGCTTATTGTTGACATCAGAAATATCATCCCATTTAAGGAAATACTTCGAAAAATGAAAAATAGACTCGGCTTCCTGTTACGGTGTTCTAAATGTTTGTCAGGGTGTTGCATATATGGTTGCTAAGGTGTTTTAGCTTGTTCTTATGTAGTTGCAAATGTGTGAGGTGGTTGCTACAGTGTTTCAAGTGGTTGCTGCTAGAGTGTTATTAAGCGGTTGTTTAGCTGTTCGAATTCCTTTGGTTTAAGGCAGTTGCTACAGGGTTTTAGGTGGTTGTCAAGGTGTTGCTATAGGTGTTTTGAGTGTTTTAACATGTTCTTATGCAGTTGCAAAGATGTAAGGTGTTACTACAGTGTTTTGCATGGTTGTCTGAGTGTTGCTATATAGTTGCTAAGGTGTTTTGTGTGTTTTAGTATATTCTTATGTACAGTAGTTGCAAAGGTGTAATTGGTTGCTACAGTGTTTCAGGTGGTTGTCAGAGTGTTACCATGCAGTTCTTTTAGTGTTCTGTTTGTGCAGGTGTTCTGTGTTTTAAACATTTTTGATGCTTTTGGAAATGTGCTAAGGTGGTTATAAGCAGGTTGCTAAGGGTTTTCTCAGGTGCTCAGTGTTTCAAAATGTGTTCATGCTGTTGCAAATGTGCTTTGTAGGAGGTTATTAGGTGGTAAGATGTTGCTTAAGAGTTTTAGTCCGTGTTATTTAGTTGCTAAGGTCCTCTGGCCATTGTTAGGTGGCAAATATTTGTGAATGCCTGGGTAATGTGGGTGCCAGGTGTTCTTTTGGTTGCTATGGTATTCTTGGTGGTTGCTAGGTGATTACCCAGGTTTAAAGCCTCTGTGATATTCTGGTAATTAGAACACATCTCCTAAATAAACCAAACAATTTGAGCTTTCTCATTGTGGAATGAGCTGTGCACCAAACTCTAATTAGACTCATCTATTTTTGTCTTGCCTCCTTACCCAGGTCTGCAATGCAGCACTGGCCATTTCTCTTCACCAGAATGTTGCGGCTCTTCAGGTCTCTGTGTGCGATGGCTGGTTTGCCTTGTGTGCTGAGGATCTCTGTGTGGAGGTGCACGAGGCCGCTGGCGATGGACAGGCACATGCGCAGACAGCCCTCCGGGTCCAGCGTGCTGTACTGCAGGAAGTCATAGAGGGAGCCCAGCTCGTGAAAATGTGTGACCAGCCACAGTTGAGTGCTGGAGTTTTTAGACGTCATGTCTGATGCTATGAAACCTGATGGACAGAGAATGTGTGTAAGTAAGAAATATTACATTTTAAGTCAAACATTGTGTAAATCCCTCTCATTAGAAAAGCAATGTTTGGCTATGTCAGAACATATTATGGCTGCAGCAGTACACACAGAATGATCCCTTCCCACATGAGCAGTGAAAAATGCAGTGTGGGTGGAACTTACCCAAGATGTTTTCATGCCTTAGTTGGACCGTGTTGTAGATTTCAGTCTCTCGAAACCAAGACTGTTCATCACGAGAGGAGAAAATCTTGACAGCCACACTCTCTCCCATCCAGGTGCCTCTCCATACCTCTCCATAACGGCCTTTACCTACCAGAAACATTCAGAGCAAAAAGTTACATTGAATTTAGATGTATGCCATTATAAGAAGGTATAGCCATGACTTATTATTTTTCTTAATAAAAAAAAATATATTTTACAATTAAATAATGCATACAGGTATACAGTAATAATTAGGTAATGGAGCAGGACACATCTGAACCCTCAGCTTCACTTTGTAGTTTTTTCATCCTCTGCCTATTCAGCATTGTGTAATGAGATCGGTTTCACTCACCAACACACTCAACCAAAGAGATCTGTCGCGCCATGGTCCTCTGTACCAGATAGGGCAGACCAGTGCCACTGCCCGATGTACAAAACTCATCGAAGATATCCTAAAGATGACAATTATGCATATATGGGAATAACTTTTTAAAAAACGCAGTACAATCTCCTCACCACCACATATTTTCATAATGGATAAAAATTAAGCAGTTTTCAATGCATACATACTATGGACTATTTGTAGCAAATCCTTTATTATTTAAAATGATTAGTTTTGCTTCTTTTGAATGGAAGTCTCACAAACTGGAAACACTAAAACCCATCATTTGAAACGGTCACACAATTAGTTATTTTACTTAAAGTGAGTAAACCCATTGCCTTAAAAGTAACAAGTTGACTTTACAACAAAGTGAGTAAACCTGCAAATCTGTTAAATATTGGAACAACATGAAACTGATAAGTTGACTTAGCTTAATTATATATTCATCATGGGTTTACTCATATTTAAAAAAAAAAAAAAAAAAGATTGTTTTAAGAGCAACAAGTTTACACATTTTGAAAAAGTAAAGTCAACTAATCTCTTTTACAGTGTACATGCAGAAAAATGTGGATATGGTATTGAGACTTCAGAAAATAATAGTGTAAAGTAGAAAATTATTAATTTTGTCAATTAATAACTAAATTTAAGTCATTTAATCGTTTAGCAACGATTGATTTTTTTTTCCTAGTCAGATTATGAATGAACTGAGCATAATGAAGCCAGTCAAAAAGCTGTGATTGTCATAGAGTACAGTAGTGTTTTACCCCGTATGTGGGGTCTCCTCCACTGGGGACTTTGAGCATGGTGGTGTCATGCTCAACTGGATGGCAGTGTTGACGTCTTGTACGCAGCCATAACACAAGTCCACAAGCTGCCATGGCCATCACCAACAACACCAGCAATGGCACTCCAATCAGCAGAATCACTCTGATGGGTTTATCCACTGCCAACAGACACACTGAGTAACACCACTGTACCACATCACCACAATAACAAAAGACAATACTGTAGAGCTGCATTTTATATTAAACTTTGATTTCTGTTGTTGTAAGCCACATGGCCAATAGTCAAATAATTAATAAATATAAAAGAACATCATGTCACATAAAATATTATAGCCATGACTTATTCTTTTCTGAAATGTAAAATATACTTATTTATATATTTATTTGAATCCATAGAATACACTATTACACTATTATAACACTTATTAAGCTTTGAGTAAAATTTAAATAAAAATGAAAATATAAAAATAAAATCAATTTCAAATAGTTAATAAATAATACTCTAGTAACTCAATGCTACTTAAATAACACTAGCTTGCAGTATATATGTTAATAAATGTATAAATTATAAATGTATTTGTTTTCTTAATTATCTTAAAATAATTTTTGGTAAATGCAAAAGATTTTTCAAATATTTTAATAGTACTAATTTATTACACAAATTCTTCAAAATATTTTTCTGTTCAACATAAGCTACTCATACAGGTTAGGAATAAATAGTGATAACAGAATTTAAAATTTTCAGGGTGAACTGAGACTTTAAATATGTATAATTAACTTGTAAAGCACCAATATAACACTAGGAGGCAGGAGAGAGCAAACTTCTACAGATGCATCATGTCAGATCAAAACAAGGCAACAGACTCTTTCATTTTAGTTCTATATATATTAACAACTCAGAAACGAGTAAGTGAGCTAAAATGTAAATATCTGACCTTTTTTTTCAGGCATAGTGAGGTTTGCATTGCAGTGGTGTGTGTAGCAGCATTTGGTATAAACTCCAGGTATAGCAGGTACGTAGCACTGCTCGCCGGTCTGAAAACAGCCCCTGACGACCCGCTCGTGGACCGAAGTGTAGAAGCAGATATGACCCCAGCAGCTGTTGTTTTCACACAAGTTTGTGTTCTCACAACTGCACTGTAAACTGCTTTCATCTGTCAACAAAAATATAACGTGTAACTAATAGTATAGTATTTTAGTTGAGTTAGATGGGTTCATGGATGGATGAAGGATAGACTGATTGATCAATCGATAGCACTACAGTAACAAAAGACAATTAGAGGGATAGATGGATGGATTGACAAATCGATTGACAATGAACAGACAGATTGATGGAGATAGATGGATTAAATGATAGAATGAGTTGTTAGATAGTCTAAAGATCTAAAATGATATTTTTGTTTTACTTTATTTATTACTGGAAACTGTAATAAATTAAATAAAAAAGGTAATTTAGGTGTAATAGTTATTTTTACATCAATCCTGTCATTGGCACAATGTTGCTTCAGATGCAAAGACTTGATCAGTGTCCTGCCACTTTTTCATGCCACAATCCGTACATAGGTATTGAAATGGTTTTGTCTACCACTGTTTTTCCATCCTCATTCTCAGCCTCCATTTTATGGAGAAGCTAATGTGCTCCTATACTTTTGACTTCACTCAAGTCCTGCTCCTCCACTGAAGCACTGAAGCACTCAAACATCGGCATATCGCTACATGACTTGATTTTGTTTCTTTAAATAATTGTGTTATTCACACTACGCAACACTACGTAAATGATCCACATGAGGGGCATCACACACTTCACTATCTGACAACAACTCTTTCAACCAAACTGCTCTGTCCAGCCCTCAAACCACAGCCAATGAAATGTTGAGGGCGGAGCCGTCAGAAAGATCTGAACACTATTGGCTGCTTGTGTGAGGATGACATCACTGACACACAGTGTTTGAAATCTTTCTAAAAGTGTTCAAGGGAGCGTTTGAAAGCATCGTCATTCAGCTGATCTGTCAGTGGATCGATGGCTCATAAATCTGCACGGTTCAGCTGAAAGATGTGGCTTTAATATGCTCTTGTGTCCATGTAAACGCAAGGTGAATCAAGTGCATCGATGACCATTCTGGCCAATCACAGACATTTCTGTTGAGCTCCTGAACACAACGGCCATTCAGCTCATGGCTTGCTTTCTCATTGGCTGCAGCTCGTCACTACATCTGACTCCACATGGGGTCGAGTCGGCCGATTGGTCTGGGATATTGGCATATATAGCATGGTAGATATTGGATTTTCGTCTGCGAGGTGTCGGCAAGTCAGTGAGCCTGTTTGATAGTTCACACATAAAGACTGCTCAGTGCCAAGCACCCACAGATTTTCCCCCAATCACAGCACAATCTGTCAGGCTCAAATTGGGCTTAAAATCCTGTAGTGTGAATTAGGCATAAAATGGATAAACATGCCCCATTCACATAAACACATTACTACATTCCCCATAAACTTGTTATGAAACAACATTAAAAGAAATATTGAAAAACTGGGTTTCACTTTGTGATTGTTCCTATCCATGGGTCATGATCTAAACAGATGTGCACTCACCATTCTTTGGAGTAGAAGTCTCCATAAGATGATCTGAAAATAAAAAAAAGTGATTTGCAACTGTAAAAAGATGTCAAAAGGAGCAGGAAGTCTTCTGTCTTTCATTCCTCTGTCTTTCATGCAGTGCTCAGACATATGCACACATATAATCACTTCTGTGACCTCAATTTTGTAATCTCACCTGCAGTTGTTGCGTAGCTTCCAGAATACACCAAAACAAACAGTACTACGAGCATCACTGAAGCCTTCATGTCTAGTAAAGAGGGGATATATAATGAGAGAAAGACTTGGGAGAAAGCATTTTGACACATTTGCAGCTCCTTTTGTTTAGTCATATGTGCATATGCCATGGTGGCTTGTGGCATCATTTGCTAATCACCAGTTACCGCTCAATTCTTGAAACCATATAATGGCGCAATCAATGACATGTAGTGTTGGAATCTTAATGGAGAAAAGCTCAATAACCCCTGTCTGCACCAAAGGAAGTCACAGATGCAGAGGGTCCAGTCAGTCTGTCTGTGCTGCAATTATAGTCGGAGAGGGTGGGAGAGACTTTAGTGGAGGCCTCGCTCTCCTCTACGCCGCTGGTCCTTGCAGACACTCTGGCTGCTGCACACACAGAGTAAATATTGATGGCTATACTTCCTGCCATTCAGAGGCCGCACCCGGCTAGCCATCCAGATACTCCGGATTGCTTGTTCCTTTAAGCCTGGAAGTTGGCTGGTCACGCAAGCAACATGGCTGAGTGAAATTAAAGGATGGAAACATTGGCCTCGTCTCCAGGCTGCTTTCAAGAAGCAATGGGTACCCTCCTTTGTTATGCATACTTATTAAGTATGATTTATTTGAAATAGTGTGATTATTATATTATATACACTAGATTCATATTCAATGGACATCAAAATTTCCTAAATTATAGGAAATAAATTTAGTTCTATTTAAAGTTATTTTAACAAAACAGCAGTTTTTAAGCATATTTCAAATTACATATATTCTGAAACACAGAATAAAAAAAATGGATTATCAGATACATCACAGTTATTGGCGTTAAACTGGCACCTGGTGGTAATTTCCTTACTTGTATGATAAACCCTATTTTTAGCCAAACTTTACAGTTTTCACTGATTTTGCAAGACAGTGAGCCGTTCTCAAATGACTGAAACTCTCTGATAGCAGATAAAGGTCAAAGGGACGACCCTTTCTGCCATAGCAAGAGAAGCTGATACATCAAATCTGTGATTAGTCATATATTTCTAGAATATTGTTTGTAATCTTTGAAAACTTTACAATGTCACTAACTCAATCAAGTCCGCCAAATTGCTTTCCAGTTTAGCACTTAACAGGTTAAGGATCTGTATTTGTATATAGTACCTCACTTCCTACTCATTTTTGACAGTCACCTTTAGAGTTTTATGTTCAAAATAATTTTTGAGCTATAAATCATTGCTGTTCTTTTATTTTGATCAATATAAAGATATTTATAAATAAAACAATGAAATCAGTTTGGAGATCTTTGCTTGCATTCATACATTTTTAAATGTGACTTAAGTGTCTCAAAATTATATTTAGGCCAATATAACTGCAGTATGCTGAAAACAACAGAATGTTCTCATGTTGCCCCAACACTGTAATTAAAGTAGGCATACTATATACTTATGTGAGGTCATGGAAAAACAGAGTCAGCCATGATGCTTTGAAACAGATAATTAGATCCAGAGTTTGTATGTATGAGTTGAAGAAATTAAAAAAAATGTCCATGGTAACATGGCCACATGGGAGGTTTCCTAATATGTTTTTGAATGTTTGATCTATTTAATCTGTGACAACTATTTGTTACAATATCTACAATACATTTGTAAAGAAATGAATGGTGATGCAAGTCTAAACAAACAAGTTAGTTAAATGAAAATGATGATGGCAATTGCCTGATATAGAAACACATACAGCAAAATTCCAGGAGGAGTCACATTGTCTGTGTACAAGTCTTTTAAATACTCCATTTAAGCCCAGCACAGGTGGGTCAGTGTAAACACCTCTGTCATGTACACTTGGTGCACAAAAAGGGGTAATTGCTGGGCCTTCTGGGCCACATTTAGGATGGAAAACAACCCCACCCTTTAGAAATGTTCTTCTCTCTGGGTATGTTGATCTTTATTTCTAAGCTGCCAGGATGTTTCTTAAATCAGATAGTGTCCATCTTGAATCAAAGCCTAAAGTGAACATGATGAAATGAGATTCCTGTTTAGATGACCTGCTTGTCAGCATTCTCTTCAACAGCAGTCAGCAGACTCATGAGAACTAAACTAACAGTGCACTTTCTCAGGACTGAGTCACTCAAATAGAATAAATTAATAAATTAATTTGAAGAGTTCAGAATATTCCCTATAGTGTCTCAAATAAAATGAACAATAAAAGAATAAGCAAATTTCAGTTTAAAATGTTATGTTTCTCTGCAGGATATGCTAAAGTCCCAATAGTATTTTATATCAGCTGTCCATAATGGCCTATATTGTTAAAAATCATGAGTTTGAATCAGGATTTTGAAATAGGGGGAATTTTAGCATTCACCAGCCTATCTCTGGCTCCATCTTGCAGCTGTAGGAACTTGCCTGTTTCGAATGCAGTTAAAAAGAAGTAGTATGCCTCAGTGTATTTGTAAGCACCAGCATTTCACAGTTGCAGAGATAAATGAACTGACCTCACGGCTCATGATAACTAGATGTGGGCTTCGTTTAAGGCTCTGTTTGCATCAGTGACTGCGAGGATTCTTGTAAAACATGGCTTGCAATGATGCCTAAACAGTACATTGGTATTTATTTATTCTGCAGTTTTGGAATAGTTAATTGTAATACTAAGGCAGTCTGAAATATAATGAGTCGTACCATCATTGTATGAAAGCATTCATCCTCATAGTATGCAACAGATGCATACTATCATTATTTAACACACAGTATGTGGTAACACATGACAAGTAACGGAAGTTATGTAATCGAATTACTTTTTAAAGTAACTAGTAGAGTAACGCATTACTTTTTAATTTCCTAGAAAATTTTCCAAAATTGTAATGCTAGTTACTTTTTCTCAGTTAATGACTGACAGCTCTCCTGTCCCTGTGTTGAGAGAAATCGGGAGTAGGTGCAGAGGTGTGCACAATGTATAAACCAGATACTGTAGTTCAGAATTAAATGTAAACATGCATTTACTCATCGCTGTTGCTTGAAAACAGATTCTCTTATAAAGGATAAAAACTATGAAATGCAAACTTGAACTTTTCTTTCATGCATCCTATTCTTCATGTAATACATGGATTTACATCCCTTCAACCTGAGGTTTATTCACTTCACATTTTACTTTTGGTGTAAAAGGCCCTTTATTTGTGAAAATATAAATTGTATTATATTATTACAAACAAGCAAGTCCTGCAGCCCAGATGAAAAAAGTAATGCAAAAGTAAGTAACATAACACATTATTTTCCTTAAAAAGTAACAAAGTTACTCATTCAGTTACTTGTATTACAAGATTGTAATGCATTTCTTTTAATAGTAACTTTCAGCAGACATATATATGTATATGTATATATAGGCAAGATATTATAATAATGATAGGAAATGGACAAAACAAATAAAGCAATGTATTTCAGCATTTTGTGATTCTCTTTTTCTTAAAATAAAGAATTTGCTGCTAAATCCCAATTTGCCCATTCATAATGTAAAAGCTATCACCAACCATTCGTTTTTATCAAATATTACTTCAAACATATCCAAAACCTTTATTTCACACGTTATCAACACTCCTTTTTAAACAGTCTTCATTTTCATTTAAAATATATTCACGATTTACGCATCATTCGCCACAACAGCAATTGCAGAGTGATTAAAAAGAGATTAGAAAACACGATGGGTAATTTACCTGGTTTTCGTTTTCCTTTAACTCACGAATCAAGTTGATCAATCTTCATCTGTTTGTAAAACTCGTTTCTCATTACTCAAACATAAAAGTATATTCTCATAACGGCGGCTATAGTAAAATCAGCTGCGCAAGTCATATCCAGATGTGTTGGATCCTTAACTTTTCCCACATCCCGACATTCTCGGCGTAAACTAAAGTTAAACTTTTTAGAGTTCCGTTTTCATCCACTTACAAACCGATCGGTCTTATTTTCTCAAGCGAAATATTGCGTAGATCGCCGTAACGGTGAACATATCGAGTCGTGGTATATATATATCTCCAGTCAAATCTCGAGCTGATAAACCGAAAACAAGAAACTGCTTCTCGGAGAAGGAACAGTCTTCTTCCGCTTAGAAATAAACATTCCCAGATCAACCCATAACGACTCCATCTCGATAAGTGCAAAGCAAACTTTGAGCAATGTTCCTGATTTAGGGGTTAGATTACAGATTTTAAAATATAGGCTACTGCTTTGTCCCACCTCTCATTGTCTAAGCCGGGGTTCACTAGGAATGCGCTCTCATAGCTGTTTTCCTGTTGCTGCAAGACCTTTCATTTTTTCCACGTCTGTTTTTTTCCTCATAGCTGGTTGCATATGAATGGGACTTCATAGAGGATCCGTGTGCCGTCTGAACACATCACATTTCAAAAGTGATCTTCATTAGGCCATCTCCTTTTGTGAATTTCTTTCAAAATTAACAAAATATGAAACCAAAGTTTGCCAGTTGGCAATAATACCGTCTTGCAATTTTGTATTTATTTTTTTGGTGGTGTAGGTCTAATCTTAAAGATCTGCACAATAACCAAAAGTTTTGTTTGAATCTGTGTGAGGTGGGTGAACTTTTGGCTCTTTCTGTATTTTCTGGAAAAAAGCTTGCTCTAGGCATTTGTTATGCTACATTTTGTAATATTTAGCAGTAGGTTAACTAAAATTTACTTTTAATCCTTTAAAAGTTTACACTTCTCATACAATTTAAAAAAGCCTCTCAAGCCAACAGGGTTGCATTTGTTGGGAAAAAAATATTATATGAATGCCTAATATGAAAAATGATTATAATTTAACATAAGAAAATGTATAACTCTTACTTGTTTTAAAACATATTTTTTTGTGATTGAAAAGCTGAACTTTGTTATTTTCGGACACAAACCTTGTTTGTTTTTACTTTTCCATTAACAGCAAGAAATAGAAATCTTCTATGACATTAATAATATTTTTTTATAACCGTCACTTTTAATATTTTTTTTATTCATTCTGGCTGAGTAAAATAAAATTTCTTTAAAAACAATTCCCAAATGTCTAACAGTAAATTCAGATATAGGCCATATAACATAATATGACAAAGTTACAGTCAAAATGACCAAATTTCAACATAACAAAAACAGAAGTGAATCACAAAACTGAATATGAATGTCTTTATTCAGACCTTAAAAATGCAAATAATAAATTCACAAAACACAGATGTTGGTTTATTTGATGGGAAACAGTTGGTTTATTTGATGGGACAGTGCTGAAGGCAGGGCGACCCGAGGTTATAGTGACATCTCCCTCTAAAGCTTAAAACCTCCCTTATGCTCCAATTGAAAGCAAAGAGCAATCTCAGTTAGCTGAGATGACAGCTCTTACAGATATGATGGAAACAAAAATCCCATCTTTCGTTCATTGCAACATAATCACAAAGAAACTTCCAAGAAAAATATTAACTTAGGCTGGATCCGTTGTATTACTCATTAGACAAGAGAAAATGTTCATCCAGTTTTTCCTTTTGGAGGCTTTTTCAGTCTGCTTTCTTGGCTGGTGTTTACAAATGCAGCTGGCACTCCTCAGATCGGAGAAGGAGAACTGTTATTTACTTTTCTTTTATGATATGTGAAAATATGAGGTCTGTTATTTCTCAAACATCTATTAAATGATGGAAACCCCTTTTTGTTTTTTAATCATATGACAACAAATCCTGCTTTTAAACATTTAAATAAACAATTGATTTTATATTAAATGTTTAAGCCTTTATTTTACAAAATTGTAAAAATGTTAAAAAACATTATTTATGTATTATATTATACATAAATTATATTTATGTATAATTATTATATTTAATTATTATATTTATTTATTGTATTTTTATATTCAATTGAATGCATCCTTAGTTATATTAAAAATGTCTTGGTGTTCTCAAATATTTTAATAATTTTTAATATGATGATCCCCCCATATCGCTTATCTAAATAAACAATTGATTTTCTAAATTGTAATATATATTAACAAACATTATATTATGTTATATATATTAATATATATTTTTTTAAATATTACAACTACTGGAAAAAAAATCTGAAAACTTTTGTAACGTAATTTAACATTTTAAAAAGGTGTTTTAAATCAAATAAAATCTTAGTGACCTCAGATATTAGTATAAATTATTTATATCAAATTGAAAACTCCACCTTTGTACCACTTTATTTGTACCACCATTTAAAAATATATTTTATTTAAATTTGGGCTAAAATAATACATAAAGTAAAAAAATTTATATAAAGCCTACAGCCCTGAAATAGATGATGTATTGTTTAACAAAGCTGAAAGTTGTCATTGGAGATGTGTTAGTCTTCTTCCAACTGCATGCAGCGTGTAAATCAACTTTGGAGAGGTCGGGATATCATTTAGCCTAATTTGGAAGTGATTGAAATGTTGTCATTTGCTATTGGTTGATCCTATATGATTGACAATGTTGCCCACAAACATATCATTACTGAAGAGATATTGTTGCAAAAGAGAACAAGCTTTTCTTTCCTTCGGGAAACATGCCACATATCCTGAAATAAGTCTGTTACTATTTCACTCTACAATAGTTTTGCATATATGCTGCAAATTTAAGAAAGAAAATCAGCTTTATCAGTTTATTTATACATACTACAATTCTGCACTCAGCTTGTTATTTTGGTTTACATGTCTTGACCTTACTTCACGTCAAGGCAAATAGTCAGTTACGTAAGGATGGCACAATGAGTGGATTAATTTCCAAGTGCCCTGCTTTGTGACCTCACTACTCCAATTATAGCCTTGCCTTAAGCTCAGTGATTTAAAGGTTTAAAACCTCCAGCAATCCCATCAAAATAGTGTAGAATAAGATGTCACCAATAGGTGGGTTTAAACTTTATTGAATTAAGACTCGTATTTTTCTTAAATAAAATATTGGGTTTTTAATTTATATGCAACTAAAACACATGAACAACTTTATAGTGAGTCAAAACAAACAGAAACATAACATATATTGGCTGGTGCAATTTTTTGTACAATTTTCAACTTGCAGTCCGAACAATCATACGGACAAAATTAATAATAATACATGCAGATTGTTGCATAGATTGAGCTTTCCTTGGGGTCAGTTTAGTGTGCAATAAGTGCTTTCCCTGAGACACAAAATATTAAAATTCATGAACTCATGAATTCATGAAATTAATAAACATTCAATTTAAACAACTGCATAAAGACAAAGAGGAAAGAACAACATTGTAAGCATCCTTTTGCCTTAATGACATAGCTTTTAATAAAGTGCTGTCAAAATGAACATGGTTCAATTTCTATGCTGACTTTCAAAGTCATTTGTAGAATATTAGAGTGCAATACAAAGAAATTAAAACAGTAAAGAGACAATTACACTACCATTCAAATATCTAGGGCCAGTAAGATTTTAAAAAAATAAAATAAATTATTCAGCAAGCATGCATTAAATTGAACAAAGGTCATGGTATTGGTAACAGATTTAATTTCTTTTTAACTTAATACTGTTTTCACAAAAATATTAAGCTGTACAACCATTTTCATCATTGATAACACGTAAATCAGCATATTAAAGTGATTTCTGAAATACCATTAAACACCTAGGAACATCACAGGAATTAATTAAATTTATTAGCTAATTGAATAACAATGAATGTACATTTGAATAATTCACAATTATGTTTTTTTAATAAATTACTGACCACATAATGAAGGGTAGTGTAAAAAAAACCCCATTAAAATAAATAATGATGCCATAGCATACTCATCAAGCTTAAAGTTAAAGTTACCATTGTTATTAATTACTCACCCTGATGTTGTTCTCCTGAGAACTTCGTTACTGAGAACTCTCACCTTACTTATTGTGACCATGTTCAAAATGTCTGTAAAGAGCTGAAGCAAAAACTATTTGTTTATGGGAAAATTAGGACAAATTTGTCTTTTTCTGTTTCAGAAACTTATCTTCATGCCATAATTTTGCCATTTGCCATACTGTTTGCCTGTTTGGTCACTCACAACAAATGATATTTTGGAGCCAATAGCTAGACTGTATAATAGGGCCTATAAGATCCACAATAGACTTTCTGGATGGACACATCATTGTTTTGTGCTCAGTCTCTAATGCTTTATCATTTCAAAATTACATTATGAACAAAGGGATTAAACTCTACTATCAAATTTTAAATAGTGCTACCTCGGCAGCCCTTTGTGCTTTGGTACCAAAACCTAATACAAGGACTGATCGTTCCATCAGATCTGCAACAAATGGATGTCTGACGTTACCGGCTTTTAAAAACTGTTATGGACAGAGATCTTTTTTTTTATGTATTCACAAAAGCCTGGAATGAGATCCCACAACATTCAAAAACAATACCAACACTGAGACTTTTAAAAAAATCCCATGCTCGTCATCTGATGGTCAACTATCGCTGTAGCCACTGAGATAGTAGCCTGTCTCTCTTCATGTTGTATGTTTGGTGATTGTTTGTATTGTTCTCATGTGTTGATGGATGAGATGTTAAATGTGTCTGTATTTTTTGATGTTCTGCAGAGCAGGAACCTGCTGAAAAACAGCATTCACGCTGAGCCAGGCCCGATTATCTTTTATCTTTCCTGTTTAAAAATTAAAATAAATAAATAAATAAATCTTCGGAACCTCAATTAATATATTTTAGGTAAGACCTGAGAGTCCTCCATAGACAGCAATGGTCCCGACTCATTCAAAGTCTAGAAAGGCTTTAAAAAACATCCTCATAACAAACCATTTGTTTCAAAAAGATAAAGTTGTATGTGGGCATCCGGGGAGCGGGGGGCAGTTGTTACACCTGTGCACTGTGCTCATGATCGCGATATACTGACACAAAAGAAAGAAATCTGTTGAATAAAGCTGTTTTGTTTTATGTATACAAAAAAGTATTCTCATAGCTTGATAATAATCCGTTTGAACCACCGAAGGCATATGGTCTGTTTTGAAGATGTTTTTAAACAAATCGGAAACCCTGCTTTCTATGGAGTGACAGAGAGCTCTCAGATTTCACCTAAAATATCCTAATTTGTGTTAATGTTTGGAATGTACATGATGAGAGTAATTAATAAAAAAATTCATTTTTGGGTGAACAAACACTTTAAAAGAGAAAACCCAAAGCATCACAAATGAAAAGTTAACATGTTAAAAATGTCTATAAATACAGGCCTACTGGTTCCTGAAGAGGTATTAATCATATTGAGGTTACAAATGTAAATCCAATGTCTTGAGATAAATCTGAGTGCATTCTGTTGGCAGTTGAATCACTTTTTACTTTTTTTCTTGGCTCCTTTATCCAGCTTCTCCTGTTCTTCCTTTTTCTTCTCTTTTTTTTTCTCCTCTTTGGCCTCCTTGTACTTCCAGATTGGTGGCTCTAAGTAACCTTTGTTTCGCTTGCTCTTCTTCTCCTTCTTGGGTGTTGGCTCTCCAGACTTAGTCACTTTGATTTGAGGAACACAGCCGGCCGGAAACACGCTGTTGCGGCGGGCCATGCTGCGTGGGACGAACCTGCGAACACCATTGGAGGCCATGGAAAGCACACTGCCTCTTCGCTCCGATTCAGAACAACATGAGGCCAGCGAGACAGAAGAACCGGACGTAGACGCCGCAGAGATGGACCCGTTGCTGTGTTGTATTGTGTGCTCCTCAAGCTTTTTCCCTGAATGCATTTCCATCAGTTCAGGCACCGCTAGGCGTCTCTTGCCCACCTCTGGCGGGCTCGAGGGACACAGCGGACGGCATCCCGTGACCACCAGGGGGCTGTGGATGCTTGTGGTCATTCGCACCATATGGTCCATTATGCCATTGTCCTGGGGGTCGTGTGGAAAATTGAAGGTGAACGTTGACTTGAGGCGATGGGCGACTTTCTGTCCTGTGCTTTTTGTGGCTGTGGCTTTGGCCACCAGCTCCTTCAGGTCTGGCCACTCCGGGATGTATTTTTCACAGAATTGTTCAGCCTGAAGCCTGCTGTTCAATCGCCTGAGCCTGTGTAATGTTTCAAAGCGGCCTGTCTTCAGAGCCCATTCTCGGATGTTCTTGCCTCTTGTGGCATCCACAACATGAATATTGGCCCCTAGAAAAATAGATATATAAAATGTAATGATATAGCCATTTTATATACAGCCTTATTATATAGAGACATTAACATACAATTCTGTTAGCCTGATATTTAAAAGCATAATTTTTTTTTAACTGTTACTTGTTCTTTTTAACTTTTAACTGTAGACACAAATGTAGCAGTTTAGTACATTTTCTTTAAAAAAATTTTTTGTACATTTTATTGTACTTAAAAAAGAAATGCTGGCTAATATGGGTTAAAAAAGTAGACAATTGAATTGCAGTTGAAAAGAAACAAATCAGTATTATCTGATTTCGTTTTGATTATATACAAAACAATTATGAGTGTATTGTTTTGATTGTTTTTATGCAATTTTCAGATTTATTTATTTATGGATTTGTTTTTATTTTTATTCCATTTCTACAATTTTTGGAAAACCCTATGTATTACATATATCTGTATGTAAATTTGGAAACTGCCATAAAAAACTAAATAAATAAAAAAATGCTGGTTTGTTTGGGTCAAATGTGGACATACCCAGCTATTGGTTAAAGCTCTGACATTATTTTAAATGAAGTGTTTAGTCATAGAGTTTGGTCATATTTGATAAAAATTTGAGTTGAAACAACACTGTATTTTGTATATTTGTAGTATTTTTTTGGTTTAGTGGTGTGATGATTACATAAAAACTAAATTACATGTTTAGGATTTGTTTACAATTTCATAGTGTTTTTATCTGCAGATTTCAAATGTTTTGTTACATTTAATGTAGCAAGGTTTAGACCTTCATTCTAATTATGCTCTTTTTAAGGAGTTTTTTTTTTCAACATGAGTGCAGGTTGAACAGAGTTTAATCTGTAACTACACTAGTTTTTTTTTTAATATATGAAATGCATTATATCTGAAAGTATTGGTTGTTGATTAGAAAAGCCATAAGCAGTTGTTTTTACTCCACCAAGTGCCCACTTAGTGTATAGCATATCTAGTCTAAAGATTTGTATGTATTTTAAAACATAAATTACCTATCCTACAGTAAGAAAAAGAGGCATTTTTTAATCAAGCTTTGGGTGCTTTATTAAATTTACATAAACTTTGAAAAATATAATATATAAATGTATTAATTAATTTATTGTTATTATTCATTTATTTTTATCTTATATAAATGTATTATAATTATTATTATTATTATTGGTGGTAGTAGTAGTAGTAGTAGTAGTAGTAGAAGTAGAAGTAGAAGAAGTAGTAGTTGCAGCAGCAGCTGTAGCAGAACTAGAAACAGAAGTATTTGAATTTGCTTATCCGACTTGGCTTAAATGACCAGCGTGTGCATATAAAGCAATCGATTTTAATGTATTATTATTATTAATAATATTGGATTTAGTAATTATTAATATTAGTAATAGTTAGATTTGCTTGTCCAATGTACTAAATAACCATTGTTAACCATAATATGAACAATCTGTTTTCAAAACAAATTAAATAAATTCAACACCACCACATTAGTGCAAGCAATCAAAATTTTTATTGTTAAAATTATTGTATTTAGACGAATTAACTAATTATTGTTATTTTTACACTTGATTACTGTACCTTTGTTGCAGATGGAGTAAATGTGGTGAATTGTCATACGACTGAATAATAAGCTGTATGTGGACACATGGCTAATCCATTACTCACTGTGAGAGCTAATAGATTATCCAGGCAGGGGATCAGAAAAGAAAATGTCCTCAGGATTGACTTTTAAACCTGCCCGTGCTTATGTCACACATCACATCACTGTGCCTCAAAAGTCAGCTTGTTATCTGCTTTACCTGAAATACTTTGTGCAAATCACTGTCTCTAGCACATGTTTAACTACGGTACATTTGTGCATGTGTATTGTGACATTTTGACCCCATACATATTAAGCTTTCTGGTTGATTTGATTCTGTGGTTTGCATCCCTTTTGACTGTAATATTTTTGATTCACAGTTTGTGTTAAAAAAAAAAAAAGTTTTTACAATGTATAGTAAATTCAGAAAATAAATTAAATTCACAAAAACTATGGAATAATAATATTTTATTAATATACTTGACATTTCCCGGTCTGTATAAATCTGCATGAATCTGCAATAAGCTGCAATACAAAAAAAATGACCCAGGAAATTGGATTTACAGTAATTTTTGCATGTTCATTTTTTAAGAAATAAAAAAAAATCTGTATAAATCAGCACAAATCTGCGATAAGCTGCAAAACTAAAAAAATGATGCAAGAAATTGGATTCGCAGAAATTTTGAATGTTTATTTAAAAAATATATAATTAAAAGTCCACATAAAAATGGTAATGCTTAAAATATCCAATACTATGAAATTCAGATTTTTTCAAATGAAATTACATTAAATGCTAAGATTAAAAATCTAGAAGGCCAAGAAATTTCCAATTCTAAATTATTCTAACATTCGTAATTTTAGCAACTTTAATTTAAGTACCAACTCCCACTATTGACTACTGGCATGTTACCTGCCTATTAATAAGATGTTGGCTGTTTATACTTTTAAAGTATGATCTTATTCTACATCCCTAATCCTACCCAATACCTAAACCCAACTACTACCCTAATAATTGTACCTTAAAATAAAGTGTGACAATAATTTTAATATATTAAAATAAAATATTAGTATTTTAGTAGTGGTCTAGACTTACAACCTAACTAAAACCAATATTTTGACATGTAAATAATAAATTTGTCATTCTCTTAAAAAATACAAAGGTTTATACACTGTAAGGAATAACGGTAAGGCAGCGGTCACTGGGACACTACCCTTTCGACTTGTATCTAAATGATCCATAATGGTATCTCAAAGGAACACATTACTACCCAAATATACACAAAACATACCTTTGAGATGCCACCATGGACCCTTTAAGGATCTTTTGAAAAGATAGTGCCCCAGTGACAGCTCTCGTAGTGAAGTTTATTTATAAACTAATTTCGAGAGGATTACGTGCTTATGATTGTTCTCAGCTGGTCACACATCAGCTCACGATTGATTATCCAATCAGATAATTCCTAACTCACTATAAATAACCAGAGTTTTCTTATCTCAATATCTTCGTCTTGAAGAATCCGCCCCTACCCACCCCTACTCCCTCTCCTTTCCAGATGGGCGACACGGCGGCCCAGTGATTAGCACTGTTGCCTCACAGCAAGAATGTCTCCGGTTAAAGTCCCTTCTAAACCAGTTGACATTTTTGTGCGGAGTTTGCTCGTTCTCCCCGTGCTCACGTGGGTTTTTCCCCGGGTCCTCCGGTTTCCTCCCACAGTCCAGAAACACGAAATCTACTCTAAGTAAATTGAACATTCCAAATTGATATCAGGCGACGCGGTGGCGCAGTGGGTAGCACGTTCGCCTCACAGCAAGAAGGTCGCTGGTTCGAGCCTCGGCTGGGTCAGTTGGCATTTCTGTGTGGAGTTTGCATGTTCTCCCCGTGTTCGCGTGGGTTTCCTCCGGGTGCTCCGGTTTCCCCCACAAGTCCAAAGACATGCGGTACAGGTGAATTGGGTAAGCTAAAATTGTCCGTAGTGTATATGTGTGAATAAGTGTGTATGGGTGTTTCCCAGTGATGGGTTGCAGCTGGAAGGGCATCCGCTGCGTAAAACATATGCTGGATAAGTTGGCGGTTCATCCCGCTGTGGCGACCCCAGATTAATATAGGGACTAAGCCGAAAAGAAAATGAATGAATGAAATTGATATCACAGCCAAGCTCTTAGCGAGTACACCTCTACTCAGCCATCCTATATCTGCCATTGTGCAGAAATAAACTGGGGGGAGTTCATCAAGATCCACCTGAGCTCAAACTCCCCTCTCGCCCTGCAAACGGGAGGGAGCCCAGGGCTCGAGCATCTCATAAGCTCAGGGCTCTCTCCTGGGACAGCATGCCAAACAAGCTTTATTATCAATCATCAGCTAAGTGTGAACTCTTGAATCTTTATTTCTGAGCGTGTACATTTACATTTTAAATAAGACATGTGCAAGTTACAACTTTCTGCAATACCTTGATTTATGCTCTTGTTGCATTGTGTTTTGACCAGAAACATTATTCCCCAATTCACGTCATCCTGTTTGCCTACTCTGGTAGGAATTCACCTATTTGACCTGTCCAGTCTGTAAACTAATTATTACAGTCCTAAAATAACATACCAGCCATGAGTAGTGACGCCACACAGTCATTGCTACCCTGCATGACTGCCTTGAGGAGAGCAGTGAAGCCTCTGTTATCCCGGAGCTCCATGTCCAACCCAGGGAAGAAATTGATGATGTAGGTGAGGATGGTTACGAAACCTGCAACATTTATAGTTAAAATTAAAAATTAAATCCTTAGTGTTTTCTGCTTTATGTGCTCATAAGCAACCTACCAGCTTGTGCGGCGATCATAAGTGCAGTGTTGCCATCGTTATCCTGATGATTGATATCCAGAAATGGGCACTGATTGAGTCCATACACAATATCCACAAAGCCTTTTGAGACCGCCAGCATCAGACCATTCTATCGGAGAATAAGAGTTTGTTAGCAGGTAAAATGAAGTCTACCAATTTTTTTGCAAAATTTCTGGTACACTGTAAAACCAAGTACATTTCACTCAAATATTAAAGAGCCCCTATTATGGGTTTTTGAAAATGAGCTTCCATGTAGTGTGTAGCACAACTCTAAGTGAATGAAAACATCCAGCTGAGGTTTAAATTTGAAAGTGCACAGGGATTAAAACTATTGATTCTTTAGCGAAATAGTTGACTCAGTGTCGAATGAATGAATCGAGTTGGGTTCGGATCTTTTGTTTGAACGTGTCTACGTCGATACGGTACATCACCAAATATGTAGTTCCAGATCCGTTAAAATGTAAACGCGCATTTGACTTCAGACACTAGTGGAGCGCTGAGGATCACGGGACTGATCATGACGCGAAGATGGCGATCACTGACTGATGGAGATTCGGCTGCGGGGAATAAAGGGTTCAAGTTCATTTTCACAACAACACCACAGTATAGCCAACCTTGTGCTGTGTTTGTTCCTGTCATTTTTCTGATTTTGGATACAATAACCTAAGCTGCAGCGCGGGATTCGTCGACCATTTGCTATTAAAGGAAGGAGCAGCAGACACTATTATATATGGGACTTTGTCAGACTTTGACAGGGACTTTTTCAGTAACTGTTAAAGTTCATATGGACCAGTTTCTTCTTCCTCTGGATCATAACATGTAAGTGTGATTAAAATTGTTGCCTCGTTTTGTGTAGTTTGCAAAACATGTGTTGTTTAATTGTCTATTATAAGTTGTAATCGCCCCGCGTGGCTTTCAATCACTTATCTATTATAGATCAGTGCTTGTGGTGTATCTCTCAGGTTAAATCTATTCACTAGAAGTTAAAGCTATTCACATATTGTGTCCAAAACCACGTTGAAAACACGCCGTGTGCTTCTTCCTATAAATGCGTTTTGTGCTCCTGATCCTCTGCTGTTTGTCGTTGCTATGGCCATCATCAGCTGTTCCTCACACACGCACGCTGTCCGTTTTCTAAATAGTTCAACTTTAGCCACTGTGTGAATTAATACTGAATGTGTGTCGTTGTTATTACTTGGGGTTAGTGTTAGGAGTAGAGTAATATGCTGGTGTTTAACTGCATTGCTTTATTGCATTCCTGCATTGGGCTCTCACATACTCTCTGGCTGCTACTTCATAGCCGTGGTGGGCATTTCTCTCTCGCGCTGAACCCAGTCGACCAATCACAACAGAGTGGGTCATCGGACCAATCAGCGCAGATTAGCTTCACGCTAAGGAGGGGTTTGGGAACAAATGAATCGCTGAACGAATCATATGGGAGTCATTGGGATAATTAGGTAAAAGACAATGAAAGTGTTTTTTGACCTTGCATGCATATCAACCTGTTGTTGGAGACCCCCAAAACCAAAATATGACCATTAATAATGCAAAATAGGGGCTCTTTAATGGAAGTTCTTAATAGAAAAAAACTTATATGAACTCAAAATTTGATTGTATGAATAAATGTTGAAAATAAGTTAAATGTTTTGTGGTTTTGCAAAAGATGAACAGACAGAGGCATAAATTAGGTTTTAAAGGGCACCTATGATGAAAATCCTTTTTTTTTAAGCTGTTTGGACAGAACTGTGTGTAGCTATAGTGTGTCCACAGTCATATTGGGGTGATATAAAGACTTTTTTTTTTATTTCCTGACGTTAAAATAGCATCCAAATCCCTCCCATTTTGGGGCCGACCGCAACTTGACGTAGGAGTGCGGTTTCCCCGCCCACCTAATTGATTGAAAGCTGCATATTAACATGTCTCCGTAGTAACGCGTATAATCATATCAACAAGACAGGACGTGTGCAAAGCAACCGGGAATTAAAGATCTGTTCAGTTCGCTAGGATCGTCAATCATCATCAAATGTGATCAAGAGTGAGTTTTACAAGTTTAACACGGTTTTAAAACAGTGCATGTTTGTAATGAATTACAGCGATTTACTTCAGCTTTACTTTATCACCACAGCCGCGTGTCAGTACAATTATAAAAGAAGAGGCTTCAATCCCGGGTTGTGGATGTTAAATCAGGTTTATTTTGTACATTAACATACCGGATATCCATACAGCAGTGGATATTAATGTGTATCCTGTCACATTTGCCGTGCAAAAACAGTGCAAAGCTAAACGCGCGCGCTGTCTGTGTGTGTGTGTGTGCCTGTGTGAACTTTGTAACGACATTGTGTGTGACTCATCGTTGCAACTCCACAACAAATACATCAAATAATTATTGGGAAAGTTCTTACTGTAATATTTCTCACAAACGTTACGTGAGATCTGCTTCCTCTATGTCTGTCTGTTATCTGAGGCAGCCGAGGGCGGAGATTGACAGGCACGTGGGAACGGTGGGCGGGGAGGACTAGCATTAAAGGCACAGTCCACAAAAACAGCTACAAGATGCTCAGAGCTAAAAAGTATGAACTTCTGGAAAGTATAATAAATAATCTGATGGGTGTTTTGAGCTGAAACTTTACAGACACATTCTGGAGACACAAAAGACTTATATTAAATCTGGAAAAAGGGGTAAACTAGGTGGCCTTTAATGTTGTGCTATGTTGGGATTTACATAAGTTTCTGTTATGTTGAGGTTTGTAGGGTTACCATTTTGATGAAAGTGTGCCTGATGTGGTTTGGTCGAGGATGGGCTGACGAAAAACTTTTAAGACTGTATATACTGCATGATTTGCAAATATATGCTTGCAAGTGGGGCGACATGGTGGCTCAGTGGTTAGCACTGTCGATTTCTGTGTGGAGTTTGCATGCTCTCCCCGTGTTCACGTGGGTTTCCTCCAGGTGCTCAGGTTTCCCCCACAGTCCAAAGACATGCGGTGTAGGTGAATTGGGTAAACTAAATTGGCCGTAGTGTATTAGTGTGTATGGATGTTTCCCAATACTGGGTTGCAGCTGGAAGGGCATCCGCTGCGTAAAATGTATGCTGGATAAGTTGGCAGTTCATTCCGCTGTGGCGACCCCAGATGAATAAATTGAGACTAAGCCAAAGGAAAAAAGAATTAATTAATGAATGCTTGCAAGTGTATAAAAATAGTCTCGTTTGTTGCATTAATACATGTTATTGCTAGATGACAGTTAAACACATAGGTTACTGTGATGTTTAAGCAAAACAAATGTTGGTAACTTATTAACTCAAATATGTTAGTAATCTGGGGGTGTACTACAGAACATTTGTCTTAACTTATGTTAAGTTAGGATTTTTAGCGAATTTGTATAACAGAAGAAATACTTAAATTGATTTGGGATTCTAATCCTAACAAAATTGTATCTCTTATTAGGAAATTGTAAACTATCATTAAGTTTGACAATATACTCTCAGGTACCAAGCAACCAACTGAGCTGCTAATGAGTTAATCTTTCCACCATTTAACATCGTTGTTTTTCATTTTCAGTCATCAATAAATGTAATGCCATTGTTGGACAGTGCAATCTAAACGTTTTTTTTGCTTTAGCTTTCGAATAATTTTCAAGTTAGGACAGCTGTCAAGTTGCGCTAAAGTTAAGACAGTTTTCTAGATTTTTGATCAAGTTAGGATGTTTCTGTAATACCACATTTCTATCTGGCGTTAGATAAGAGAACACCCTTAGGAAATGCTGTTCTGTAATAGCTTTTGTCCTAAATGTGGTCCTAACTGAAATTACCATGGTTACCAAACGGATACAAATTTAAGGTACATATTAAACGTACATTTTTGAGTCCTTCCAAATGAAATGGAATATTGAGTAGGGGCTTTCTTTTTGTGCATTATTCCCTCATAGCAAACTAACGGTAAGAGGGGCATGGTTAAGAATATTATGGCTGATTGATGTCATTATGTTGTGGCTCAAATTGATGAGAAGGACTGCAACTCCAAACGCATAAGCAAATGGTCAGACTTTGATTGAAGATTAACAAAACCAATTTCTTTTTTTTAAGTGGATTAACTTGCACAGATTAATTGTTCACCTAAAGAATAACAATGTGCAAAGTAAACAGTAAAAATATTCGCATCTTTCTGTAACACACCCCTTGCACATATCAGGTTTTACAGTGTACACATATGATGAGAACTGACTCCCTACCCTTCCGTTTATGTCTAATTCCATGACTTCGTCTATTGTAACGCCCCTCTCCAGAACTCTACGCAGGGCTGCAGAATTGTTCTTGGCACAGGCTTGGTACAAGGTGTTGGCAGGGCCTCCGCTGGCATCTTCCCGCTCATAGTTTGGGAGCACGGAGTCATCCGAGAGCACACTCTCTGAATCTGAATCATTCTCTGAAACTGACAGCTCAGAGGCATCCTCGTCTGGACCCGAGCCCAGATCTGGATCCTCCTGCACCGTGACTTTAACCCCAGCCATCTGGCCACCACGAGCCAGGACTCACACGCTCAGCAGGCACTTCGTCATCATCATAATCTTCATCATCATCATCTGCATCCTCGCTGCTTCCTCTCTGGACTCTATGATGTAAGGATAGAGATAAAGAATGAAATCACACTTTGATTGTACAGCAAAGCATACAGACGTACATTACATATGATTTCATTTTTTCTCTTTTTAACAGGACAAAGTAAGAAAACTATGCCTTTTCTGCTACTGATAAAAACATAAAGATAAATACAACTTTTTAATCTTAAATTCTGACTCTCGTAGTTATGGGTTGTATCTCAAACTGGGTTTGTATCTCTTACAGTTTTTTTTCTTTGTTGCATTTTTTTTTTTTAGTTTATAAGATTATATCTCACAATTCAAAGTTCCTTACTCAAAATCTTCTTCTGAGTTCTGACTTATTTTCCCTCACAATTTCACATTTATTTCACCCAATTGTGAGTTTATTTCTGTCTTTATTTTAACATACTGTTAGTAAGTACACAATCTCTGAATATTCATTATAAATGCCATTTTAAATATTTTAATTGCTTTTTTCTATTCATACATCTTTGTAATATTTGATCCTTTTACTGGATTATTATATCTTTTTGTATTAATGTTTATACTGAAAGCTTCATAAAAGACTTATAAAGTAATAAAGTTCTTTCTGATTCTGATTTCTCTCAATTCTAAGTTAACTTTGCAATTACAGTTGCAATTATAGATTTTTTTTAAGTGTGAAAAAACTGCAAGAAAAAGGCAAAATTGTGGGATAAAAAGTCTCAATTTGTGGGGTTGGGAGGCAACTTTGTTGTTTTGCTTTTGAAACACTGAATTTTGGCGACGCGGTGGCGCAGTGGGTAGCACGTTTGCCTCACAGCAAGAAGGTCGCTGGTTCGAGCCTCGGCTGGGTCAGTTGGCATTTCTGTGTGGAGTTTGCATGTTCTCCCCGTGTTCGCGTGGGTTTCCTCTGGGTGCTCCGGTTTCCCCCACAAGTCCAAAGACATGCGGTATAGGTGAATTGGGTAAGCTAAAATTGTCCGTAGTGTATGTGTGTGAATGAGTGTGTATGAATGTTTCCCAGTGATGGGTTGCGGCTGGAAGGGCATCCGCTGCGTAAAACATATGCTGGATAAGTTGGCGGTTCATCCCGCTGTGGCGACCCCAGATTAATAAAGGGACTAAGCCGAAAAGAAAATGAATGAATGAATGAACACTGAATTTTGTTTGGTTTGCTTAATATTACCTTAGCAAGTTACAAAATCTATAACATTTCCCTTCAACTAAAAAAAGGGGAAAATTTTATTTCAGACATTATTCGATACATACATTATAAATGGAAGGCCATCAGGGCTAAAAGTCTTTAATACAAATGAGTAAAGTTGGATGTCAACATGTATAATTTGACTATGTCAATGTGTCTACAAGCACATTAGACAATAAAAGTGTTGTATTTTCCACATGCTTTAATACATATATCCCAATATACCATTATATCACATAAGAAGTCGTGTTAATTTGTGAAAGATACTCTAATATGGCATGCATGTATGCAAATATACAATATTATAGCATCTACCATAAAAACTGCTGCCTCAAAACAGTCATATTGTATGTGTCAACATGATCATATTTCATGCTTCGTCTAATGATTTTGGGCAATTTGGTCTTCCATAATATGATGGCTTTTGTATATGTTTATATAATTTATGGTTAAACAAATATTTTTTTGCATTCATGGTGTAGTTGTAATGTATGTTTGTATCCATTTGTAACGATTGATCAATTTTACTCAACAGGTGGAAGAGCAGCAGATTATACTAAGAAAGAATGAAGAGCCTCACCTGAGGTAAACATTTGTGTTATTGACAGACCGTAATCAGGCCAATATCACTCAACAGGCTCAATGTCTCTGAAAAGCTTCATAATAGCTATATCTGGGATGAGGCTATTTATAGGTGTAGAATAACAGGAGAACAGTTACTATTTTATATTTTGACTGAGGGCGGAACTTGCGAAGCACAAAGTTTAACAAACATGATGAATGTGAATGAGAAGGCACCTATGAACTTTTGTTCAGTCTTTCTGAAAATATTCAAAGGAATGTTGATAACAAGGTCAGTAAGCATACACCAAACTAAACACTGAGAAACAAGGAACCATTTTAAGCATAGCACACTGATATTCTGTCTTCAGTTTTTACGATTGGGGGTTTTAATGCGTAAAGGGATGGTTCATTCAAAAATGAACATTGTCATTATTTACTCGCATGCCACATGTCACAAACCTGTTTTAGTTTCTTCTGTTGAACACGAAGTTATTTTGAAAAATGTTGGAAACCTGTAACCATTGACTTAAATAGTATTTGTTTTTCAATGTTTACAGATTTCTAAGATCTTTCAAAATATCTTCTCTTGTGCTCAACAGAAGAAAGAATATAAAAAATGTTTGTGACAAGTGAAGGGCGAGTAAATGATGAGTGAATTTCATTTCAGGCTGAACTATGCCTTTAAGTGCACAGGAAAACAGAATCCGTTAGTCAGACTTTAACTTGGTGATTCATGTGTCTGCTTATGTGTCAACAAAGGCCTGACTCTTGACTAATCAAAATCATCATTAAGTCCATTTCCACTTCCCACTTTTAAACCCCCAGGAGCGAGCCATTAAACAAACCTCTTAACCTCAAGTCTCTGATAATAGCAGCTTAAATGGCTACTTTCTCACATTTTCCTTTATAAATAGAAGCCACTTGCAGCATTGTGAATCAGGAAAAAATGTAACGCAAAATTTGAGACATAAATCTGCATGTGCATAAAAATATCTCATAGTTCGAAACCTAAAAAAAGGATGTATTTGCTCTCATGGTGCTTTCCCAGCAGCTATATTTAGCCATTGTTACTGGTGGCACAGTGGCTAGTGCAGACTGACATAGAGACAGTGTGTGTTTGTATGCGTGCGTGTGTGTGTGTGAAAGAGAGGGGAAGAGACAGAAGGGGGTAGTGAGGATGGGAAAACATTCCCTGTTAGTGCCACATAAACGGTCTGTTCTCTGAGAACCACAACACTGTCCACATGCTGGTTTACGTCTCCAGACCACATTTTTACACTGACTTATTGTCAGCTCAAACACAATTTGGCACAATGCAATAACAGTCATGTGTATTTCTTTAAGGGAAATGTTATGTTTTTAGATGCTTTAGGTTCAACTTTTTTTTTTTTTTTTTTTTTTTTTTACCACATTAATCTGTAAAAATAAAATCTTCCCAATTGTCTTGCAATTGATAAAATGCTTTTATAACAGCATTTGAGATCACTGATCATTATAATTATTATTGATATTGTTTCCATCAGTTTTGTTTATGCTGGATATATGCTATGTATGCACAAATGCATAAAGTAAACTTTTTTTTATGTTTTAAACAATGCTAATTCACCATTTTATTAGCCGGATGCAATATAGCAATTTTATAATATCAATATTTTTTTAATTATACAGTGAATGACATTTTATATTGAACTTCAAATAAATAATTTAAATAAACAAATAAAGAATATATACCTGAAATTCTTTGAAGTAGTTAAATGTGATAAATTTAGGGCAATAATTGCCTCAATTAATGTAAATTATATCATGTAAATTATGTGATGTAAATATTTTTACATTTTCCAAGCATAACATTTCAGTACTGCACACCACAATTTTTACATTTAATTTAAAACTAAACAAACAAAAACTATTAAATAACATATGCCTAAAATGCCTTAAAAATGTGATTTAATCAAACAGAAAATATTTTACATACAGCTTTGTTCAAAATAATAAAAAATAAATAAAAAGCCAGTAAAATTATTTCACGTTACCGGTCCAAAAATCTACTCATGCAGCATAAATAAGGAACTATCATTTGAAGCACAAACACAAAAATAAATCTTGAGCTATCAACTTGTTTCTACACACACAATTCCTCTCTGATCTTCCACTTTGTGGCCTTTCAGCAATAATACCTGTTTCCCCAACCCTTCCAAAATCCATATGCACCAAATCAACCAACAGGTCCATTGTATCTCACCATAAACGGTGCTGAGAAGGAGGCGTAATGTTGTCCCCGTCCCTCAGATCATTGCTCTGCTGTGTCAGTGTAAGTCCTCCCAGTATGGATTCGCACAGTAGACTGTCTGATCCCGCAGGACAGAGCCGTGTCCCAGCCTGTCTCCTCCTCCCCAGCGCTCTGAGTCTATTCGGACACTTAGGCCTCCCATCACTGAGGAATCCTTCCAAATCTTGACACAGGTGCTCTGTTAAGAGAGGCATGTCCACTCATCCTGATTACAGGAGATTTGTGGATTAACATTCAGAAATGGCAGCTGCCAGGAGTTGCTGAGATTGTCACTGGTGTCATTTTCACAGCTCTGAACTGGCATGGTTCTGTCCTTTTTGACTCTTTTTAGTGAGAGTTACAATTTTGCAGTATATTCAGGGCTGCAGAAAGAACTCAAAAAACGACTAAAGTGAAAGTACAGATATTGATTGTAATTTTTCCCAAAACTATAAGCATCTGGCTGAAAATATACTTGAGTAAAAGTTAAAAAAAGTAAAGCTTTAAATGATGTGTACACTTCAGACCAATCCAAACTATAAGGCTTATTTTTGGTGGTTTATTAAGTACATATTCTACATGATCTTTTTCTACATCCCTAATCCTACCCAATGCCTAAACCTAACTACTACCATAATATCTATTAATACGCTGCAAATTAGGAGTTTATTCAGGAGAATGTCACAGTTGATGGTTTGTGAATAGAGAGAATTGTACTTTACAATAAAATGTGACCAAATTATGGATTCAAAATTTTAAAGTTTTAAACACTTAATTCTCTGTTAAAAACTGTATGTTTTTTTGGGAAACATTTTCTCAAAATATAAAAAACAAGCAAACAAAATATTAATTGTATATCTGGCTATAAATTGTTCACTATCTAAGTGACCAAATCAAATCAATATACTTAATAGATTGCTAATGAATTTACAGCTATGGGGAAAAAAAATCTAAGTTTCTATGGCCATAACAGTCTGATAACCTTTCTTCATAATTTAAAAAAAAGGGTTCTCATTTAGAACTTTTTGTTTTTAAGAAAATGGTCAAAATAAAGTATAGTTCCATGTAGAAAGTAAAAAAGTCAGCTTAAATTGTAATTGAGTAAAGTACAAATACCTAAAGATAATACTTAAGTACAGAAAACAAGTAAAATTACTCAAAAGCATGTTGCACCCCTGAATGTATTTCAAATTTATTTCAAACATTTAATTTAAACAAAGACTTGAAATATAACAGTGAACCTTACAGTGTATTATGAAGTGTGTTGTTTTTATGATCATCTGACTCCTGCTAATTGTTTTTCCTGGAGTTGAAATTGGATTGCTCTTTGTCCATTTGCACCTGGAATACCTTCAGAACACTCATGTCTTACTTGACCTGAAATAGTTGGGACTCAGAATAGGGCAGAGTTTAGCTAATTAAAACACGCTTAAGCATATCAGTCAAGCCCAGGTAGCCCCTCGTGCCACACATCTTACAGCCAAGCACCGCTCATCTTCTAGCAGTCACGTGAAGATTCACAGGGGCTAAAACTAATCTAACCAACTGTGATTAATCTGCTCCAATGCTATAATTGTTTTTGTTTTTTGGCAGAGTGGTGAAGACACCTGTTATTTTAGGCTGTATGGATTTGTAACTAACGAAATAATAAAAAATGTATCCATTTTTATGCAGGTCTGGTTGTCTGTAATTAATGATGCGTACTTGGGAGTTAAATAGGAGCTATAATTACAGCACCATGTCATTCAAGTCGCTTCGGTTAGAGCAAGATTGAGATTTGTACAAAAAAAAGTGCATTACATTAAAAACAAATATTTTCTCTGTCAACCTTAAACCATATTAAAGGAATAATCCAGGTTCAGTGCATTTTAAGATTATTCAATAGATAATGCTGATCACGCTAAATAAAGTTTGTCTTTAAAATAGCAAAATTCTGGTTTGCACAACATTAACAATGGATTTAAGTGGGCAGTTTGTAAACATAAAAATACTCACTGATTCAATGTTATTTAAGGTAATCAGGGCCAGAAGTTATATATAAATTTCTGGATGACTTAACATTTATTATAAAAAAACAAAAATAATAATAATAATAAAAAAATAATAATAATAAATATATATATATATATATATATTTTTTTTTTTTAATAATAAATGTTAAGTCATCCAGAAATTTGCTCATTTACTTACTAAGTGCCTCGCTGCAACCTTACAGTATAGAACATCTAAATCCAAGTGTTTTTTTGCAGTAATCATGATAATTCCTTATGCATGAATTAAGAACCAACTGAAACACACACACAGGCACACACACATTATAAATCCACCACAAAACCACAGGAATGTGGCGTGAGAACTTGTTCTGCTTGCATAAATATGATAGATGTACAAAATGTTAAGTGAATGAGCTCTTTCTATTTACTTCTCTGAAAGCTCATCAAATTGCACTTATGCATGATATCATGCAACTGCGAACAACCACATTAACAAACAGACCTAGTCCAAAGATTTCAAATTCGATTAAGTGTATATCAAGCAAAGTGAGTTGACACATTTGTTGGTTAGCCACAAGATATATCTTGGCCTATTTCGTCAGGGCCTTGGAATGAAATAACTGAACAAAACAAACATGAGTGGCTCCAATGGTGTATTCCAGATGGAAGCTTTTTGTTAAAGATGTATTTAGTAGACAATGTATCATGGAACAATATTTAAAACTCTTTGCAGTCTTACATATGCTTTTCTAATCAAGACCTCTACCTCATGAACAGTTAATTATTCCCCTACTGTGCAATAAACATGTGCAATACTTTTTCATACGCATTTGTACACAGCACCTTATAACAGTATACAATGCAATACTTTCTCCTACGCATTTGTACACAGCACCTTATAACAGTATACAATGCAATACTTTCTCCTACGCATTTGTACACAGCACCTTATAACTTGTAAAACTTGTATATTTATAACAAATCTGTACAACAATTCATCATCCAGAGCTCTATTGTCTAACTGCATCTCTGTTTAATGTTTGTCGTATTTTATTTTATTTTATTTATTTTTTTTCCCTCATATTTATTTTGTGTTGTCACTTGTCACTTTATGTACACTGGAAGCTTCTGTAGCCAAAACAAATTCCTTGTGTGTGTAAGCACACTTGGCAATAAAAACCGATTCTGATTCTGATTCTGAAGACTAGTATCACTAAAATCACAAACACACACACACACACACACACGCACGCACGCACGCACGCACGCACGCACGCACAAAACAAATCAGTGCAAGATTACACATCCTCTGTGCTTTATATATGCACCACTTAATTGACTTTAACACATAACCTAGAGTCCACGTGCATTATTGAAAGCCTCAGATTGTGTACAGCCTATTATTCGTTCAGTGGAAAGCAAAGCCTGCCAAACCTTTTGGTAGTTTTATAGCTGGATCAGATAAGGTTGACTGGATGAGTTGGATTTCGGCAAGCAAGAGGAAAGGTGATGTGCAGCCACAGTTATTTTCTCAGACTGTTGACCTGAAGCAGAAGAGTTATTACAGTGCAAAGACTCAGGAAATGAGCTGGAGAAAGAGGAAGCTCAGCTGGCCTTAGAGATCATTTAAGAAGGCCACTTTTGCACGGACTCTCTTCACAACAGGAGAGAGAGATTTAAGAAAAGAAACCTGATATGTGTTGGATAAAATGTGTCTGTTAATATAAATACCACACACATTATATAACACAGTGCCTGCTTGAGTGTCAGTTTCTCATTGTGCCAGCAGAGGGAAGCAAACGGCATCATTATCGCATCTGTTACTGCATAGGATGTTGTTTACTTAGGCTAGAGTTCTCAGGGTACTCAGCGTACCAACACAAAATCGACCTCAGCACATTTCTTCTGCTTAATTCAGGAGCTCTTCATGTATAGTGTAACATTTCGTGACCACGATATGTACAGTAAACGATAATTCATAATAAGTGACTCGTCATTTATGAGCATACTGTGGTAAAAAAGTGTTTACATGCGCACACATAGTGTAGGCTATCCCTACGGTAAAGCGAATTTTGTGTAATTAGCATAATTATAGCCTACTGTCGTTATTGTGTTCAAAGTGTTCCTCTAATTATATGTTGTAAGCTTTTTTAAGATCTGATATAAAGGGACCAGCACTAGCTAGTCAGATTGGCCATTCTTCCTTTCTTTAAATAGGACCACATGATGTGTTTGTGTGAAGTATGTTTGCATGTATGAAGTGTGTTTGCAGGACAACGGGCTGCTGAGCTCTAAGTTTAGTCACAAAACAGTGCTAAAGACGGCCATGTGGAGAGTTATTATTAGATTCTTGGCAGTGTTTCCACAGCACATCTTTACACGGCTCGGCTCCAGCTTGGAGGAGCTTAGGCGGATCACGTTCCGCTTTCCGCCGTCCTCCTCTTCTTTCACTCTCGGTGTCCGTGAACATACGCCATCACGGAGGAATCCGTCTCGAGGAAAATCCGACCCAAATTTGTGTGTGGTTTGGGCTGCAGTCAAAGAGAGAGAAAGAGAGGGGACGGAATAGACTAACATTTGTAATTGTATAAACGTGTCTTGACTCGAGGCCAGGTGAAGCGGGAATGAGCTGCAGACTCAGGAATGTGTATGTCTATTCTGCTCAGAAAAGCATGCATATGGGCCACCCAAGTATGTGTATCATGACACGGTCATTCATTTAACCTGGAAAACATCGAGGCTAAAATAAGCATGAAACGCGCACAGGTCCCAGGCATGTAAACAAAAGATCCAACAAAAGGATTTCTGTCCAGTTTATGGTGGACCAATACGATCTGTGATTGCACGCAAGCTTTTTAGCATGTTACCTGATTAAAAAAGGTTGTTTTGTTTAAAACTTTCGGTTTCCCAGAATATTATGTTTCAAAAATGTTAGTAGCCTATTTAAATTTTTCATATGGAAAGGTAAGGTGCTTTCAGTTTGGATCGTGCTGCAGAATCAGCCCAATTCTGGTACAGATCAGTTGTTTCACATCATATGACCTCAGTGTGTCATTAGGGAGGTACTGGTATTAATTTTGTTTTGTACTTTTATTTATGGTTTTTGACTCTCAAAGTGCTTTTGACCGATGGCATGCATTTTATGAATCACCATGGACCACAGTTTCAGCTAAAAATCTTCTGTTTTTCCGAAGAAAAAGACACCTATCCACAATGGGCTGGGGATGAAAAACATAAAATATAAAATCTCTGGCTGTCTGTTAATAAACTATATACATGAGATTTGTTATATTTAAATAATGGTGGACAATAAAGGATTTAAATTAGTGCATATCTAAATTTGCTTTGTATTTTTTAAAATAGTTTTATTATAAAGGCACGTTTACACTAAGAAAGAACTAGCCTATAGCTACAACAACAATGATTACGGTTTTAAAATTACTGCTACTATAACACAATACAGATGAACAATAATATTATTTAGAACAATCCTTCTGAATGAAAATATTCATATCTTTAAATTGGCAAAAACTTTATTAGATACACATCCAAAAATCTTTCGTATTATATTTTCTCACGATTCCGTGATGAACTATTTAAACAAATTTAGTGCATTCTTTTCTTTGAAAAACTTACTTAAACGTACTGCACAAAGGACAAACAAAGTGGAGGAACGCTTAATTAGATACACATTCAAAATTCTCTGCAAGACCCTGCAACCTCCTCCTCCTCCTCATGCTTTTGTTGTAAGTTTTAAAGTGGGCAGCCGTTATGAATTATATCTGACAGCTTCTGTGTCGGTGCTCTGGGTCCAGCACAGCTGCCTTATTTGGGGTATTTGCTGCTTTTTATTCTTGCACCATGCCAAAAGCCATGTGTCATCCAGTTGGCCTGGAGAGGAAACAACTAGAGCAAATGATGGTGAAAGTACAAGACGGAAAGGAGGAGGATGACTGAAACTTTAGGATTGTTCTGAGAATCAGTGTGTTGTTGTGCAAGGGAGCCACAATAGAAGAAAGTGATGTAGAGAGGGTGGAGAGGAATCGACTGAAGGGGTGGTAGAAGAACACAGCCAATGACAAGACAGAAAAGGCTGACTCATGAGCGGTTAGAGCGGTTCTTTTCACAAAAGGTCCCAAATGCCAAAGAGCAGTCAAAAACAAGCGATTTTTCTCAAAGGGAAGGAAAGGAGAAAGAACAGAACGCTATCTTTACTGATTGCTCTGGTGTGGCTAACCTTCTCTCAGGGACAGCCCCGGTTTTAGGGGGAGGGTGAGAGAGAGGCCTGACTGAGACCCACAGCGAGACCTTCCCACCTGTGAGAAGGACAGGAGCCAAAGAAGACGCTTTAGTTTGGACAACAGCACTCCCTCGTCCACTTTAAACTAGACACAAATGGACCGTTCTCGTCCATAATTCATTATTTATCAGCAAGAGCGTTCTGGAGGATCATACAACATTGAGCTAGGCTAAAAATCAAAGCTGCGACACGACAACCCTTGAAAAATAGAGTTTTTTTTTAAGGATTGAGTGAATATCCACAAGGAGAGTCACATAGACACGGGCTGCTGGAATATGAAGTCTCTTCCAAAGAACCAGGGACGAACTGATGAGATTTTGGGTGCTATGGCAGATATGCTGACATCTTTGGCGATACCCAATCAGAAATGGGTGAGTGACTTCTGTGGCCTTTTACCATTGTATTCCATTTTAAACAATATTTATGCAACACACGTGTTTCACAACAGCACAAGATATTGCTGTGGTATATGTGAAACTCATTAGCTGATAATGCCAAATGATGAACGGTTGCTAGTTTTATGTGTTCAGAGAGCATTTTAAAGGTATTAGCATAATGATAAAGCAAAAGTCAGCAGCTGATTTTTTTAGGGTTGATAAAGATTAACAGTCAGTGAAGTCTGAAAAAGAGAAGCAAACAAATGCATGACAGACAGTAGGATAAGCTTATTGTCAGTCATCCAATCTAACAGCCTTCAGTTCTGCAAATGAATGCCACTTTAGAGCAGGAACTAATTGTCGTATTTGTAAATTTGAGCATAAGAAACATCAAATTAATAATTCAAGTTAAAATATGAAATGTGTCTTCCTTGTGTGTGTGTAGAGCTTCAGAAAAACAATTGGTATTAAGATTAAATGACCCTTTGTTTGTGAACATCCATATCATGTCATAACAATGACATCTATCAAGTGAAGAACACATCAGAGATAGGAAAAGAACTGAGGGATAAACAGTTAAGTCATTCAGAGAAACATTTCAGAGGAAAACTATACGCAAAAATGCAGTGATGGCTTGCAGTGACACATGAAAGACGCTCTCCTGGGTGTTTTAAAGGAATTTAGAGCACTTGCAGGCGCAGGAAACAAGCGCTGATTAAGACATTTCCTCATAAACAAACATGCACATGTCGTCTTCCCAAAGCAGCTGTCAAGCTGAATGTTTAACTGGCAGATTTCTATTTATTAAGGTGATCAAAAAAAGTTTTTAACAAAAGTTTTTCCTCTTTCATAGACCTTTCCCCCCAAAACCACTCTGATTAACCTGTTTCTGAATAGTAAGACAACAAACAATGTTAAACATATACACACAAATCTATAACATTTCAGACAGTTTATAGAGTACAAGAGAAACAATGCTGAGGGTTTAAAATAATACTCTTTAACATTTTCAGTTCCACTGCCCTTGCCAAAATAAAGTCTGAGAAAGAAAACATTTGCGTGAGGAATGTTAGGACTGGTTGGTAGGAAACCATCTGCTAAGAACATAAAAGTAAAAGTGTACATACGGTACATTAATCGTTTCAATAATCAATTTGATAATCACCAAGATATAAATTACATTTTGCAGTTACAGTCCATCTTAATATCTCTCAAATATTTCTCTCTAAAACGTCTTTGTGTTTTATGGGTCAATCTACATACGACAAAAAGAATAGTACTGACTACATGCAAAAATTATAAACAATTAAACTAGGAAGCACCAAAAATGGGGTCATTGGGATTATTGAACATTTGATATTTTTGTTTATAGCATTTGAAAGTTTGGGGTCAGTGAAATTTCTTTTGAAAGAGTTTAATACTTTTATTTATCGAGGATGCATTATATTACAAGGATGCATTATATTTATTTAGATTTATTTGAAATGTATATACATTTTATATAAAAATGCTATTATAGAGGTGTTTTCTGTCACCCCAAATGTGTATTTAATTGATCAAAGTAATATTATGAAATAATACATTTATATTTGTTTTGAATTTTCAGTATTTTAACCAGCCATCAATTCAGTCATCTGTGCCAAATGATCCTAAAAACTTGAATAGGTTGAAAGACAATAAAATTAACACTTAATATGCACAAGGATGCATTTTATTGATCCAAAAAAGTTTCATAAGGTGTACCATTTAAACATCAAATAATTAAATAAATTTTTAATAATTGAATAATTATATATATAATTTAGAAATGCCCTTCAAAAAAGTTGGTGAGTAAGGTTTAAGTTAATTTGAGCTGTTCTTCATTGATCTTAGAATTCAGAGAGTATTGAGCACCTGAGTGTGAAACAGGAGCGAAAGACAGGACAGCGGCCTCCATGGGACACAGAGGGACTGAACTGGGAGGACATGTCCCGGGACAGCCTGGAAAGAGTACGAAGACGTGACAGAGCAAGTAAGGCACAACAACCATATTTGGTCAAATGTTGCTTGACTTGGGTATTAGCAGGTTATACGTACACAACATAAGGCAAATGGAGCCACAGCAAAAACAAAAATAGTTCAGAGTATTGACCTTCAGAAACAAAGCACAGTATGATAGTGTTGATGTAAAGCTATGTTCATTTTTAAAGCAGTTATTATTTCTGTATTAATTATGCCTCTCTTGTGATATCAGGCATTGTTTTGATCTGCTCAATATGCTTAATGACAGAGTGATATCCTTATTATGGCCTGAAATGCTGCAAAAAGGCGTCTTTCTGCTGCACTCAGTTCACAGTACAAACAAACATTCTGGTCTACAGTGTTTAGGGTTTGCCAAATATTTACAAGTGTAGTTAACACTATCGGCTTGTTTTTGGGTGCTTACATGGAATTATAATGGTTTCAGCATGGGCTGAAAATAACCTCACCTAAGATTTAAAGGTGTAGTTTGATTTCCCTGAAAGCTGTAAACACTGTGGCGCTATCAAAACATTGCTCTGTTTGTTTGACCTTTTCATCCTGCGGGACATTAGTAACAGTGGGCCAGTGGGTTTTGTCGGGCTACCTGTTTTTCTGGATGATGGAATTTGAGGTGTAAATAAGCAACCTGTTTGAAAACATAAATTGGGCCTTTCGGTACTCAGAATGATGTTTGCTTGCTCCTTCAGCCTGTAAGCTTCAGCATCTAAAATACACACAACACAACTTACATTTAGAAGTTTTCCATTTAATTTGCATCTAATAATACCAATGCCTAATAATAAATATATAAAAAGTAATCATGTCTTTAAACTTAAGTCTAAAACTTTGTGATTCTGTCTATTTTACGTTTTCGAATTGCATGAAGGGACCTTTATTTCTGCACCATCAACTTTTGATGTTCAAAAGTTTAACAAAGTAACGTTTATTTACATAACATATTCTCTAAGTCGTGTAAATTAAGTTACAGGAATTTTTTTCCCCAATATGAAATTTTTTTATACAATGTATTCCTTCAAATGACTAAATAATGTAAATAAAAGTCTCGTTGTTAAACTCTAAAGTTAAATTTTCAACGTTAAAAGCTGATGGAGCAGATGTCAATGTCATATAATCCAAGTCAAAATAGTAAATAAAAGAAAATTCTATAAATTACAAGATGCAGGTAACTGTCTATTTACAATTTTTTGCTATGTGCGTTTCATTTTTTTTGTTACAATTTCTTAAAAATGCCTTAAACTCATAGCAACATAATTCCAGGTTGTGCCAGTATGTGGCAACTACTGACTGTGTATCATAAGTGACTATCTGTATCATCTAATCGAATGTTTTGTTCAAAGAAACTGATTAATTTGAAAAAACAAATCATCACTTTTTCATCCAGAATTGTTCTCCCCTTTTGTGACATCTATGTTGTACCTTTGTGTAAGTAAACATTCTATATTTTATATACTTCAACAGGAAATTTTGCCTTAAGATTAAAAAAATTATAATTCTTTAGCAACAAAATTCCAGTTTAGGACAAGTGATTGTATATTATGTGTGACTCATTTAATTAAACTATTTGCTCAAAGACTGATTCATTTAGAAGCTTAAAATGATAATTCATACAAAAAATAATAATTGGCATTTTTCATTTTTGGGTGAGCTGTCTCTTTAAAAGGTGACATGATCAGCAATCATTGAATCATTTATTTCACTAAATAATGTGTGTTGCTTTAATGTGTGCAACACTCCATTGTGCTTTGGCTTCATTTTTTTGGAAATATTATTGTCAACACAGCAAAACTACACACATTTACTGGCAATATGGCATCTAAATGTAAGTTACTGTAAGTCATTATTAATTCAATGTTTACTTATTTAAATATCATGCTTTTGTTTGACTTGTTGTGGTTGATATCAACATGGTCGTATTGCACCTGCTTGTGATTTTTGCCCTGAACGGTTAAATATGGCTAACTCTGTGTTTTAATTGTGAATAAATCTTAGTTAAGGTAACAAGACTCTTATCAGATTGGCGTTTTTACAGGTCAAAGTGGATGGTTAATGAACCACACCCTGTAACTGTACCGCCTGAACTGATAATCAAACTTTCCTAATCAACTTGTAGCGGGGAAACGATCTTTGTTAATCTTCCGTGACAAAAACTGGATGAAAAGCTGCCCTGAACATTTTCCAGATGGGAGACCCACTCGCCTGACTTTGCCCAGTGCCTGGAAAAAAGCACCACTTGTTGCATCTATGATTTTGGAGTTAAATGGATTAAAATGAGTCCATCAGAACAGAAAGAGCTTTGTTGTGGGACGGGTACTGGATCCTGAGGTATGTGTCATGTAGCCAAATCACTAACTATTCAGGACGTGGTATATAGGACAGCAAGGAGGCCTTAGGATGTTTGTCGTACATGAGTCTGCTTAGATGAATTGCAGTGTCAGAGCTGTAGCTTCTAAATATTATTTTAAGCCATACCAAGAGTCGACACTGTTGCCCATTTAATCAGAGATGCTTCCTTGTAGTAAGCTTACTGCTTTTGTTTACTTCTATGCTGTGAATTTTGGTTTGCAGATTTCTTTTTTCATGGACAAGACCCAAATGATTACTCCTCAAAGGGTCTGTTCACATTTAAAAAAAAATTATTTTCTTACTGTCATGTCATTCCAAAATTGTGGGACTTGTTTTGTGGAACACAAGAAGTTCTGAATAGACTTATGTAATTGCAGCAAAGATCTGGGGTCTCATTTTAAAACTTTGTGTAGAAACCTTCCTAAAAGTGATTGTACACCAGAAATTATTTTTATTTATTTCTAGTGCGTATGTGATGATTTTAAACAGGTTCAGTTAAGTGTGAGTTTACTACATTACACAATATTTAAGTTAAATATGTTTACTTAGAGCTGTGCACATTCTTTTGCCAAGTTTGTTTTTTTACAACCTTTGTGTGGGAAGGGGCACAACATTTTGTGCCACGTTTAAAAATTAGACCCCTGAATCAAGTAGCCTACTTTGTGTTTCAAAATGAATACTCTGGGACAAATTCAGAAGAAATACTTACTCTGCATTAGTAACTGCCCACTTTTTCTGCATTTATTTCTGGATGTATTTATACAGTGCTCAGCATATATAAGTAAACCCCTTACAAAGCTATCTTTTAAACTCATACTTTAAATAGGAAGCTATACAATATTATATTTGTGCATATACATTAGATTAGTCAGAACTGAAGCCAAATCTGGAGCTTATCTAACAAAATAACCTACAATAATGGTCCAAAAACTAGTACACCCAAATTTATATGTTATAGAAAAATATTAAATACAAATTTAAAAAAGAGGAAAAATCAAGAGAAGCAAAAAAATTGAAAAATGTGGTTGAAATTTTGTTAGGTGGTAATTTTTTTTTGCAATATTTTGCTTGAATTTCATTGTATTATCTTTCAATTTCTAAATATGTTTGGTGACTAAAATGTTATTTTAATAAATATATCTGTTTAATAAATCTGTTTTGTTTAAATGCACCAAAACACATTGCCTATATTCACTGAGAAATGGATAAAAATATTAATTTTCAAAATGGGGTGTACTCAACTATGCTGAGCACTGTTGTGTTTCTAATACAGATATTTCTTTAAAAAAAAACTACACTATACTCTCAATGACTTTAGTGAATGGAGGGGTAAAGGGTCCTACAGTATAACATTGTAAATGACACAAGCAAATTCAAATGACTGATAAAAAGAAAACTTATAAGCTTGTTGGTTCTACAATCTATACAATATGTATCACATTATATACAGCTTAGAAATATTTAGGCATTTTGAGAGTGCAGGGCTGCGACTTTCTGATGTGATAAAATTTTAGCATCACAGGTAACGATGTTTTTTTGCACAAGATTTCGCTATTAACCGTGACTTTTAAAAACTTAATTCAAATTTTTAAAAAAGTTAACTAATGCAAACAGATGGGTTCACCAAATGTGTATACAATTGATTAACAACCATATAGCTAACAACAGATCTTTATAGGGTTATTGTTAAAATATTTTTTTCTATGGTGAAAATTAAACTTTACTGTTATGCCCTCATACTATTGAAATGATTTCTGGTTTGATTTCTCTGTTTAAAATGAGTTGGAACTCTGCCATCTTAACTACCCCCATCGCCCTCCACCCCCCCCAAGAAAACCCAGTCCTCTGAAAAAGAGGGGTCTTGGTCTTCTTCAAATCAACTCTGGTGCAATTCAAGTGAAATTCGAGTGCCAGGACATGATGTCATGAGGTGCTCAAGCATACCGTTTTTTTCATGTCATAGCTGCATCTGCATCTCATTGAAGCAGATCTTTGTGTGACTGTAGAATGCCTAGCTTTGTTTTCACTCTTTAGTACATTTTATAAGCTCTTCACAAGTTTACATATAAAAAAATCCCATTGTAAAATTCTGTTGCAATATGTATGTCACAAAAACAATTCTATATCTTCAGGTTCTGTCATAAAAATGTATCAATTTTGGTTTAAAAATTGCATCTTTTTAGTTCTGACCAAACTAGAACCAAACTATAAGTGTGAAAACAAATATGGCACATGTAAGTGTATAAATACTTATACGGTGCTTCTGCATCCTGTTTTTGTAGCTAGAATGTCTCCATAATCCTTCATTGCAATTTCACTGAAAATAATATGGAGGTCATTACTCAGATGTTTTTCTTTTACGTCTCACAGAAGAAAGTAATATCGATTTGGAACAACTTTAAGGTGAGTTAACGATGACACAGTTTTTATTTTTGGGAGAATCGTTGCTTTAATCTGAGCATGTTTAATCAAAAAGCATTAGTCATTTTTTTTCATGATGCCCTTCTCTTCCAGTTAATACATTTCAGTTCCTCATCAATAAGATCTGAAGGGCTCAGAGTGGAATATCCATTCCTTACTTTGTCTATGGCTAAAGAGGCCCCTGCGTTACTAGAGGCACAGGAGATCACCCATCTGTTAAAGATTAGAAACAAGATGCCGTTTAGTGGCTTCAGTGGAATCACAGGACAGTGCCAGCATTCACTAAATCACATGCAGACGTGTAGCTTGCACACATTCACCCTCTCCTTTTTACTTATTTTCCTCCTCTTACTTACTCAAAGCTTGTGTCCGGCAGTCCATTCAGGACATTTCCTTGGATCAAAGCCCTCATGTCTTGCTCAAATCGGCAAACTTCACTGTCCAGTCCAGGAGTAGTTTTTTAGACAGGCAAGCCTCAAAGCACATAATGAAGCTCTTTCGTAACAGTGTTGGGTAAGGATGACTACGTGAACCTTCAAAACAACAAGTATGCCCTTCATCGTTTATATGGTTGATGCTTAAAAACACAACAACAGGAAGCAGAGAGAGCTGTGCTTTCCAAGGTGAATCGCTGATGTATGTACTGTTTCCTAGGATTATGAATTCAGATAGTTAGAGTGACACATTCAGATCCCTGTGGTAGAATATGTTTTATGTGCAGAAGTATATCATCTTTTAATATTTTAGGGTACTGGGAAATGTTTGTTGTTTAGAATATTTGTATTATTAATTTCGAACATCAATATGTAGTGCTCATTTGCACACAAGGTTGGATCTGGTGCAGTATTTTTGTTCATCATTATTTTATTCATTATCCTCCATTCATTATTCAGTTCCAGCAAATCTGCTTAGCTCCATCATGCCTTGCGCTATGGTGGATTGTTCTCTTACAGTCAGACTAATCATGCATTCGTCACTACAGTAGAAGATACTTGCTGTCATTTGGCATAAAACATTGTGTCAGTGTATTTCAGCAATAATCTGTATATGATCTGTTCTGCAAGAAATTCAAAAGTAGGCCCATTATGAAGACCTCTTTTACACATATTCCTTATACATAAAACAACAAGATACAGCTGGGGGAATGTAGAGTCAGAATTCCCAAGAGACCCATAGGCTAAGCGAGTTCCGACCTTAAAAGGGCCTTTGTTACCACAGCGTTTGGAGCTGCACTGCCACACTGGGGGAAATTGGTGCTGGTTGCCTCAGGCTTTCCCAGTGTGTGTTTTTATGTCTGTAAGTTTTATTACATTTGTTTAATGCACATCAAGACTTTATTAGAACTTAAACACTGACAGATATTGCTAAAATGTGTCTGTTATGCAACCTGACTTCCAGAATTCAGATTAGGAAATTTGGCTTTGTTGCCACCATTTGTCTTGGAAAAACTTTGTCTCTCAACTCAGAAATTACTTTGTTCAATTTAATTTTCTTCCTTTTTTAAATTTTTTAACTGAAATTATCAGTTCAGATTAGGGAATACAAATGGTCTCTTTTTTTAAAACCTGTAATAGATGTCTCAGGTGTTTCAGCTCAAAATACCTGAAAGTAATTTATTATACCATGCTGTAAATGCCCCTGTCTGTGTAAAAGCAATTGTGTCTTTAAGTTCAAATTGAACTGTTGCTCCCTGACATTGTTTTAAAATAGTTTTTTTTTTTTTTTTTTTTTAGAGGTTACTGCATGGATTTTAGAGCCTTCTCAGTTTAATATTCTGATATATAATTTATGTACAGTTCATAGACACAAAGTGAAGGCCATGCACAGAAAGCCGGCTGTCAGATAAGTTCGCTGTCATGTCAACTGTCAAATACCAACAAGGTGTGTTAAATTCACAGAAAAACACAAGCTTAAATATTGTTGGTTATGTCTGTTAATGTAAACAACAAAAAAATAGCATGTGTATAAATATATTAAATGTGTGAATCAGTGTAATTTAGACATTAGACAACACACTTAATGCATCTCAGCTAGGCCTTGAAGAATTATTTTAATTCAGGATATTGTGAAGTATGTCCTGAAAACTCAGGACTATAATCAAGGCGTTTGAGTGAGTATAATATTTTTGGATCAGGCTTTATACTTTGTAACTGTGGTAATTACTGAGTTTACAACTGAGATATGTTTTATCCTCAATATGCATCAGACTCTTTCTTATACACACTTCATGTTCCTTGGAAAGCATTGTGCAATGTTAAGTCTGCTTCATGCTATTGAGTTGGCTTAACAAACCACCTGTTTGAAACACAGTCTTTCCTCTCTATGCACCAGACACTTTCTTAAATAAAGCTAAACTAATTTAGACTTTGTCATGGCATCTGTATATTGCTGCTCTCTAAATAACAGTGCTTTTCTCGTCCTCATTTGTAAAATAATAAATGTGAATGTAAATCCTTAAATAGCACAATTAAAGGGCTCTTTAAAATGCATTAATAGTGGTGAAAAAAGTAGGGTCTAACTTTGCACATAATGGCTACAAAAGAAAAAAAAATACATGTATAAAGAATATCTGTATGTCTAAATCAAAATGAGGTCAAAGCACTGGAAAATAAGCCAGAGTTGTCAAGGAGCGCAGACATCCTCTCGGGTTAATGCTCCAGAGTGGGTGACATATTGATAAACGGCTGGCCTCTGTGCTAGAACTCTAGGCCAGAAGCCAAAACTTTACACCCAACAACCATCAGCCATCGTCCTCTCAATCAGCTGTAGGACAGTATGAGATTCTGTCAGCCTTGTCGTAAACCTTTAGAGCTGTTTGTATATTTTCCGTTTGGTGTTTATCCACTGCATGTTGATATATAGTGGCTCTTGGGTGAGTTGTGTCCCGTTGTTGAAAGACATGTGGTTTAGTTTGAAGTTTGGGAGTTTGTAGACATTGGTCTGTTTTGCTTTGATCCTTTGGTGCTAACTGTTGCCTTGTATGTCATTTATCAGAACAGAGGTTGATACACCTTCCTCCAAATGCCTTAGCGAAGTCCTCATGACGAACAGTGCTCTGGGGAGGTATTCTTTGATCTGAAGATGAGTAAAGGGTGGCCTGACATCGTTGAGTCATTGTCTTTTTGCCTACCGGGTTAAGAGAACAGCAGAGACAGTGGTCTGCGTTTGCTGAGATCAGACGTAATGATCTGCTGCTTTATAAATCAGAGAACAAAACTGATCCACGGATGGCATTTTCACACTGTGATATTTTATGAACAGAAATCCCGGAATGAGATAAAGAACATGCTTCTCTTTATATGGAAATCGAAGCTGAAGTTTGGACTCTGTGTGTAGCATAATTTAAAACAGATATGTCTTGTGTAATATCTGCATTAATTTGTGGTTAAATGGAATGTATTGCACGTCAGGATGATTAGAAGGATTGTGTTTACCTTAGATAAACCTATATGTTTAAATATCCAACACTGATCTTTAAGAATCCAGAAAATCCTCTTTAGGACATCTTAGCGACTGGATTTATAGTATCTGGGGGAAAGTATTCCGCTGAGGTGCATCTGTTTAAATACAGTATGTAAGGAATGGAGAGTTCTGGTGAGAGGGATTGTGGGAGGCACCGGTAGACATATTTCCCATCAGCTTTTTTTTCATACAGATATGTCTACATTATGCACTGTATGCCTGTCTAGAAATGGCATTTAAATGTGCATTTGTGTCTCCTTTCAGTTTATTTAAATGGCTGCATCCCATAGAATGTAGAACTTGAATGACAGAATTTATTTTCTATTAAGAAACATCTTTCAAAAGCATACACACTAGCACACATTTGTTTTTGTGAATGGGGGGGCATTCCATAGGTTTTCATGTTAAATAAATAACCGTCAACAAAGGCATTGTGTTTGGTTTATGTTTGGAGGGCTGAGTGTGCTTGTGAAGTGTTGCCATGTCCATGTATTAAAAGAAGACTCACCAAAATTCTCTTTAGCATCTTATTGATTGTAAACTGTCAAATACACACAAGAGAGAAATCAACTAGTCCAAATATATACACTTATTGTATATTTACCATAGGGATTCAGAGTTAGACACAAACACTTTTTGGAAGATTTATTTATACAGTCATGTGAAAAAGTTAGGACAACCTATGAAATTCCAATTTTTCCATATCAGGACATAAAAAAAATTCTAATCTTTGGCATCTTTCTAATCTTAAAATTTGAAAAATGAAATGAACAACAACATACAGCATTAACAAAAATAAAAACTGATCTGAACTGAACTGATCATCAGCAGACGTTTAAGTGGTTTGTTAGTCTGGAGCCTTCAGGTGTGAACACAAAGCCTGCCTGACAGCTAAAGCTTAGCCAGAATTGGGTCATGCAACAAGACAATGATGTCAATAACGCCAGCAAATCTACAACACAACAGTTGAAAAAGAAAACAAAAAAGGTCAAGGTGTCACAATGTTCCATCTTGACTAAAATGCTCTGGCGTGAACTTTGCAAAAAACTCCCCAACTCCTCCAGAATCATCTGAGAGATTGATAAGGTCATAAAAAATTATTACTTGAAGTAATTACTGCTAAAAGGGGATCTACAGGCATCTGAATCATAGGGTGTGCTAAGTTTGTCAAACCATGGCTACACTGCAAAATTGTTGCAAACAATTTAAATGTGCTGAATTGAAATAAACAAATTAAATGTAGTAATGTTCAACTTAATTTGTTTGTTTACATTTAGCCCATATATTTGTTTGCAAACACTTACCTTAAAAAATTAAGTAAATCCAGTGAATAATTTTTTTTTAGTGTATGAGATTTTTCATGATGTTGTTCATCTGAGGTTTTATCTACCACATTTTTTCTACTACATTAAGACCTGCCAAGGACCATATAGGTTTTTGTATTATGTCCCAATATGGAAAACGTCCTGGTTACGTCCGTAACCCATGTTCCCCGAATAGAGAAAGGAGATGTGTGTCTGGTAACAGACTATGGGAGTACCATAGTCTGTTACCAGACACATGTTGAAGTTCCCATGGTGAGGAACCATGAAATTCAATAGGGTGTCCTAACTTTCTCACATGACTATAAAGTGTGTTCATTTTAAATGAAAAAAAAGTTACATTTTGCAGCTTTAAATTCACACTTGTAATAAAACTCTGCACTTTATTTGCTGACTAATTCTAATGAAGGGACTACATTGGAATTAGCATTTTCAATACAGTTCAAAATAGCATTAATTTGCTCATCTAATAATTGAACAGTCCAATTAAGCTGAATATAACAGAAATTAATTTTGATTAATTTGTATCTTTTTGACATTTTAGTCTCGTCTTTTTTCATCAACAATAATGCGCTGTTCATTCATTAGATGAATGGATCAGAATGTGCACATTCATAGTTTTCAGTCACGTTAGTGTTTGTCAATCTATAGCCAACAAACATTTTTTGCCCTTATTTTCGTTGACCCAATTACCAGTGGATTCAAGTGTTGTCAGTCGATTGAATGGGCGTTATCAGTGGATATCAGCTGATAGATATGGGCCAGTAGGGGTCTACTGCGCCTACTGTTCCTACATGCACATGGTTAATCTGCTGTTCTCGCGTATATCCAGCAGAGGCCGCTCCGATTGACCTGCCCTCCTCCTTCCCTAAATCCAACGATCAATATTTTTTTAAAAGCAGCGATTATTTTTCAAAAGCAGCGATTAACCTGCCCTCCTCCTTCCCTAAACCCAACCGTCTGTTTTTAAAAAAGCAATAAAAACAAATAATTAACTTTTGTCTTAGCTGCTTTCTGAAACTGTTTTTCGGCGGATTCGAACCCAGTCATCGCTGTCAACTCCGCTCCACGTCTTAAGTCTGCTGACGTACACGGTGAGCCACTGGAGAAACTGATAACAGCGGAAAATCCATTCATATAGAGGTAAGCGTGTATACCGCCACGCGGGATTTTTTATGAAATTATACTATTTCCCGTTAATTGTATTTTATTAACGCCTACCCCAACCC
>CAIGQV010019951.1:15327855-15353911 GCA_903798115.1 Danio jaintianensis
CCTACCCCAACCCCAACCCTAAACCCAACCGTCACAGTAATGTAAAAACACATCTGGATCTGAACTGTTCTCTATTAGAATAGCTGATTAACCATGTGGATGGATGATTACAACCTTCTGAGCCCACTAGGAGGCGCAGAAGGCCCCTACTGGCCCATATCTATCAGCTGATATCCACTGATAACGCCCATTCAATCGAGTGATAACATTCGAATCGGGTGCAATTACACTGGTTCTAAATAACGGCCATCCCTTGTGTCTCAATATGCGAGTGTGTGTTCATTTTTGTATATATTTTTTGTGAGTCCTGGCCAATCTCTTGGCCTCGGTTAGGAGACATACCAGCAAACAAAGTGCAGAGCACACAACACCAGCTCACTGCAGCCAGCCGGCTTTCTGCCAGCTGTCTCTGTGTTCTCCCACACTGCTGTCTATTCATGCAGGCCTTAATTGGAGCTCCTGCTTTTAGAAAGAGAAAGAATGAGAATTCAAGAGGTTTAAACATCCCAATAAAAACACAGTATGGTAAAGGCATTGCACAGAATGGGTTGCTCAATGCTAGAGAAGGGTGATGTATGTTTTCAGTGTAGATTTACTTTAGATTTTTGTGCACGTAGTGATGTAAACGGTTACATTTTGCATTGGTCATTGCATTATTGCATGATTGCATATTTAATCTGGATGACCTTAAACCCACTACTGCAAGCATTTTCACTGTCCCTGTTACTGTCAAAGCTGTTAGATCTTGAACCATTGTTTGTGTAATTAGCATGCAGTGAGCAATGCCAGAATCCATCATCGTCATCATCAGTATGTGCAAAAACAAGGGGGCAGTAGGTAAACACTGCCAACACTACTTAAAGCTATTTGTCTATCCATTTTTCATTTCTGTGTACTTGCGTGCACAAATGAGTGGACGCTGATGAAGCGAGTTTTAGGGTTAGGACAGTCTGTTTGGCTGATGAATGAATGATGGGAAACCTGTTAAAAATACGTATGAGGCTCCATACAGTATGATATCTTAATCTGTGTGTATTGTGTGTGTTTATGTGTGTGTTTTAATGTGTGCATTGGGTAGGGTCATAAATGGGTGCAATGAAGCGAGTATAATGAAAGCATAAATAGAAACCGGAAGGGGTGCAGGAAGAGCAGAAGGAGAGGTAGAGGAATAGTAAGAGAGAAGAGAAGATTAAAAGAGCTGTGTTGATTTTAATGCACTGTTCACCTCACATTCCCTTTTTGGTTGCCATGGAATTCTGAACCGTGTTTGTGGAGATGAATATCAATATTAAAATGCCAGACATTATTACAACCTGAAAGTTGTAGATCTACTTGCTTGGTGCTATTCACAATACTTTTGTATTATTAACAGGAAAAGAATAATAATAATAATAATAAAGCTGCTAAAAAATGCTTATTGTTTAGCTGGAAATTTACTTGATCATTTCTATTAAAATTGATAGCAATATTTGCTTTTAAAGTAAAAAATGTTCAAATAGGCACCGTACCTCAGTAGTTAATTTGGTTGTATTTATATTGTTAAAAATAATATTTATTAAGTAATAAATGTTTAATTTATTGAACGATCAGTTATGTACATTAAAGTATTTTTGCATTAACCCAGATGCAGTTTACCAAGATGTGTATAATTTTTATTTTTTTTAATAATATGTTTATTAATTTTATACAGTACCTTTGCTTTTTTGTAAATTGTACTAAAAATATTTGTATCCTAATTTAATCTACATAAAAACACTTTGCTATTCATAACTTATCTCTTAGAAAGTGTTATTTTAAACTATAAAAGTACACTGTAAAACACAATTCATTCATGTTGTAACAAAATTAAGTTGTCCCAAAAAAATCTCAAGAATTGTGTTGTTTCAGCTCATTTTAAATAAGTAGTTTAAACAAGCAGCAAAAATCTTGTTTTGAGTGTACAACCAAATGTGTGGCCTACTGGAAACAAACATTTAAAAATAAATAAATAAATAAATAAATAAATAAATAAATAAATAAATAAATAAATAAATAAATAAAGTCTTTCAGTAAAAATAGAGGTTTTTAAAATGCATTTTTATATATAAAATATTTTCATCCGTCATTCCTAGAAAGACCAGTGAAAAGCATAGGCCTCCCTAAATCTGACATGCTAAATCTCCCTAAATCATCATAGCTTCTAGATATGAGTATTGCCCGGGCACATGCAGTAGTATACACTCCCTCTACTGCTTAGAAATGTAAATGCACTCCAAACCCACACAGCACATAACTTAAGTGTTAAGCTTAATATTCATCATATTAAGATTACATGATTGAGATACAATTTCTTTTTTTACAAAGTGCATACACTGCCGACCTTCATGTGGCAGTTGCATTTTTATCTTCACCAGTTTATGTACAGGTAGCTACACTGGAGTATGTTAGTTTTGAGGGAGGTTTCTGCTTCTGAAATGATTTGCTTGCACTTTATAAAAAAAAAAAAACATACTCTACCTCAACAGGAAAAGTAAACGCAGCAAGCTCTCAGAACATCTTATTCAAATTTGCACTCCTGTCATAGTTAATTTCCTCAAGTATTGCAAACGGAGACAAAACAAACTGGTTAGAGCAAGAGGATGGAGAGATTAGAGGGAGGAAGAGGGAAAACATGACTTGTGATCATATACAAACATTATTAGGAGAGCTGCTCGTGCAACTCCCTTTCTCTACAGTCATTAAATTCTTTTTGCTACTTGTTCAAACTACTTATTTAAAGTGAGCTGAAACAACACAATTCTTGGGATTTTTTGGGGGATAACTTAATAGTTTTATGTTCAATCCACTTAAAGTTAAGTTAACTTAATCGATTTGTGTTTGGACAACATGAATGAATGGTGTGGAACAGTGAGCACTTGAAATGCGGAGGAACAGAAAGAGGACAGGATTGTATTGTTTGGTGTGTGTGTGTGGTGTTAGACTTTGCTCTTGATGATGTGCTTTGAAATGCTTTTTCAGTTTCAATTTAATTTGTATGCCTTTTAACCAAATCAGAAAATACCATTTGTTCTGTGTGTCTGTTTAGTTGGATTATAGATTACAAGAGAGAAAATGCAGCTCTGCTTTGTTCTTCCGAGGAAAAATCCTCTGCCATTCACGTCACTAGCAGCATGACGGCTTGTTGTTTACAACACTGCAACCTGGTGGAGGTGTTACGGGGCTGACAGCAACACTAATGTCATTCGTTTTAGTGAGAGTTAGCCATTTAGGCTGACTTGAATGGCAGTGATGGCCGACTAGCAGTATGTATACATACCTGGTTCTAATGGAGTCACAGCAGGTTTTTTCCTAGTCAGGCTACAGTTTTCATCCATCTAAGCATGACAAAATGCATAAACAAATATTTGAAGGATTAAATATGTCACATGTCATCTCACTCTTACTGAGAAAACAAACAATGATGAAGCCAGTTGTAGTCAGCATTAACTGTCATGCTATCTGTCTGTTAGTTTGTTAGTCTGAATTTGAACTGATAGGATTTCACTCTGCCTGAATTTGAACTTTTAAATTGTGAGTTCAATGGGAACAAAAGTTGGTGTGCTATATCTATAACATATGGTAAAAAAGTGTTTTAATGATGTGCACGCTGAGATTATTGGGTATGTCACTCACTTTTCAAAAAACAAACATAAATGCATCTTTACATTCCAAAAAGTATTCACTACATGATGGAACTGATTAGAATGTTAATGACCCTCTAATACAAGGTATGAAAAAAAAAATCCCATTTAAATTTGAGATTATTATTATTATTACATTCTGGTTTTTTTTTTGGCGGCACGGTGGCTCAGTTGCTACCACTGTCGCCTCACAGCAAGAAGGTTGCTGGTTCGAGTCCCAGCTGGCCCAGTTAGCATTTCGGTGTGGAGTTTAAATGTTCTCCCTGTGTTTACCTGGGTTTTCTCCGGGTGCTCTGGTTTGCCCCAAAGTCCAAAGACATGCAGTATACTGTCGTGGCCAAAAGTTTTGATAATGACACAAATATTAGCTTTCACAAAGTTTGCTGCTAAACTGCTTTTAGATCTTTGTTTCAGTTGTTTCTGTGATGTACTGAAATATAATTACAAGCACTTCATACATTTCAAAGCCTTTTTTTGACAATTACATGACATTTATGCAAAGAGTCAGTATTTGCAGTGTTGGCCCTTGTTTTTCAGGACCTCTGCAATTCGACTGGGCATGCTCTCAATCAACTTCTGGGCCAAATCCTGACTGATAGCAACCCATTCTTTCAGAATCATTTCTTGGAGTTTGTCAGAGTTAGTGGGTTTTTGTTTGTCCACCCGCCTCTTGAGGATTGACCACAAGTTCTCAATGGGATTAAGATCTGGGGAGTTTCCAGGCCATGGACCCAAAATTTCAACGTTTTGGTCCCTGAGCCACTTGGATATAACTTTTGCCTTATGGCACGGTGCTCTATCGTGCTGGAAAATGCATTGTTCTTCACCAAACTGTTGTTGGATTGTTGGAAGAAGTTGCTGTTGGAGGGTGTTTTGGTACCATTCTTTATTCATGGCTGTGTTTTTGGGCAAAATTGTGAGTGAGCCCACTCCCTTGGATGAGAAGCAACCCCACACATGAATGGTCTCAGGATGCTTTACTGTTGGCATGACACAGGACTGATGGTAGCGCTCACCTTTTGTTCTCCGGACAAGCCTTTTTCCAGATGCCCCAAACAATCGGAAAGGGGCTTCATCGGAGAATATGACTTTGCCCCAGTCCTCAGCAGTCCATTCGCCATACTTTTTGCAGAAGATCAATCTGTCCCTGATGTTTTTTTTGGAGAGAAGTGGCTTCTTTGCTGCCCTTCTTGACACCAGGCCATCTTCCAAAAGTCTTCGCCTCACTGTGCGTGCAGATGCGCTCACACCTGCCTGCTGCTATTCCTGAGCAAACTCTTCACTGGTGGCACTTCGATCCCGCAGCTGAATCCTCTTTAGGAGACGAGCCTGGCGCTTGCTGGACTTTCTTGGACACCCTAAAGGCTTCTTAACAAGAATTGAACCTCTTTCCTTGAAGTTCTTGATGATCCTATAAATTGTTGATTTAGGTGCAATCTTAGTAGCCACAATATCATTGCCTGTGAAGCCATTTTTATGCAACGCAGTGATGGCTGCACGTGTTTCTTTGCAGGTCACCATGGTTAACAATGGAAGAACAATGATTTCAAGCATCACCCTCCTTTTAACATGTCAAGTCTGCCATTCTAACCCAATCAGCCAGACATAATGATCTCCAGCCTTGTGCTCGTCAACATTCTCACCTGAGTTAACAAGACGATTACTGAAATGATCTCAGCAGGTCCTTTAATGACAGAAATGAAATGCAGTGGAAAGTTTTTTTCAGGATTAAGTTAATTTTCATGGCAAAGAAGGACTATGCAATACGTCTGATCACGCTTCATAACATTCTGGAGTATATGCAAATTGCTATTAGAAAAACTTAAGCAGCAACTTTTTCAATTTCCAATATTTATTCATTCATTTTCTTTTCGGCTTAGTCCCTTTATTAATCTTGGGTCGGCACAGCAGAATGAACCACCAACTTATCCAGCATATGTTTTATGGGTTGCGGCAGGAAGGGCATTCGCTGCATAAAACATATGCCAGAATAGTTGGTGGTTCATTCTGCTGTGGCGACCCCTGATAAATAAAGGAATAAGCCGAAGGAGAATGAATGAATGAGATACAATGTTTGTTTCTGTTTCACCAGTGATATATTTCCTCTTAGAGCAACACTAAGGTGTTTTGTTCCTGAAAGAATGTTTTTGAATTATTCAAGTCAATGGTCCGTTCTTAAACGCTCTGCTCAGCTGAATCAACTGTTCTGAACGAATCATTTGAATAAACAGTTCAATTATCACTCATAACCACAAGGACTTGCTGCTACGTACGTAAATCCATAACAGGTCTAAAGTAGCCAAGATATACCAAAACAAACACATACTCCGCACAGTAGTGTTTAATACTGTTATCAGAAAGATTTCTTTTGTCAATATCACACACCAACATATAATTAATATATAATTATATTCCAGTCCAATTAACTTTAAGCAAGCTAAATCACTTGCAAAGCATGTACGCATTTGGATTGGTGCTCAATGAGAGAGATATGTGAGTGTTTGTATAATGCATTTCACAAACTCTGAAATATAAATGCCACTATAATTTTGTTTGTTTTTAAGCTAATTGTTCTTTCTTTCTTCTGCTCTGAACACTGTTACATTTAAAGACTTAATTTACTCCTTTTTCACCAGCATAAACCAGGTGATAGTTTGGAGTTGAACAAGGCATGTAATGTTTTTTTATTTTATTTTTAGTTTTTTTGCTGTTTTTGCTGATAATTCAATAGAAATCAGTCAAACAACGCTTAAAATGACAAACTTATGTTTTTAGTACTTTTTAGTACATTGTGCAAACATACCCACAGTACTGATATTTTTGTTGTTTACACTTTGCAATAATGTACATTTTTTTAATGTTTGATAATGAATTAGCTCACACAAACACTTTTAACAATTTTTCCAGCCTTAATCTTTGCTAACATTAGTAAATAAAATGATTGTTCAGGTTAATTATTGATTAAAGATTAAAATGAATATTTGCTGTGGACATATTGTTAGATCACGTTAACTAATATAATTAACCAATATTAATGATTAAAACATTATTATAAACTGTTTCATTTTTTAATTTCCTATTCCACTTGGTGGGGGAATAATTTTTTGGGTTCTCCAGGAAATTCTCCATTTCCATTGCTGTATTATATTTACGTATAAGGAGCCTCTCTGCTTTTCTGCTATAGACACTGGTTAATTGGGCTCTAGAGAGAGACTAATTCCATCAACACACAAACACACACACACTCAGCAAAATCCCCAGCTGCTCATGTACTGGAGAAAAGGCCTGCGCTCCATTTCCTGCTCTTCTTCACCATTAGCATCACATTCCAACACACTCTGCTTACACATGCTTGCCTCTTTAAAAGACATTTCACACTTGAAATTGTTGAAAGCTCACAGAAAAAAGAGCATTCTGTCACAATTTCCTATATGAAAAATATGAGTTGTGATGAGTACTGACTTTCATATCCCAAAAGAATAACAAAATAGTGGTGAGTAATAATGGCAAATTCTGAACCCCTAATCAGTAATTTTGTTGATCTCAAAATTCTTAAATCAAAACACATATACTTCAGTTTCATTTAGGTCAAAACCAGAAAATAAAACTGTCAGTGGAGTATTAGTTTTTTTTCCAAATGTACAGTGTTTTTCAGTGCATTATTATATTTTTGTTGAAAGCATGGTTATTAAGTAGAACAGCAGTGACTTTAATAACTGTATGTCCAAACAAGCATGTTGATCCTGGTTGTCTGGAGGGTACATTTACATGACAACGATGTACTAAAAAAACTGTAAAGTTTCTAAAAAGTTTCACATACCAATGACAGCACTGTCAAAATAATATCCCTGTGCACATGTATCCATAGAAACGCCAGAATAAAGCATTGTATTATTCATGCCAGACCACACTGTTTAAAAATATCCGTTAATTAACAGGTTTCATTTCGTGATTCATGTTTTTTTCCCTAGTTTATTTATGATTATGAATTGTATTATGGGATCTTGGGCAGCGCGGTGGCGCAGTGGGTAGTGCTGTCGCCTCACAGCAAGAAGGTCACTGGTTCGAGCCTCAGCTGGATCAGTTGGCATTTCTGTGTGGAGTTTGCATGTTCTCCCCGTGTTCGCGTGGGTTTCCTCTGGGTGCTCCGGTTTGCACAAATCCAAAGACATGCGTTATAGGTGAATTGGGTAAGCTAAGATGTCCGTAGTGTATGTGTGTAAATGGGAGTGTATGGGTGTTTCCCAGTGATGGATTGCAGCTGGAAGGGCATCCGCTGCGTAAAACATATGCTGGATAAGTTGGTGGTTCATTCCGCTGTCAATCTATCAACAATAATAATTTCTCTTCACTTAGAGAAGTGAAGAGAACTAAACACTAAAGTTCAGCATTACCAAAATTGATTATACTAAAACTAGTGCACTAATTGAACAATGGGTAAAATACTGGCACACTAAGGCAGTTTAGGATTGGATGTGCATCACTAGTCATCCCATATATCCTAATTATTATAAAAAATTTAAAAAAAAACAAAAGTGGGTTGACCTTTATTTTACAGTATGTGTACTTAAAATATGCTTACAGTATACTTGCCTAAGGAAGGTGTGGGTTATTTAAGTTAACTACATGGGTTAAGGTTTAATGGATAGAGGTAGGATTAGTAGTTATTGTCTAGTTTATGTAACGACTATAGCCCTATTTGCATAGGATTAGTATTATCTAGGGACCTTGTGATATTTAGAAATTACCCCTCATTCACATTCAATCATCTGGTTAGATGGTTTCATAGAAGAAACAAATATCATGAACAGAAGAATGCTCCTTACCACATATACATCCTATACATGCTATACGTCTCCATATAAGAATTCTTTTGTTTTTGCTCCTCTGATGGTTTTCATTTTTTTCTTTCTACAAATTGTATTGTTGCTGTATATTGACATGCCTGTGCACCCACAATACTAGCAAAACACTCCAACTCAGCCTCCATTCTTTCTGAAAGATGGTTAAAAAGTGCATCAGAAACATTTATACAGTATACGCCCCAGCCAATCTAATCACATATATGCCAACTCGCATGGGAGTAATATTACCACAGGTTCAGCACCCTGCGTTCTGCAAAACATAGTAGGTCATTTGCTGGGGAATTAATTCTTTACAAATTACAGACAAGGCTGGTTCACATGGGATTAAGATCACAGGCAACCTCTGCAATTATTACAATTGACTAGAGGTCATCAGGTAATATTAATCCTGTGCTCAAATATGTACAGTACATGACTGTATAATAAAGTGCAGCCAAAAAAGTGTGATACATTAGGTTTCATGTACCCCTGACCATTACCTCTCGTTTGAACTAGTGGGAAAAGCCCTTACGTCAGCTTTACCACAATAGCAGTCCCACACTGGTTGTGCTGAAGTGTCATTGTAAATCACCAGCACTGCAGCAGAACATCCAATCAGAGGCGACAAACACACTCTCACAGTCTTGACTCCAGCCTCTGTCAACTATAAAACACAGGCACAAATGATCAAAACCAGTGTAAACCTTACAGTATATCTGGATTCACCACACCAACTATGTATATTTCCAGGCCTGTAACTTTCTCTTCGTTCCAACACCCCTCCTTTTCTGTCAAACCTGTGTACAGTAAACACAGCATGCCCGTACCTCGTCCTAGCAGGTCTGTGACCGCCTCTTTTTGAGTGGAGCTAGTTGTAGAGATACCCTTTCAACCTGGTACTCCTGAAATAATTACCACATGCAATCAACCTCACAGGCAGATTTTTTTACATTTTATTTTCCATATTTTTGTCTTGGATCATCAGGGGGCTCCAATTTGGACCAGCCGCCTGAGCTCTTCTAAAAAGGTTATGGGCTAAAACGGTCCAAGACAGATGGTTGAATAAAACCGAGAGCAGAAAGAGAATTATGAGAAGAGTAAAGGCAAGATGAAGGGGATAAAAGGGGGAGTGGGAGCTGTATCCTGGAATAGCCAGCAAGTCGAGCTGTTAACTCCGCCTCCTCACCCCCCTCCTCTTTCTCTCTCACTCTCTCTCTCTCTCTCTCCCTCTCTCTCTCTCTGGCAGTCTTACAGTCTGTCATTTGAGCAGACAGTGAGAGCAGGAGGGAGGAAAACAGGGAGACTGAGCTGTGCTTTTGCCTGCCGTCTTCTCGCTTGTGCAGTGACACCCCTGAGACTGGATGTCTGGACGGTTTATGATTCCCTAGCAGACTAGCTGGACTTTCACTGCTGTTGGGATTTGTTTTGAGGCTCTCCCCACACCTCTTTGGAGTTAGCGCTTCAGGGATATCCCCGGCGTGAACGTGCGCGTATGATGTGCCATGCCCATGCCTGCTAATCTTGTGGCCAGCGATTGGGGTAGACCATGAAGGGGAGCCACCATCATCGGGGCTGCGCCTGCCACCACTTGTTTCGGAAGGTCCTGGCAAAGTGCGGCTGCTGTTATGCCCGGGTCAGAGGTCAGTGGCTTTAACACTTTCACAGGGGGTTTGATTTCAAAGAAATGCAGGATAAGAAATCTTGGAGTACTATTTAAGAACTTCTTGGTGTGTTGTTTCCATTTTCCTCCCACACTTGTGTTTTGATTTTCGTATTTGGGCTTCGATCCCCTTCCAGATTTGCTTTGGCAGATGCTCACCCACCTCATTTTTATCTCTGCTCTCTGAGTGTGAATGTAATGCGTTTCAGGCGTGTCAGGGGATTCGTCTTTTTGTTTTTTGTTTTTATTTTTTTTCCTTACGCTCACGCTCAGCTGGAGCAACAGATGTCTGTCACTTCTCATGGTTACGGCTTCCCCTCACACTTTTCATCTCACTCCCCCTCTCAGAAGCACACATGAGATTATCGAGCGGCAAGAAGGGCGCGTGTGCATGTGTGTTTATGTGCATGCATTAGATGCAGTGTTTATGTGTAGGACAGGGTGCCATGTGTTCAGGAGGGGGGGTTTGGTGGAGCACGTGGGTGGATGAAACACTGGAGGCTTCACGGGAACATTTTTTCCCCACTTCAGTAGTGAGACTCTCACTAAGGACCCTGTTTGTTTTACTTTTTTTTTATGGCTCTTGGTATCACCATTCTTTCAGTCAATGGAATTTTTTGTTAATAAAGTGGTAGTTTAAATGAAAAATTCGAATTCTAATTCTATTATTCGCTCACTTAAGTCATTTCAAACCTTTTTTTGGCAGTACAGAGAAAGTCAATGGGGTCCAGCGTTCTGTTGCATCCCTTCCATTATATAAATTAAAAAAAACAAGCAAAAAAAGAGTAAATGTTGCCAAATATTATATTTTAAGTGCACTATCCCCTTCAAGTTTGCACTAGTAGAGTTCAACCAGGGAAAATATTGCTTATTAAATAATTTAGATATCATAGTAAAACAAGCTGCTCAAGAGCTTTCTTCGCATGCTTTTTTTTTATCATCGTTTCGACTCTGTGGGGCTCTGGCATAGTTCAGATGCTTCTAGTTTAATCTCCAGCGCTTATGTAATGGATATTCTTCCTCTGAGCCAGAGTATGTGCTTTCTACCTTCATTTAGGATCATCTAAGTTAACCTCAGACATCATTCTGAAGTCGTGACAATTCGTGCAAGCCAGCTGCAGGATATCTGAAATAGATGTTATTTGTTTTAGTATGTAAAGTTTTGTCTATTTCTTTGCTGTTGTTTAATGGTGTTTGAATTCACTTTTATGTGTTAAAACAAAATTTGAACCCTAAACATTTTTTTTGGGAAATTATATACAAATCCAATTAATGTGCCAAAGACTAGACCCCCAATTTTATGTCCATATAAAACCTGACGAAAGTTAATCTATATGGTCAGTAAAGATATGAAATGACAATTAATTTATATTTTGGCACTGTTCCCCTTAAAGAGAGATTTTTGATGTGTAATCAAATTATTCTAAATATGTTTGACATGATTTTTTAATAAATTACATGCGTTTTGATTCTTGCAAACCCCTTTTTTGTCATGATCAAATTAAAAATGAAAACAAAACCACTATTACTGCTCGGAGTAAATTAATTATTTTTGATGGTAGCCAATGTGCTTCTGGAATAATTTAAAGCTGACTGGTGTATTGGTCAAAACAAACTACAGAGTGCACTTTTAATCAAACAGAGAAAACACATTCTTATGTGAAAATTGGCAGTGCACTTTCATCAGCAAAGGTGAACGTCTCAAAGTGACTGTACTCTGTGGTTACATATAGTGCTGCTCTAAGTCAGCAAATTTAAATTTAATGTTGGACATTAGCATCAGGCTCTCTTCTTTAAATATAAATCACATTAAGAGAAAGCTGTAGGCAGATGGAGGTGCTTAAACCTATATGTGCCTTCCTCCCACCCTCCTCTTCTCTTTCACTTTCCCAGCCTGACTCTTCTGCCTTGGAGATTATGTGCCTCTTTCTGACACCTAAGCTCTATTCTTTATGATAGAAGGCAGTATAAATGGCTGGTTTATGTAAGGGCGTTTAATCATGCTTGGATGAGGGCTAAATGTTTATTCAGCCCTGGGAATAAAGTACACAACCTGAATGTGCCTGGAGCAGGAGGGCTGTCGACGTGCTGTTTTCTGCATGGTTAAAGGGGCAGGCGTGATTGCACATGCCTTTTGGGACCCTACAGATGTGTTTCTGTTGTGGCGGCACACACATGTCTCATATCTAGAGTAAATTGCAAAAACTTGCATACACCCTCTTTGTTTTGATGTTGATAGAAAAAACAATCTAGATTGTGCAGAGATAATTATCTCCACATATCAGTCTTTCTCCGATGGTTTTTCCTGGCTGTGAGGGTGTAATTGATGGAAAAGTTCAGGACTTGCACTTCCAGGAAGCAACTTCCAAAACTTGAAGGGATTCAACTTTACCACTACTCTTTAAAAAGAGATGATATTGTCATGATATTATGGTTACCACAAGATTATAAAAAAATATAACATGGTAATGATGAATGATTATGTTATGGATTATCTTATGATAGAAATAAATTACAGAGCATTCTTCTAAATGTGGTAGCACTGTATGACGTGTTACACTACAGTTAAAAAAGTTATAAAATGTCTTGATCAACAATACATTTGTTGAAACCAAATTGCAGTAAAATTTATTAAATATTTAATTAATATTAAATATTAATAAAATATAAAAAATTTATATTTAATTAAATATTTCATATATTAAATATATTAAATTTAATATAAAACCTTTCCATTTTAATATATAATTTATTCTTGTGAAGCAAACGGAAATTTCATCCTGATTACTGCTTGTTATCAGTGTGTTTTTTACTACATTTCTGTGTGGTTGGTAGGGTGTTCTGAACAATTCTGAGTCAAAATAAGTTAGCAATTGTGTTTAGCCTTTTATATTCCTTGACTGAATGTAAATGTATTGCATTCTTACCCAATTTATTGTTATTCGTGCACAAAAACCATATGTTTGATTTATAAACAATTTTATGCATTAGTGTCACAAAAGCTCAACCACTTCCATCAGTTCCTCAGTGGTGTAGCCATCTTTCCAAAGACCAGCAGAATGCAATCACATTGCTTTTTCAGCCAAACCATCATTCTGGTAATTGCACGGTGGTGAAAGCTGTTTCTTTTCCACTCTGCAGCTGTGAATGGCTATTATTTACAAACCCAGCAGGAATCTGGCATATGACGTCTCTTCTTCCCATCCTAATGAGCACCAAGATACAAGACACATGACAGTCGACTGTTCAGACGCTATTAAGGTGACCATGACTATGTAGCTGAGACAGTTCCCTACTGATACCTGAACGAAAACACTGCCTTGCTTAATAGGATGACTGCATGTGTGCGTATGTATCATTCATAGACCCACTTAGAGAATCAATAAACTTAGAACAGAAATCTTGGACGTAATGGCACCATGCATTGACTTTATAAAATCAAGCATCAGCACAGCTTACAGCTGAGACAGCACATTTTAACGTAATTGCTATTAGTATCACACTGAACTTACAGCTAGAAAGACAACATTGTTTTGAGTTAAAAAATAAAAGCAAAAGGGACTGAAAAAAAAGAGACAGAGGAAGTGAAGGACGGCTGCAAATGGTCTTAAGAGACATAACTCAAGAATTGTGTCTGAGCCCAGCTAAGAGTTTGTGTTATCTTTTGAAACTTGCTTGGCTCTGACAAAAACAGGAAGCTGAGTTTTTACCTCAGGAAAAAACACATCTTTGCCTAAAATGAGCTTGACAAAAGAGCTTGTTGTAGAGTGTTGCAGTTCTGTTCATAGAGAAGAACATGCCATGGGCTGAAAACCATTTCAGATGTCCCATGGAAAAGATTTAGGAATTGCACCCACTGATTAGCCTGGTCACGTTGTTTGTTAGTGTGCATTATCTAGCTTATTTTAGCAAGCGATTCAAGTCTTGCATTGAAGCTTCCTGGTTAAACTGGATTAGTTAGCGAACAAGACATTTTTTGGAGGTCAAAAATTAAGGTGACGCAACCGTTTAGTGAATTTGCTTAACTTTCTAAGAAAGCCAGTGTTCCCTTCCCTCTCTGGGAGTCTGTTGTGACGCATATGTTTGAAGCTCCAGCCTTGTCCTCCTTTCTCAGCATGATCCTGCAAATGCAATTTACATCACGAAAACAAAATGGTTACCCCAAAACAGCCTTATACAGTACGTTACCATACTACATGACCTTCAGAGGCATGTAAAGCCTCTTACCCATCTGCTTTAAAAGACTAGTGAGGAACGATGCTTTAATGAAGCCCGAGTTTGAGCATGTGCTTCTCGTCATGGTAGTGATTAAGAAGGAGACAGTACCACTCTGCAGTAAGTCACAACATCTGCTGCTATATTGCGTTTCTACCACTGCAAAGCCCCCTACACTTCTGGTGGTATGTCACAAACCCATAGGTAATCTTGCTTTTATATAGGCTTTCCAGAGCACATGCAGTCATAATGTGTCAGACAGGCTCCAGTGGCAGGAAAGAAGTAAGCGATTCGAGTAAGCACCTTTGCAGCGTTTTTCTGCCAAGAGAACAAGTCTCCTTTCCAAGTCTCTGTTTTCTTTGGCCGTGCTGTATATTAAAGCCAATGGCTCCGTGCTTTCTGCCTCCCCATGCCTTCATTTTCACCTGCAGGTTTCCTTTCTTGTTTTCACCACAAGCCAATTTCGAAAGCCTGCTGAGGTGATGCCTGTGAGGCGAGATAACGAGCAATTAGAGGTGGAGAATTGGTCACAACAATTGTTTGTTACTCCCCATCTAATGTACACATAAACAATACATCTGTGTCTTGAAAGCCAGTTGCATAATGCAAGAGAGAAACTTTTCGGTGTTTGATGTTAACATGTTCTTTGTAAATCACTGGGAAAAATGTAAGCAAACCCTTCCTTGGTATTGTTTGTTAACATATTAGAATGTCTTCCAAATCACCCCCTGTACTGTAACTCATATTCAAGTGCTTAACACTTAACTTAAGTTTCTTTTGAGCCAAGGGGGTTAACATTTTTACAACAACAAAAAAGTAATAGATGAAATAAATTAGCTATTGCTTTACTTATCTAATGACTTAATGCACAGATCCAATAAACTAATACACATGATTTTTTCTCATCTGCATTCACTTAAAATTTGCTTGTCTATTTAAATATTTGATCCAATTTTTATGCCAATGTGTGTGCATTATTGTTAAGTGTAAGTATACATAAAATAGAATCTGAGAATAGTGCCAGAACCTCAGATCATATTGTATGTTGGTATGTTAGATGCACTTGAGTGGTTTAAAATCACTTAACTGTTATTATGACACAGCGGTTGATTGGGGCTGTGTCAATTCTGTCATTTTTCATGCTTGCACCGAACCATTGAGAAGTCCTTATTTTCAAACCGTACTATTCTCGACATCACTCCAATACTATAGTTGACTGACTGATGACTGATCAAAATTGAGACATTATATTCACTCACAGTGTGTAGATATTCTCTAGCAGCTGGCCTTTTGAGTGTACTTCAATTATGCACTTGTTATTGTGGTACATTATAGGGTTGTATAAGTGAATATGGTAATGTCTACAATGGTTTCTGACACCACAGTAAGTGGTTCGGATACAGCCATGCTCAAGAATGAACCGCTATGTAAAAGTTAAGAGCAATTTACAGATCGGAACAACAATTCCTGGAAGGGACTGTTTTTTATTTGATACTTTGTCTGCAGTTTGTTGTTTGAAGTGTGCATCAACATGTCCAAAAACAGGAAATTCAAAGTCTTTAAGACAACACAATTGATCAATTAATATAATTTAACCACTTTGCGACCCAGACCCCATCATAAGGTCTATTTCAAATGTATTCCTTATTATTTTTCTTCTCTTTAATCTAGTTTGTCAGAGAAACCCAAGGTGAGTTGCTTTGCTTCATCTTGGTCTCAGTATTCCCAGGGTCCGGCTGGATTTGTCATGCATGCACATCCAGGCCACCACAAGCCCACCTGAGGCAAGTGTCTCTGAACAATCTTGACTCAGCCTCATAATGAACTGGCACTCGCAATGCTTGGCAGCTATTCAACCAAGAGAAGGAGAGAGGGCTTCACAACTACTGCAATAATAATTATCTCATACAAAAAAGGATGATCTACTCCCATTGCACATGAGCACTGATAAGTGGCTCTTCAAGGAGCTTTCTGATTGGATATGTTATTAGCTGCTATTTAACAGACTTTTTTTTTTTTTTTATGCAAGGCCACTTACCAGGGCCTGTATGCTTGGAACAATCTGGGTTTAAGTGCAAATCTCAAGGGTGCAATAGTGCTGAAGCCAAATGGCATGAGCTCTTTAGCACTGAACCTGCAACCTTTGTGGCAACAACCCTTGTCTTTGCAGTCCATTTTAAATCAAAACGTATCGTACCACTGAATGTGTTTGAATGAATGGATAGAAGAATTGACAGAAACTGTCTTATATCTATCAATTCATAATATTCATTCATTCATTTTCTTTTTCGGCTTAGTGCCTTTATTAATCTAGGGTCGCCACAGCGGAAGGAACCGCCAACTTATCCAGCATATGTTTTACGCAGCGGATGCCTTTCCAGCTGCAACCCATAACTGGGAAACACCCATACACTGCCATTCACACACATACATGAACAATTTAGCTTACCTAATTCACCTATAGCGCATGTCTTTGGAGGAAACCGGAGCACCCAGAGGAAACCCACACGAACACGGGGAGAACATGCAAACTCCACACAGAAATGCCAACTGACCCAGCCAAGGCTCGAACCAGCAACCTTCTTGCTGTGAGCGCTACCCACTGCACCACCGCGCTGTCACCAATTCATAATAAAACATCTATAAATAATTGTAGTCTATTTATATATCAATTTTGATGAAATATGTTTTTAGATGAATGTATCTGATTTTGCATGGGTAGATGGATTGATAGGATTTATGAATGCTAGATATTTTCGAGTAGACATATTCATCGTAAATAAATCAATTAAACATCTATCCAGAAACCATGAATCCACAGCCTGTCCATCTGTCTTAACCATCTATGCTTGAATGAAGATATATGGATATGATTTGTGATAGATATGTCAGTATGTCTTGTGGTGGATGGATGGGATCGTTTTAGATGGATCATATCCATATATCCAAATTTATATCTAATGTATAGATTGATACATATAGTTGATCATATAATTAGATACATGGGCAAACATCGAGATAGATAGACAGACAGACAGACAGATAGATAGATAGATAGATAGATAGATAGATAGATAGATAGATAGATAGATAGATAGATAGATAGATAGATAGATAGATAGATAGATAGATAGATAGATAGGGGCATGATCCCTCATATCGCTCTGCATCACTGAAGTTTATAGATGATGTTCTTTTTCACTTTGCAGACATCTTTTTTGTCATCCACTTATAAGGTCTCATTCCTCCATGTATTATGTAAAAAGCTGCAAAAATAGAAAAATTGAAAGCAAGCTGAGGTACTTGAGACTGTTCGTCGCTCAGTAGAAGGAGATATTTTTAACACGCCATCCCATCCCCCTTTTTCTTTCTATCTGCCTTTCTTTCCTTCCTTCCCTTTTTTGCTCTCCCTCTTTTTCTATCACTGTAAATCTCACTGATATATTTTCCTTCCATCCCTCACTCTTTCCATCTCTTACTCGGTCTCTCTCTCACACACACTCGCAGCTCCTCCAGCAGAATGAAGAAATAGCCCCAGTTGCATATTGGGCAGAAAGTTGTATGATATGCCTGTGAGGAATGTGGATGTCAAGTGGAGCGTTAAGATCATTCCAGGGGCAAATCCCACTTTCTGTTTCCTTCTCTTTGCCTCTCTCTCTGAAACAGACTAAATTAAACTTCTGTCCACAGCTGGATGCAATAATCTTCTCAACTCTATTCACCTTTGCTTTTTCTCAGCATTTCCCTCTCTCGTCTCTGACCTCGAGCTCCCCAAGGAGGGCTTTAATATGTGGCGAAAATCATCCATTAGCATCGCCATTCATCTTAAAGGCCACCGCTCAGTTGGCATTCTTAAAAATATGTGATCTGAAATCTGCCATCTTTACTGACAGGACCACAGATCCTCTGAAGCTGGAAATGTAATTTTTCTAATCATATGTTATAGTTACACTACCTACCAGCTAATCCTTGACCCCTCAGAACCCCCTCGAATAGGGCTGTGCAATATGATAGTATGAATAGTATTGACAAAATAAAAAGTCTATCGTTTAATATTATGCTCTCTGGTTTATTTTGTGGTGTGACAAAATATATTGGTTATAGTAATACTTGTTCATAATTTATATGAGTGCAATATTACATGCCATTATGGGGACAGACATGAATAACAGCATTGTGAGAAATTTGCATGTTTGAAAGTACAATTTTTACATTATATTTGATTAATATTTATTTTAGATTTCAACATTTTTAATCAAACATTTGCCATGAAGTTCTAAATAAAGCGAGAAATATGATGACAAGTGAATGAGTAATTTTCTTAGTATGTACTTTAATATGTAAAAAGAAAGTCTTTTACATGTGGTCAATATATATAAACTATTGATTGAATTTACAGAAATGGTATGTGGTAATAGATATCTGTCAGGTTCTGTGTTTTCCTTTGCCCCAGTGTTCCATGTGCTTCTGTTGTTGTCATGTGATTCCTTTGTTCTGTTTCCCGCCGTTTCCTAATGTTCATTAGTTTCACCTGTGTTCCCCTCCTGTGTCCCATTAGCGTGTGTATATCTACCCTTTAGTCTGTCTCCGTCTTGGTCGAGTATTGTATTGCCACCACCTATTGTCCATGTTCCTGTGTCTCCGTCTTCCCGTGTCTCCAATTTCCAGTGAGTTATATTAATAAATCTTCGTGTTTGCTAAATTCCGTGTTTCGTGCCTTTGTGAATAAGCAACCGTGACAGAATACTCGACCCAAACAAAAAAAAAAAAGTGCGGCGTGTTTTCCCCCGTTTTATTTTTATAGTCTTTTTGCCCCAGTGTTTTCTTTTCCTCTCCCCCGTGTTCCCATGGACCCCATCTACAGCCCCGAAGTCCTTCTCCTCCTGCTGGAGCAGGGGGAAAGCAGCCTCGAGGACCATACCAGTTTGTACTTATTAATAGCAAATTCCACCAGCTATCCGGACAACGTGCTCTGCGGGTTTTTCAAGACCAGCCTTAATCCCGCTTGCAGAGCACGGTTGTCCGAAGATGGTCCTCGGGGCGATTTTGCCGCCTATGTGGAGTGGACACTGGCGAGGAATGGATCGACATTCACCGTCTGTGCAGAGGAAGAGCTCGCCAGTGCCACTCCCGACCCAGTGACCAGCCCAACACCACCGATCTGCAGGGAACGTTTGCCAGAGCCCACCGCAGACGGAGAGCCACCCGCGGTGCGCGAGCCATCGCCAACAAGAGCGACAGAGCCAAATACCACCGTGGAGGAGGAGCTCAAGGATCCGTCTGACCAGGTGCGAGAGCCGGCAACATCACCCAAGGTGGGAGTCCTGGTGGAGATAGAGGGACCGAGCGAGGGTCCCATCCACCCTCCCACTGCTAACGGTGAGCGACCGCTGGACACTGGGAAGTTACTCATCGACTTCTGGAGCGAAGTCAAGCCCCTTCCGCTGTTCCCAGACAGCAAAGACTCTTCTCCAAGTCAACTGTTTCCACACAGTCTTTTAATTCCCGATGCCCCAAGCTCCAGAGTCATGAGTGACTTCCCACCCATCCCACCCTCTTCGCCTCTGCTCATACCTATGACTGCAGCCAGTCAGCCAGCTCCAGCGCTGCTGCAGTCAGCTAACCCCCCAGCTCGCCCTCAAGCTCCAGAGGTGGAGCTCGCTCGGAGGTGCTGCCTGCCAGCATCGCCCTCTGGAGGGTGTCACCCAGCGTCAGCTCCTCCAGCCTCCGAGCTACAGACTCCACCTCGGCCCTTCGACCCTTGTGCTCCGCCTTGGCTCCCTCCTCCCTCGTCTCCGCCGTGGACCGTCAGTCCACCAGCTCCACCAGGCTCCCTCGTCCCTCCGGCTCCGGCTTGGTCAGTCGTCGCCCTTACTACGCCTCTGGACTCCACTCCTCTGGCTGCGCCACGTCACTCCGTCCGTCCTGCTACGTCGAGCTCCTCCTTCCCTCCAGCTACGCCTTGGTCCTCTGTCGCTCTGGCTCCGCCGCGGGCTTCCGGACCCCCGCCGTTGCCTCGCTCGGGTGAGCCGTCTGCTCCACCCCGGCCCTCTGGGACCTCGGCGTCACCTTCACCCTACGGCTCTCCGTCTCCTCCTTGGGCTCCACCACCATCAGCGGCGTCTCCCTCGGTCGGCCCCCTGGAGTCGGCGGCCACTCCTCCTCCATGGCTCCTCCCTTCCTCGACTCCGCCCTGGACCGTCCTTATGACTGTGTCCTGGGTCTTCCTGCTCCAGCTCCCTTCCTGGTTCCTCCCTCCTAAGACTCCTCCCTGGCCCCCTCCCATCCTCCCATTTATGATGTAAAAGGCGCGAGGACGCGCCTTCAAAGGGGGGGGGGGTAATGTCAGGTTCTGTGTTTTCCTTTGCCCCAGTGTTCCATGTGCTTCTGTTGTTGTCATGTGATTCCTTTGTTCTGTTTCCCGCCGTTTCCTAATGTTCATTAGTTTCACCTGTGTTCCCCTCCTGTGTCCCATTAGCGTGTGTATATCTACCCTTTAGTCTGTCTCCGTCTTGGTCGAGTATTGTATTGCCACCACCTATTGTCCATGTTCCTGTGTCTCCGTCTTCCCGTGTCTCCAATTTCCAGTGAGTTATATTAATAAATATTCGTGTTTGCTAAATTCCGTGTTTCGTGCCTTTGTGAATAAGCAACCGTGACAATATCGTTATGAGAATATGAGATGATTTATATCATGATATGAGATTTTTGTCATATCGTCCACCCTCAAACATGTTTTCTACAGTGAGGTGCTTGAGCAGCATTGTGTTTGCATCAGTGTAAAGATGGGAAGAATGAGGTAACAAGTTATTAGACGTGGGACTGCATTCCATGCCTTGTTTAGAAAAAAAAGAAAGAGGGAGGACATCATTCTTCTGAATTCCACATTCTGCTGCTCCTTGAACATCATCCGCGCTCTAAATTGTACTGTGATTCACAACATTATGAATGCCAGAATGATCCACACGCTTCTGTTGTTTATCTTGGTGGAGTGTTTTGATTTACGGTTGATGCATTTTGTTAGTGGTGCATTATCGAATCGTGTTTTTCAACACAAAGGTCTTTCTGTCACTCTTGGCAGTCTGTTGAAGCCGTTTTCCCTCGAGGGTTCTTCGCGGACAGCATTGGTAGACATATTTTCTTGTAGTGAACAAACAAATTGTGGTGGAGCAGAAACAGTTCTTTAACCTCTTGGACCAACAGCAGCTTGACTCCATGTATGCAGGATACGAAAAAAGGACAGATGCTCCTTGCTAAGGCTCAGAGAGCGAGCATGAGAATAATAGCTTGTTTATGAAATCCAGCGTGTTATCCTCTTATGCAACAAGCCAGTGACTTACTAAGAAATGCATGTCTGTATACAGTTTCTTCTGACCTTGGACGGAAATGAAATATGTGTAGCTGACAGTGTTTTAAAGTGAACATTATGTGCTTTCTTCTTAGAACGGAAAGTGTGCTGCTTCAGCGACAAGCTTTGTTAGTTAAGTTACTCCTGGTGGTTTAATTAGGATCAAAGAAAGAGAGAAAAAAACTTTGCAGTTTAAAGGTAGCATTTTCAGTGATATATATATATGATATATATATATATATATATATATATACCATGGTACTGATGATTGTTGACCTTGTCATGTTGTTACAGTTGGACTGAAAACAAACCAGTTGCTGACTCCATTGTTTACATCATTAGTGTGAATTTACTTATGGTAAACATGTTATACACTTGCATTTGTCATTATATTATTAAAAGTTTACCTAAGTCAAGCTTCAGTGGAGTTTTATTTTTACTGTATCAGTGATGTGTGTTTTTTTCATTGAGGAATTAAAGGGATAGTTCACCCACAAATAAAATTCTACTCACTAATTACCCTTTCTAAATATTTCTTTTTTCTGCTGAACACAAATGAAGATATTCTGAAGAATATTGTAAACCGGTATCCATTGACATTCATAATAGGAAAAGCAACTACTATGGAAATCAATGACATCCTGTTTTCAACATTCTTTAAAATATATTCTTTTCAGCAGAAGAACGAAACTGTATGGTAAGAGTTTTCATTTTTTGGTGAACTATCCCTTAAAGTGAATTATGTTATGCTTTTGACCAACTCCTAAAAAGGAACCATTATAAAAAAAAGTACTGGAAAGATGCCATTCTGTGATTTGACTGCAAATACTATGGTATGCTGATTTACAGCTATGGAAGAAAAAAAAACTACCACCTAAAGAAATGTCAGTTTCCCTGGATTTGTTATTTTTTGATTAAAATGTCAATATGTATTTTATCCTATAAAACTCATATAACATTTCTATCAGATTTCAAATAATAATATTGTCATTTAGAGCATTTCCCCCACAGATAATATCAATTTTTTTAGAATGACAAATATTTTCATTTGGTTGTGATTGAATATCATAGTTACTAATACAAATACTGGTTTCTTAACTCCTCTGACGTTAAAATATTGGTATTGAGTTATCTGTAAATTTACATAAACAGGTATGAAAAGATGACACCTTTTAAAATGCTTTAAAAATATTTTTTTAAATAAAAAATTTGAAAGAATTGTCAACAGTATTAGTAATAGTTTGCATAATGAAATTTTATTCATACACAAAAATCATAAATCCAAATCCAATTTCTCTCTTAATGTATTCCATGGCGACGCGGTGGCGCAGTGGGTAGCACGTTCGCCTCACAGCAAGAAGGTCGCTGGTTCGAGCCTCGGCTGGGTCAGTTGGCATTTCTGTGTGGAGTTTGCATGTTCTCCCCGTGTTCGCGTGGGTTTCCTCCGGGTGCTCCGGTTTCCCCCACAAGTCCAAAGACATGCGGTATAGGTGAATTGGGTAAGCTAAAATTGTCCGTAGTGTATGTGTGTGAATGAGTGTGTATGAATGTTCCCAGTGATGGGTTGCAGCTGGAAGGGCATCCGCTGCGTAAAACATATGCTGGATAAGTTGGCGGTTCATCCCGCTGTGGCGACCCCAGATGAATAAAGGGACTAAGCCGAAAAGAAAATGAATGAATGAATGAATGTATTCCATAGCTGCATATTGATGATTGATGACTTTGATATTGAGAGAAACAACAAATGAAAAATGAAGATTTCCTCACCATCACTCATTTGATAGTGCTCAGTTTAGCATTTTGCAGTCAGTCAATCTTCTGCGCTGAACATGACAGGGATTGGCTCGAGGATGACTTTGATGTGAGCGATAACAAGCTCGCTGTACAAAGTGAACTTTCAGGGGTGTGTGCTCTGTATGCATATGTCAGTCTATGGCCATAACGTGTGTGTCTCTGACAGCTTTTCTTCTGTGTGCTTGCCCCTAACTCTCTTCCCTTGGGGTTTAGTTGCCATGGCAATGCGACTAAGAAGAAACAGAGAGACATGGGAAGGAATGGAAATTTGCACTGGAGGCTTAACAACCATTATTGGTCTTCACATACTGTATAAAGTCGAGCTAACTATGATGCACCTGTGAGTCACTGCAAGCATTGGTGTTTATAAGTACGAAACAGCGCAGATGGTGTTACCAATTAAACTACCTCGACATAACTTGACCTGGGACCATAACCATAACCATAACCTGGGAAAATAAGACTAGAAATACTGGGCATGCCTTCCTATTAAACCTCTAGCTTGCTAAGAATCACGCATCCATTCAGACTGTTAAATGATTAGTTTTCGCCTACCGAACAGATTTCAAATCCTCCAAGCATTGTGTTAACAATAACAATGAGGAGGTGTATCTGCAGGGGTGAGTCTGCGCTCTCGTCAGTAGAATCGCTTTCATATTGCTAAAACATCACAGCAGATGCTGACTGAGCTCATCTGCCTTTTGATCTAGAATGAAAGCAAGATGAAGATGTTTTATTCTACCATTCTCTTATCAACAGGTCCTCTCAGCGTGGCTACACATCCTGCCATGAAAAATCTAATCTCCAGAAACCAGACCTTAGACTAAAGAAAAGCTCATTCTGGATGAAAAGCCACCTACTTGTTAAGGGATTCAATTGTTTAATTTAACTAATTACATGATGGGGGAATTGATTCATCTAAGCAAATTCAGTTGAATAATACACTGTAAAAAAATTACTTTTCCACACAATCGATTTGTGTTTGGACAACAGGAAGGAATTAAGTTAACTTATTAGCTTTTACAATTTTAAGTGGATTGAACATAAATCAGTTAAGTTGACCCCCCAAAAAACCGAAGAATTGTGTTGTTTCAGCTCATTTAAAATAAGTCGTTTGAACAAACAGCAAATGTCATTTTTTGAGTGTACATATATTTTGATTTTGGAATAACCCCCATTTAAACTTTCAAACTATTATTGTGCCATGAAAATAACGTTAAAATGGCAATTTTGGTAAACTTTCAGTTTAATGTTTATATATATATATTATTAAAATGGAAATATATAATTCATTTGTGAGTTAATATTGTTAATGTATTTACTAACATAATAATAAACAATTCTTGTACAGAATTTATTAGTCATAGTTCAACATTTACTGATGCAGTTTTAAAGTCAAAGTTTAGCTTGTTACACATTAGTTGATCATTATGAGTTCATTATGAGTTCAAATGAACTAACAATGAACAACTTTATTTTCATTAATTAACATGAACAAAGATGAATAAATACTGTAATAAATGTATTGTTCATTGTTTGTATATGGTAGTAAATACATTAACTAACATTATCTAATGGAACCATGTTGTAAAGTGATACCAAAATCAAAAGGATAAAAAGATCCCAAATCATTAACATAATAATGCTTAGTGAGTAAATCATGATACTCAACAAAGAATTATTTGAAATATTTTTTTTCTCTGGCTTTCTAGTTGTCTAATAGAGAAACTGCATCAAATATCCAAACATATAAAAAAAATCCAGAGAAGCAAACATGTTATATAAATACCTTTACTTGAGAAACAAAATAACAGAGAGAGAGAGAGAGAATGAGAGAAAGGGAGAGAGTAAAGATTTTTGAGTTCTAATGTAATAGAAGTTGTCAGCTTTACTTGAGAAATAAAATGTTGGGTTTTCATGTATCATGAGGACATTCAATAGGGACAACCAATAAAGGTAATGCTTTTTATACTGTATAAACTTATTCCATACCTTAACCATAACCCCACTGGAAAACGTTCTGCATTTTTAGATTTTAAAATGAATTATTCTGTTCTGTATGATTTATGTAATTTTCCTCATAAGCACCAATGAAAAAAATGTCCCCCTGAGGTAAAAAAGGAGGTATATATATATATATATGTAGGAGTGTAGGAGGTCTGTTGGTATGATACTTATACTGTAGAAAAAAACTGTATTTTCTCTACATTCTGCAATGCAGGAGTCTCTGCTGTGGTTGTGTGTGGGTACAGTAACAGGGAGGCGGATGAGCAGGCAACTTCGGGGAGATGTTTTTTTTCTTTTTTGCTTCTAATGATCATAATTGTGAAAATCCGTGCAGTGCCACGTGGACTCCATTGTACTGCAAGGCATCTTTTCTGGAACAGTCTCCAATCAGTGGCATCTGGGCCCACAATTCTGCCACATGAACCAAATGCTGCTGTAGGCAGATGAAAGCTTACACACAGGGAGGTCCACCTACACACACGCACACACACACACACACACACACACACACACACACACACACACACAC
>CAIGQV010019951.1:15353921-15365954 GCA_903798115.1 Danio jaintianensis
ACACACACACACACACACACACACACACACACACACACACACACACATTGTCACGTTTAATTGCTTTGTGTGTTGTGACGGAAGACAAAGTACAGACACGAAGAAGTGTTAAAAAATAACTTGAGACAGATGTTTATGGACGGAAGCGATGCGCATAGAGAGTGTGTTCATCTTAATGGGTGTCTGTTATTCTCCTCTTTAATTATCCCGTATAGGGAACAGGTGCTGTTGGGTTGTTTTCAGTCTGTGTGTCCACGTGATTGGGATATTATTGTTGCCCGGGGTGGAGTTGAAAAACAAGCAGATTGCTCACTATTATCGTGTATGAATCTGCATAATGGACTCATAAACATAAACACAATACTCTTCTCCGTTGTAAATTTATATATCATGTTTAGTCAAACTTGGTTGATTGTGTGTAAACATTAGGCTGATTAATTAATTGGTTTGTTGGTCCATTTTGTTATTGTTGGGTCTCTTTGTTTGCCTGTTTCTGTCTGTCCCCACTGATGAGCTCTGACCTGGGCAATGATGTCATTGTTTTTAAAAATTTCCCCCTTGACACACTCAACAGTGCAGAAGTTTGCACAGCAACTGTTTGGTCTCCTTTCTATTATGTCATGAGATTCATCCATCAAATTGTGAAATCTCAATCTCATTTTTGGTACCTCTTGGATGGCCTGAGAATGAGTTAATAATCAGGAAATGTTCACTTTTGGGTGAACTGTACCCTTTAACGAAGTTAGATGTTTTCTGAAGTCGGTGGTTTCTACATGTTTGATTTGATTTGCTCACTTTGTTTGCATCGGTGAGGGTCAAATATCGTTCTTACAAATTTGATTAAATCAGTGTCTTATGTTACAGTTCCTAATAAAGTTACCAATCCACTGGCGAGTTACTCTGCACACGCTCAATCTCATTCACAGATCTCACTCTTGTAATATTGACATTCACATTGAGGATTCTGTGGTGCTTTCTAAAGCTGACAGTGAAAAGATAAATCTGAGTCATGGGAAGCTGCGGAGCTCATCGTTCTCTGTTAGTGACCCTCTTCTTCTGGCCAGTTTGAAACAGCAGCAGTCATGGCTCGTCAGCAGTGAGGGTTGATGCCAGGGTCGACTCAGGTCTCCAGTCTGGGGTGTAATTTACATCTCTTTTACCCCTTTTTCGTAGTGTCAGCAGAGCTTGAGCCAGGAAAGCAGATAGCCATGGTCTGGGTTGTTCATCTGTGGTAGCTCATGGCAAGAGCACAAAAGAGAGGATGGGGTTGCGGTAGGAAGGCTTTTGGAAACAGCTGGGCAGGAATACTGTGGTTTCTTTCACAGACCAGTTGTTCATCACCGCTGTGGCATCTGTGCCATGCCGCTCAATTTCCACAGCATCATACAGACAGCATTAATAGACTGGTAAGCCTCTTACTCAGATGCTCTGGAGCGTGAGACTGCGATCACTAGTGCATTTTGCATTTTTTATGGCCAGTTTTGCTTTTTAGAGTCATCAAAATGCCCCAAATCCAGTCATTTCATCAGATTATGGTGTTTCAGAGAGAGCAGGTCATGTGACCTCAGCATGTGCCCACGCTTAAAATAGTGTGGTTTAACTTTTCTCATTGAGCCCTCAGATTGAGAGAGTGTTGAATGAGTAGGAGCCGATGATTTCTGGCTTCTGGAATCAGTTCATGAAAATGGAATTTTTGCTGTAATGCTGAATGTCACTGAATTTGCCAAAATTCAGATGACTATATAAAAAGTAGGACTGTGCACATAATCAGATCTCAAGATGGACTAGTAGTGTATGTGAATATTAAGCTGCTAAATTTAAGATGTGTTCTGCATGTCTTTTGAATTCCTGACTGAAGCAGATATGACACTTGTGGTACTTTTAGTGTCTGAATAAATAAGCTTTCAATTGATTTAGGATAGAATAATATATTTGCATATTTACCTTATTATTTCCCAGTGATGGGTTGCAGCTGGAAGGGCATCCGCTGCGTAAAACATATGCTGGATAAGTTGGCGGTTCATCCCGCTGTGGCGACCCCAGATTAATAAAGGGACTAAGCCGAAAAGAAAATGAATGAATGAATGAATTTACCTTATTAGAAATTTACAAACTGTCTTCAAGGAATATGGTCTTTACTTAATATTACAATGATTTTAGCAAAAAATGGAAATGTATAATTTTGACCCATATACAATGTATTTTTGACTATTGTCAAAAATATACCCATGCAACATAACATGGGTTTGTGGTCCAGGGTCACATATGTGGATATGAGCACATTAATTTAATTTAACCTCCAGAGCTGCTCTGAGAGTCACTTCATCAGCATTTTACCATTTTATTTAAAATACAGTGTATACACTAGTAATCAAGTAATATACACAGATACCAAAATATACACAGAAAATGAAAATTAATGAATTTATTAGAAATGGAAATGTGGCAGAAAAATAGGTCTAATATTATTGTGTAATGAAATGTACTGTAATGCTTCATTCTTTCCTTTATTTTCTTTCATATTTTGATTTTAACATGACAAAAATGGAACTTGAGAAAAGATAAAATGCATTTGATAGTTCCTAAAAATGTTATTAATTTTTGTAAAAGGTATTGTAAAATATTAATTTGTTACATTTCACATTTCATGATTTTAGTTAATTAGACAAATTCTGCCTACTTAAAATGTAATTTAGCCATTCAAAATGAGTCCAGAAAAATGAAAATGCAAAACGTTGAATCCAGACAAATTAAAGTGTGAAAAAACATACATTTTAAAAACACACAAAAACAATTTGAAGAAGAAAAAGGTATTTAGGTAAAAGTAATGCAGATTTAATTGGGAACAGGGAGGGTATATACCACTTGCTCCCAAAGCAGCTTCACACTATTAAACATTAAACTAACATAATTAGTGTTGCAGACACAATCAAATGTGAGAAAAGTCAAATTCAGCTATAAGCAGCTTTACAGAAAACATTTGTGTTGTTGTTCCAGCTGGAATAAGTTCAGGGTTGATTCAGTTCAGGAAGATTTTCAATGTTGCAAAGTCAATTCAGCTAGAAAGTAGGTGTGCAGAAGACAATAGTTTAATCGTTCCAATCTCAATTCAATTTTTAGTCTCATCCAGAACTATTTGTGCAGTCAAATAATACATTGATGTGGTATTATTGACTAATTAAATATTTTTAAACCACAGCCAATAATAATACAGTGATACAGTATTATTGACTATTAAGCGTTTTTTAAACCCCAGCCAAGCAAGCCAAAGGATACAATGGCAAGAAACTCCATCAAACTCCATCAGATGGCAAAAAATGAGATCTGATGCTGTGTTGTAGACGGCAGAGGTCTAGTGTCTTCACTCCTTTGAGAGGACTGAAGTACACTTATAAGGGCTACTATACCTCGTATTTTGGTGCATTCATGAAACAATAATTACTTTCAGCCAATACGACTTTGTGTGTGTGCTTGAGTTCATATTCATATATACACTTCTGCGTCCATAATATCTGGACACTTTCTGCTCTCCTGTGTTTTTCTGCATGTAATTGTGTGCTTAAGTGTTTAGGCCCTGCATTTCCAGAAGTAGCAAATCCCTTACCTTAGTCAGGAACAGAAGATCAATAAATCCAGGGAGATTACATCTGGAACACACAGGGTTTGTTTATGTGTATGTGGTTCTTCGTTTATGGCCTGTGGCTTCACAGTTTTCATATTGCTCACTCACAAAGGGTTGCTTCTCTTTGCTTATGCCATAACCACAGATTTGTTGTCCATATTTGTGGGGGAATGATGACAGATTTGGATGCTACGATGCCATTTAAAAGCCATATTAAAATGGAAATAAAAAAAGGAACAAGTAAGTAAGTAATTGTAGTAAGCAAGCAAGTAAGTAAGTAAGTAATTAAATAATATTGTTAATAAGAAATTTGAATAATATTAAATAAAAGTTAAAAAAATATTGTGCAAATAAATGAGAAAAAAATCACATTTTTCAGAACAGTGCTTTACTTTATTCTTGTCTTTCTTCTGACTTTTTTCTTCTTTAATGTTATAATGTTATGGTTTCATTCTCAGCACACTGAATAGAATTTTATTTTCCTAATTTTAAAATAACAAAAAAATGGAAAATAAAATGGTGTCATTAGATACAGCATGTTTTTATTTTGAAATATAGAGAATCGTAGGGTGGTTTGGTGGAATAAAAATAAAGCTCTAATGTCCTTCAATATAGAAGGATGGAAATATTCTCAACTGTTTGTCTACTGCTGCTTGTTGCTTTTTCACTGTGGTAAGAAAAAAAATCCATATGGTCACAGCCCTAATAGATGATGTATTTTATGTATTTTATGTATTTTTTTTGCTTGTGAAGTGTTGCTGAAATTTCACTAACTTGATTTCTCTGTACCTGTTGAAACAGACAGAATGTGTACATGTGGCAGCAATTGAACCTTGAACTCTCTCAGTATAATAGAGTATTGAAGTCTTCTTTCTCAGTCACTCTTACATTTTGTTGCTGTCTGTCAATCTCAGACTTCAGCCTGTCTCCTCTGAAAGACCTTAGCTCACGCCAGCCTCTCTCACTTTTACTTCTTTTATCTCGCTATCGATATTATCTGACCTGGTTTTTGTCGAGAACTGAACACAAATGAATGGAAGGGGTTAGTGTTTGTACTCTTTTTTTTTTTTTCAGCACAGTGCATTTAGACGGCTGGGCGGCTGGTGTTTGAGGGTCTCTGGGGTTAAAGAGTGTGCTGTGCTGCAGGATGGAGGAAGTGGAGGAGAGCAAAAGAGCATGTGGCTGAGAAAATGCAAAGGAGATGGATGGGGAGGGTGGAGGAGCAGCGGAGGAAACAGCCAAGTGCCAGTTCTCATTAATTAAACAAACACCCAAAGGGGAGAAAAAGAGCGATTAAAGGGACAGTTCATCCATGTTTGAAAACCTTTTGAAGTTTTTCCAGAACCAAGAAGTAGACACTTTAAAAAGATTGTACTTGTGCGCTTGTTTTTCTCTTGCACTTTACAGGGAATGTATCTTTACAATAGTCTCTTATGTGTTATATTTTAGTACTTCACATAACGCAATAGCTTTTGTTTTGTGACAAACCAGATGAAATTAGTGGTAATTTTGTCACCCATCTGTAAATTTAATTCTCAATTGATCAGTAATCGTCAGTAAATTGAATCAGATCTGTGAAAGTGAAATGCAGTGATATGTACTGGTGAAGATACAGGTAGTTTTTCTTGCATTTATAATTAATGGTGACCTGAAATTTCAAGCTTCAAATGGAAACCAGAGTATCATAGAGTTGGTCGATTTATTCATTCATTCATTTTCCTTAGCCCCTTTTTTTATCAGGGGTCGCCACAGTGCAATGAACTGGCAACTATTCCAGCATGTGTTTTACACAGCGGATGCCCTTCCAGCTGCAGCCCAGTACTGGGAAACACCCATAGACTCTCACATTTACACACACGCATACACTACGGACAATTTAGTTAATCCAATTCACCTATAGCGCATGTGGACTATGGGGGAAACCATAGCTCCTGGAGGAAACCCACGCGAACACAGGAAGAACATGCAAACTCCAAAATAAATTTTTTATTTTAAAAGTGGCACTACTATGTTGAAATATGTGTCATAATTATATAGTTTTTCACTGACATCAGAACAGTGTGAAACCAAAGATAGTTTACTAGCAGTTTTTGCTTCAAATGGTTTATAAATAAATGTGAATATAATTCTTTTTGACTCTTATGGCCACCAAAAGTGAATTTAGGGGTGAGTACTGGTTTTTGTTTATTTTGTTATATTTTGTTTATTAAAACTCACAAAAACATGCTGAAAGTATTCTATAATTGCATTTTTGGTAGCGTACAGGCACGTCATGATTTTGCCAAGTATGTTGCGATCCTGGATTAATGTCTATGTTGACCCTGGAACATAATTTTTATTAGAAAATGTAATCCATACCTATTCCCTACCCCTAAACCCAACCATAACTGTAAATTATTCCCAAAATCAGAGGGGAATAATAGCTGGATAACAATCATGTAAAAGTACATAAACCTAACCGTAAGCCTAAACTTAACATAAACGATAAACGTATCCTTTAATTCTGATTGGCTGATTGGAATGTTGTTCCAGGATCAACATAGATGTTAATCCAGAAACATGTCCTACTTGGTGAAATCAGGTTGGCGTAGCGCACAGATAGTCAGTGACTAACAACACAATTGATCAAAGCCTCACACAAAGCTTTAGAAGTATTAAAACTAGTTTGCTTTTATGATACTTTCATCATGCCCTTTTAAAGTTTGAAGTCTCACATGTGAGAAAAAAGAAACTCATATGTGTTTAGAGTGTGAGAAAATGGTAACAGGATTTTTATTTTTGGACGAAATGTTCTTTTAGCAAAAGAAGCACAGAAAGGAGGGGATAGGGGGGATTAAAACCCCCAAATAAGGCTGCGAACATAAGCATCAGGCTGCATTTAAAGTCTTGCTGCATTGCAAGGAAAAACTAAGCCAGGAAATGGCAGTGATCACAGCCAGCCAGGAAACCAGCACTCTGATTGAGGGCTAGAGATGGTGCGTGTGACCACAGGCTTGAGCAAATGATGTTAATGGTGCAGTGCAGTACAGTACGGCCCGATCCAGAGTGGCGTGTTACATGGCCACTCAGGGGAGACTGTCCTTCACACACACATACACACACCTGTATGAGGCATAAGTGAAATACAATCTAAAGGCCAGGTCTGGGCTGAGAACAATCAGTCTGGAGTGAGAACGAGACAAAGAGCAGGAACTGCATACTTCACCACAACAGAGAAAAATAGACACTACAGATGATTCTGCGTTTGTGGCTCCACTCGAACGCCGCTCTCATTCCTGGCTGGATGACGCTCTTATTGTAGAGTACAAAAGGACAATGCAGTAACACTACGCAAGCAGTCTTGACACAGAAGAAGGATAGTTCAGCAAAACAGGAAAACTATGTTATCGTTCAGATGTGTGTGACATGTACTAGGGTACAATAGAAGATATTTTCAAAAATCTCGCACTTTCTATATAAAGAATTAACAAATGTTTTGGACGTCACTGACTTTCTTTTTAGGGCTGTAGGATATTGTCAAATAACCTGTCATTATGATATTTAGTTTTTTTTGCAGAATGTATAGGAATGCAGGAAAATATAGGAATTTCCAGCAGATGACTTGAATTTGGAGAGTGGAGGATTCTAGAGGATTTTTTGGGGTCATCTGTGTAATAAAAATCAGAAATCAAAACAAAATCATAATAATAATTCAATAAACAATAAAACACTTTGTTGTAAATAAAACATTATTAGAGAAGATTTTATAAGACAATACTACTTCATTCTTTTTGCTTTAAAGTTCATGTTTAATTAAAGGGATAGTTCACCCAAAAATGAAAGTTTTGTTATCATGTTATCCTTCACTTGTTCCAAACCTGTTCGAGTTTCTTCCTTCTTTTTAAAACAAAGGAAGATATACTGAAGAATGCTGGGAAAAATCAGTCATTGACCTTCATATTATTTTTTGTTCTTACTATAGATGTCAATAGCTGTTTGTTCCAACTTTCTTTCAGAATCTATTGTTTTAAGTTCAACAGAAAAAAGTAATGCTATTGTTTGTAAATTATGACTTAAGTAAAGCAAACTAATCATGTTTTATGCTGTAGCAAGAGACAAAGAATTCTGTATGTTTGCTGATTTTAACATATCCACTGTTAATAGAGGGATCATGTTTTATTTATGTTTGGGATTCCCAGAGTGCACTCTTGAAGTGTTGCCATGTCCACTTATAATAAGTGGTGCTTATTAAGCATCTTTGGCTTTAACTAGTCCAATTGAGGCAGTTAATAAAGTAGGCAGGTGCAGGTCACACTTTTTTGTATGTGGATTGTTTAAGTCTAAGTTTAAGTTTAGCATCAGTTAGTTCTAATTGCCTGTTTTTCATTAGCAGGATCTGGCAACACTCATGAGTCAAGTTTCTTTGAGGGGATGATTTAAAATAAGAAAAGTCTTGATATTTAGTTGTTTTATCTCATTTCAGTGTCTGTTTTGTTTTATTTTAAACCATTTTTTTTATTTTTAGGCCATCCTGCGGCCCCCTGCTTGAGAAACACTGTTGTAGGTAGGAGTGTTTATTAGATTTTTGTCGGGACAGCTCTTCCATCCAGGAGCAAACTTGCTTTTTCGGTGTGTGTGTGTGTGGGTGCAAATGAGAGAGAGCCCGGGTAAGGTGCAATTTCCAGAAATTAGATTACAGCTATATTAGATTGCTGCAAAGTGGAAGTAGATTGAAAACCAAATCATTCTTGACACATTTATTTAGCTAAAGCAGTTTTCCCCCAAATAATATTCTTGCCACATAATATCATCACATTTTCCCAAAAACGTGTTCACTAAAGTTCTGCTCCCGCCTCTAGACTTTCAGATAGTATCTAGCTTTCTTCAAATTACCACCACAGTTTACATTACTCTCCATATCCTCCTTGGATTGCAAACAGAACTCCCATGTATTTCAATGTATGCCTTGTCCCATCCTATAGGTAGATGGAGGACTCATCAGTTGCAGGTGCAGTGACTTAATCCAATCCAAACGCGATGACTAAAGCTCTGCAGGTCTCCAGAGGCCTGATCCGCTCTGAAAATTGTGGCCCATTAGAGCAGCTCAGCGCCTGCCTCAGCACTCCACCACGGACAATCAATATGTGGAAATGGAGCCCAAATTCCTGGAAAGGTGGACTCCAAAACACACTGGCCTTCATGTGCCCTCGTCCCACAGCAATCATTATCACAAACATCACAAGCAGTTGTACATATTATATTATATTATATTATATTATATTATATTATATTATGGCGGCGCGGTGGCGCAGTGGGTAGCGCTGTTGCCTCACAGCAAGAAGGTCGCTGGTTCGAGCCTCGGCTGGGTCGGTTGGCATTTCTGTGTGGAGTTTGTATGTTCTCCCCGTGTTCACATGGGTTTCCTCCGGGTGCTCCGGTTTTCCCCACAAGTCCAAAGACATGCGCTATAGGTGAATTGGGTAAAGTTAAATTGTCCGTAGTGTATGTGTGTGAACGAGTGTGTATGGATGTTTCCCAGTGATGGGTTACAGCTGGAAGGGCATCCGCTGCGTAAAACATATGCTGGATAAGTTGGCGGTTCATTCCGCTGTGGCGACCCCAGATTAATAAAGGGACTAAGCCGAAAAGAAAATGAATGATTATATTATATTATATTATATTATATTATATTATATTATATTATATTATATTATATTATATTATATTATATTATATTATATTATATTATATTATATTATTCATTCATTTTCTTTCATTTTCAGTCCCTTTATTAATCTGGGGTCGCCACAGCGGAATGAACCGCCAACATATCCAGCATATGTTTTACGCAGCGGATGCCCTTCCAGCTGCTACCCAGTACTGGGAAACACCCATAAACTCTCACAGTCTCACACACACTCATACACTACGTGGGTAGCGCTGTCGCTTCACAGCAAGAAGGTCGCTGGTTCGAGCCTCAGCTGGGTCAGTTGGCATTTCTGTGTGGAGTTTGCATGTTCTCCCCGTGTTTGCGTGGGTTTCCTCCGGGTGCTCCGGTTTCCCCCACAAGTCCAAAGACATGCGCTATGGGTGAATTGGGTAAGCTAAATTGTCCATAGTGTATGACTGTGTGTGTGTGAATGTGAGTGTATGGGTGTTTCCCAGTGATGGGTTGCAGCTGGAAGGGCATCCGCTGCATAAAACATATGCTGGATAAGTTGGCGGTTCATTCCGTTGTGGCGACCCCAGATTAATAAAGGGACTAAGCCGAAAAGAAAATGAGTGAATGAATGAATAAAAATATGAACATACTGAATATGAATTTTCTGAACCCTCAGCTTCCAGATAGTTGTATCTCAAACAAATATTGTCCTATATTAACAAACCATACAACAATGGAAAGCTTATTTATTCAACCTTTTAAAAAAATAATAAAACCTTATGTCTTGTTTTGTGGTCCAGGGTCATATATTATTCATTTGTATAATTTATTAAATTCAATTCAAAGTTGAATTATAGATCTGTTGACATACATTTCTGAATATAGTTGATATTTTTATACCTCTCTTTTGCTTTGAAGACAAAATCCTTAAACCATTTCGCAGTTTGAATCACAGACTTTCTCAAACTTTTTGCTTCGATCACCATTAAGACTCAATTTATTCTTCCTCCTCGGATATGTGTTTGGAAAGTTTTTAGCAAGTGACTTAAAATCGGCATTATAGCAGAGCACAGACATTGTGAAGCTCAGAAAAGGGAACAATCCCTTCTGTTGCGCCAGATGACTAATAAGGTCGGGGCTCAGAAGAGAGTGAGAGATTTAGAAGAAAAAAATGATCATGAAGAGAGAACTGGAAAAGGAGCACAGCATTAGCAGATCACTGGGGACAAGGGCAGCTCAGGTTTAATATTGGGCTTAATTAAACTTTTAATTATCAATTTGGTTGAACTGTGCAGTGGCTCCATTATCAAAATGCCTCTTTGTAATCTGTCCTGGCTCTCAGACACACCATTATATGAATGAGTTCACACACACACACACACACACACACACACACACACACACACACACACTCTGCAGACTGACAGGAGAATGGTTTTACTTTTTCATTTCAATATTACATTCCCTGCTGTCTCTGTCAGAATGATGGAGAAAAACACACTTAAGACGAGACACTGCAGGCAAAAACACCGTTTTTTTCATGCACCTGTCAATTTTGAGATTTTGTGCTTTTTAGCTTCTTATAGAGTGTTTTTAGTCTAATGTAAAGAAAACAACCAAAGTACTTTAAGTGCTTTTGCCTCACTTTATCATATTGCCTTATGCATGGAAGTGTTTTTCAGATACTGGAAAAAATATTGGTAAAAAGTTCATATCATAAGGTTCCTTTTACAGCATCTATAATGTAATTTAATCAAAATATAGTCAGATAATTATACCTAAGTATTCATTCAGTTCAAGCAGAAAATGAGTTGAAAGGCCGCTGAAAATACTCTGGTAAAGTAAATGTTCATATTTTAAAGACATGTTGTCTAACAATGGAATTTAATGCAGTGCTTTTTGTCTGGTGTAAGACCCACTTTATATTGTGTCTCTATCAGGCAGTGTAGATCATTGATTTTAAACAAACAGGTCTAAAACACAGCAAGATAATTATGGCATAACAGTTTACTGGAAGTTAACTTATTCAAAATTAAAAGTCTCCCTGCATAAGGTCTATTTGTGTCTGCAGATTATAAAATATATATACATTTATTGTTTTCTCAAAATGTTTTTTTCTCTCTTGTAAGTTATAAGTCTCTACTGCATTTGCATAAAACAAATTGTACAGTTTTATTTATATCTATATTCTGAAGGTAATCATTTGTGGTTCGTATGTGATTTGCCTTATTATTTTATTAAAATTATTATTTTACAAAAAAAAGATAAAAAATATGTATTTATTTTTTGTTTGTTTTTTTGTTTGTTTTGTGACACAGTATTTTCTGAATTATGGAGTGATATAAGAGACGCCCCGAATCCCCTCTGTAAAAAAAACGTAACTCTGAAGTGTAAAAAAAAATATATATATATTCATACATTCATTTTCTTTTCGGCTTAGTCCCTTTATAAATCTGAGGTCGCCACAGTGGAATGAACCGCCAACTTATCCAGCATATGTTTTACGCAGCGGATGCCCTTTCAGCTGCAATCCATCACTGGGAAACATCCATACACACTCATACACTACGGACAATTTAGCCTACGCAATTCACCTATACCACATGTCTTTGGACTTGTGGGGTAAACCAGAGCACCCGGAGGAAACCCACACGAACACGGGGAGAACATGCAAACTCCACACAGCAACGCCAACTGACCCAGCTGAGGCTCGAACCAGCAACCTTCTTGCTGTGAGGCGAATGTACTACCCACTGCGCCACCATGCAGC
>CAIGQV010019951.1:15370954-15385433 GCA_903798115.1 Danio jaintianensis
AAACATATGCTGGATAAGTTGGCGGTTCATCCCGCTGTGGCGACCCCAGATTAATAAAGGGACTAAGCCGAAAAGAAAATGAATGAATGAATATTTATGTGTTATGTGTTATAAATAAAATATAAATATTAAATTATAGAAAATTCAACTTAAATGCACAAAAAAAAATTATTTAGAAATTTATAGTGGTTTTTTTTTCAAATAATTAATTTAAAAAAATTTTTTTTAATAAGGTGTAGTCAGACAAGCTGCATGAAATCAGACTCTTACAAACAGAAATACCTTTGCATAACACACAGATGCCTGCAACAACACATGCACACATTTATTTATTTTTCCTTGCTCCCAGCAGTTACGTAGCATTATTTTAGCTGTCTTGTTTACAACCTGTTTTCCAGCGATACGACATGTTAGTTTTTCTTTCTCCGTCTTTTCCTGTATCCACTGTGCCTGAGGCTTGTATTTGTTCAAAACCTTTTTGTTTCCCTCCTGTCCTGAGCCCCTGCTCTGCCCCGTCCATTCATCTTTCCACCTCAGATCGCCTTACATTCCCCCCTGCTCACGCTTTTATGTTGCCCACCGGCCTCTCCGAGCTCAAACACATGCTCTACTAGAAATGATGACCTGGTCCTGCCAACGGGGGGCCAAGGGGAATTCTGGGTTTCCTTCTGTCCAGCTTTAACTATTGAGTCTCCCTTGTTTCCGTCTCGCCGTCCCGCACTGCTAATGCATTATGAAGTAACTCATTTTCTAAGAGGATACTGACTGCAGTTTCAAGGACCTGTGACTTTGTGCACAAAACAGCAGGATCTTGTTGTTTGGTAAAAGGCCGTTCAGTAGCCCTGAGGTCTGGGAGATCTAATAGAACCCCATTTCCCACGTACTGTATATGGGTAGTTGACAAATAGGAAGCAAAAACACAATTTTTGAAGAATTATGTTGATGTAGTTTGATGTTTGAGTAAATATAAGAAGTCACTGACTTTATTAATTCGTTCACAGTTTATTTTAATATAAATTAAGAAAAAACTCTTAATAATATAAAAATAACATGAGAGTGATTTATCTTCCTTGTTGGTAACTTATCTTCATATAATGCTTTTTATTTTATGTGAAATTATGAACAATATATATTTTTTCTCCATGACTTGTTGGACTTGTTGAACAATTTCAGGGGAATCACAACAAAGCACAATAAAACATAACAATTTTATAGTGGTTCCAAAAAAGCTATATATGAAAATTTTGGAGACAAAAACTTATTTTTTAAAATACAAAATATATTTAATTTAAAATTAGTATATAGTGTTACACCAGAGGACATGATAAAATATAAAATATATGCCACCTGTAAAGCCCCTTGTAAAGGCTTGTATTAGACCTCAGTTATTTATTAAGGAATTTCCTTTTTTCTTTTTTTCTTTTATATTATAATTAATTGAATAAAGTGCATAAATAAAATATATAAATCATAGGACAATTTTGAGATTTAGCTCAAATGTGAGCAATGTAATAACACAGCAGTTTTTATAACAAGAGGTCCATGAAAGACAAATAAATGTTTAACCGTTTACTACATTTTAAATGCTGACTTAATTATATACATTTTTGTCGTGTGTGACAGTGGAAATGCACATATCAACAACACATGTATGTCACTGGCCAATGTGTCAAATCAGAAATTAATTTTGACAGAGATCATCTGCACTTCAACACCCGCATGTTGGCGTAGTTACTGCATTGTAAAACATAACGTTTTAATTTAGAAATAGAAAAGCAATAGAAAAGGGCTGTCCAGGCATTGCACGTGTACTTTCATGGTTCATTTTCAGCTCCTTAAAGCAATACAATTCTCTCATCATTTACTCTCCCTCTACTTGTTCCAAACCTGTTTGAGTTTCTTATTTCTTTTGAACACATAAGAAGATATTTTACAGAATGTTGAAAACTGGTATCCATTGACTTCCATAGTATTTTTTCCTACTATTTTTGTCAATGGCTACCTGTTTCTAAAAATTCATCAAAATATCTTTTGTGATCAAGAACAACAATTAAGAAGAACAGCAAATTAACAATCAAGGTAATTTTGAGTAAATGTTATTTTTTGGCTGAACTATCAGTCACAGAATTCACCTTGACTCTACTTTCCATTCTGTCTTTTGCTAATCAGACTGAACGTGGATTATTTAAGCAGTTTTTCTGTTTGAGTTTAGAGTTTGGGTTCTGTTTTGTGTCGTTTTATTAACATTTTAATGTAAATGTGGTCCCACTCCTCATGTAAATTAGGTTTCACAACAATCAGGGTTATAATATCAATGGCCATTCATTATAAATAGCCAGATCTCGATTACCATTTTATAGCTGTTGTTAAAATAAATATACACCACTTTATTTATTTATTTATTTTTTGTAGTATTTGTATATATTTGTATTTATTTATTTATTTATTTTTTATTAAAATTTGATTCATTTTAATACCTGTGTCTTTTTTAAACATTTTTATTTTTACAATATAATTTTTCCATGTAGTTTGAGATATTTTTATTTATTGATTAAATTTGATTCTTTTTAATACTTGTGCCATTTTGAAAAACTTTTTATAATGTTTCCATATAATTTAATATATATTTTTCATTTATAAATGTTATTTTTATTTGATATATTTGTATTTTTATATTAATATATCTACCAAAGCAACATATTAAATTTGATGTTGAGATTTTTCATGCAATGTTTATATTATACCAAAAAATGTTTAATAGATTTCCCAGGTTTATTATAGTTAATTAAGACTAAATACATATATAAAGTTGTTTTTTTGTTATTTAAATGAAACATTAACTGAATAAAGTGTGTAATGAAATCAATAAATATCAGCCATAGTTTTCAAGAAAATATTTCTATGTTGTTCCTAGAAAAATGTACGATATGTTCTGCGAAAAATCCTTACAGATTGACCTGTTTAATTACACCATACAGACACAGATTTAAACGATACTGCATCTCTGTAGTTTCCCCTTGGCTGAGGCTATCTAGCTATTAAGAAGCATCTTTTCTAATGTGTTGAGCACTCAGTCAGTGCCGTATTAAGAGGATGTTTCTGCGCTCACCAGCAGCACTTAAGCATAGGTTTGCAGCTTTCAAATCAATTCAGCCCCTCTGTTTACCAGCAATAAAAACGGAGCATCTCTTCCTGCAATTTCAGCCGTGCCGTAGTTGTGCTTTACCATTAAAAAAAAAAAGACCTTGTGTGCTCTGTTGTATTGTATATATCGTATTTCTACAACAAATACACTGGTTATAGTCGTGCATGTGGGATCTTTTGATGGATTTCACATTGTTTCATGTGGGTGTTGCCACTGATTTGAAGGATACGGTAAGCAGCGGCTGCCGGTTCCCAACCGCCTTTAGTTCCTGATAACATTCAGTTCCCTCGAAAAAACACAAAACAGCAAAACACAAAACAGCAACAACAAAAAAACAAATCAGGTTAATGAATTGGGTTTTGCCTTTTCATGACAGCCACTCTTTCTTAATCTGTCAGATCCATACTGAGTGTGGAAGTAAAAGAAGTCTTTTACGTTTTGTGCAAAAGATCCAAAAGAAAAAAAAAAGATATTTGATTTTGGCCATAATCAAGCAAATCTGTCAAATATTAAGATTTATGGTAGTAAACTGAAAATATTTCAATTTCAATTCTTTTAATTTCAATTTCCTTCAATTCAAATTGCGATTCTGGAAACTGTTGTCTACCTTATTCAGAAAATACATTTAATTTAAAATTCATTCTCATTTTCTTTCATGTTGTTTTCAAGCTGAAATTGTTAGTAAATCTCGCAGAGAATTCCAAAGAAACAGCAATTAACACATTAAGTTACATGTCAAATATAACCACAAATCAATGAAATCAATGTTCCCTGTTAAAAAAAAAAAAGCGAGGTAATGAATTGGGTTTTGCCTTTTCATAACTGCCACTCTTTCTTAATCCGTTGGATCCATACTGAGTGTGGAATGAAACCATTCGTCATTTTTGTGCCCCGTGCGGAGACACCAGTCTGGCATCAGGAAAGCAGCTTTGCCCTGCTGTTTAGCCAGCAATAAGAGTTATAATCCCTCCAGTTCAGGTTGTGCTGAATTCCTTTTGGGTAGAGGTCAGCTCCATTATTACGCTGATTATTCCCCGACGAAAGTGGAAAGTTTGTGGATTAGAGCTCAACGGGAGATATTTCTCTGTGTATCAGCACAAATTCTAGTTCAGTTCTGCTACACGAAACATTAGCTTAATAAATTAGTTGGACCTCTGCATTAACCTGCGTGTTCTGTTTTGAGCCTGAGAGACCCTGAGGCCATTTTAATAGCCCATGTTAAATCATAAATGTTACTTATGTCTGGATGCTCGCAGGCAAGTGCTGCTTATTCTAGCTTTTTCTGATTAGCGTATGCAGGTGTATTTATGCCATTATTTTTGTCTGTATTATGAATAAAAAGTAGAACATTACCTTTTTTTTAGCCTTTATTGTGCAAGTTTTGCAAGCAATTACAGCTGTCACCCCTCCCCCCAACACACACTTTTTATTTGTTGTTGTTTGTAAAAATATTTTTTGTTATGTTTTTATTTGTTAGATTGTAAAGACTCTAACAGTTATCAAATGCCATGTTAGAAAACGTTTTTGCTTGCAGAACATTCTCTTTGTAAGCACAAAAAAAAAAAAAAAAAAAAATTATCCAGCTTTTAAATACAAGCAAACTAACTTGACACACACAAACACACACACACGGACACACACAAATAAAGGTTCCTTAAAGGGACAGTTCACCCAAAACTTTAAAAAACTGTCATCATTTACTCACTCTTCACTTGTTCAAAACCTATTTGAGTTTCTCGCTTATGTTGAACACAAAATAAGTTGTTTTGAAGAATGCTGGTTGATGGTACCCATTCACTTCCATAGTAATTTTTTTCGTACTAAGGACGTCAATGGGGCCCATCAAACAGCATTGAGAAACAAGGCTCCTCAAACAAAACTCTTTGAAACACATGCTAAATGTTTGCGAATTAAATATATTTTACGCAGATGAAAATAATTTTGCAACTGAAACTGTTTTAAGGAGAGTTTTAAGTTTTAAAAATATTAGTTTGACAATGCACAGAAGTCAAAAGCGCTGTTTGTTTGAATTAATTTGATTATATTCTTTACTATGTGTTTTTGTTTGAATTAAACTGAGCCCAAACTCAAAACTAATTCAAGTCACTTCTCTAGAAAAAAAATGCATGTCTGATTTGTGTTTAGGTTAAAGCTGGCTGCTGACATACTACTGAGTATGACAAATAACATTAACATCTTATTAACTTATGGAGGAAATCAAGCTTAACCTCTTTATTACTATTACAAAAATATTAGTTTGGTGATAACATGTAACAGCTATGAAGCTTGACGTCTGGGCATAACACAGTGTGTGTCTCTGAGCAGGTTGTGCTGTCAGACTGTGTTGGGCTGAATCAAGGGGTCAAACGGGCTGGACTAGACAACTGAGAGACTGAAACATGCGAAGCCTGTCCTTACTGCCGCTGATAACCTCAGACAGCCAGTGTTCTGGGTCAGGAAGACAGTAGTGGGGGCGAGAGGCACAACGTGGAGAGAGAACAAAATAAGTTGGTGACCTTCCTGTGGACTAGGATTAAAGTGTGTTTCCTGTGCACATCCCCCTCTGTTCTTTTCCCAGGGTCCCTCTGACACCAGCACCGTGCTCTCAGCCTGGGCCTGGACTTTGGGGCGGTGGTTTATATTTAGCTCTCCAGTGTCACACGATAGCTTGGCTAACCAGTGTAGCTTCTCAGAGTCTGCCCTAAACCAGTCTGAGTAGCCCTTATGTGATTAACACTGACTGGGATGTGCGGCACGAGGCCTGTCTGCATGGGTCATGTGCTGACACACACACATGTATTCAGTGATGACAGTGCACATGTTGCATACGCACACACAATTTAGGATGCGCTAAAAAAAACACTAGAGCATCTCTATCTCAGTGAAGATTTTGTTTTGAAAATATGAAAGTGAACATTCAGATCTGTTTTTTGACCCAGAGAGAGCAGCCATCATGTATAGATAAAAGACAGCTTCAGTGTTTAGACTTTTGATCCACATGGTATCGTTATTTGTTACAAGAAGTCATCACAGAAGTGCATTTATTACTGAATTATTTGTTCAAGAGGTTCATTAAAAAATGCTGATTCATCCAGTAATGCCTCAAGTAAGGTCTATGGGTGAGTCACTGAATCATTTGCTCAAGAGAAGAAATGCTAATCCATCCATTAATGATCAAATGAAGTTTTATCAAGTGACTCCTTTAACAAATTGTCCAAGAGATTTGCTAAAAATTCTTGTAAACTTCCAAGAGGTTTGTTCAAAAGTGCTCATTCTTCCAGTAGTGAATTAGGTGTTTATTAATGAGTCATTTAATCATTAATTTAAAAGATTTGTCATTTAATTAAGTGTATTTTGGATATCTACTAATGACGTGGAGAAAAAATATTTGTATTTTATAGACTTGAAATAAATTAATGCGTTGTTTTTGTTGTTGTTGCTAAAGTTCATCAACACAGCATCAAAATTAAGAAAAAATTATAGAGCAGCAAATCATCATATTAGAATGAATTCTGAAGAATCATGTGACACTGAACACAAGAGTAATGATGCTGAAATTCAGCGCTCCCATTACATGAATGTATTATTTTTTAAAATATAAAGCTTTTACTTGAAATGATATTAATTAACCAAACAAATGTCGTAGTATGGGCAGTTAAAGTGAAAGGGTTGTGCATTGTATTTGGTTAAAGTCCACAGAGTCAACAATCCTTGTAGTTGAAGAAAATCTGTGATGGGAAAAATTTTTCACAGTGCCTCAGCTATGGGCCATATTTAGTGTTATAGTGTGTTTATGTAGAGTGTGTTTATATATAAGACAGATTTATTTTGTTTTCCCTTTGCTGTCGATGGTTATTCCCAACTTAATTCCTCTTCCTTCTCTCTGTCTGTCCAGACTCATACTCAGCCGCTGGCAGTGAGGGCAGTATCTCCACCTCGGTGGCCTCTCTGCCGCCCCAGGCTTCGGGCAGTTCGGCCCCAAACTCCCCAGGCTCCCGTCGCTCTGTCAGCACCCTGAAGAAGTGGCTGACAAATCCAGTGCGTAAGCTGAGCGCTGGGGCAGCAGGAAGTGCCAAAGGGGAGAGGCAGGTCCGCAGATTGGAGGGCAAACCCCCGCCTCCCCCCACCAGGAGCAGCCAAGAACTGGGCAGCCCACAGTCAACAGAGGAGCAGTTCACCATCCTGCCAGGCATAGACAAAGAGCTGGTGAGGAAAATGTTTTCATGTGTCGAAACATCACTCAAAATTTTCTATAAAATATTAAATCGGGTTTCACGGAAAATCATAAATTATTTTTCAATTATGGCCTCAGTTATTGCTTCTACTGATTAATTATTTTTGCTGTGAAGTCAAAATTGACAGTTCTTGTTGAATTCTGCAATATTGCAGGTTTTTTAAAATCTTTGTTGTTGTTTTTGTGTGCCATTTTATCTTCTTACAATGACATATCTTCTCTGATAACATGTTTAAGGGTGTGTTGGAGGGCCAACCTGTCGCTCACGTGAGATTGACCAATAGCAATCCACAATGATTCAGAAAATCCAATCAATTCTCACTAGGCAAAATATAGACCTGCTCTTTGTATTTAAAGGGATAGTTCACCCAAAAAGGAGTTTACTCACAATTTTCTGACCCTCAAGTTGTTCCAATCCTTTATGAGTTTCTTTTTTCTGTTAAACACAAAAGATGATATTTTGAAGAAATCTGAAAAACTTTCCACATTGACTTCCATAGTAGGAAAAACAAATACTATCGAAGCTAATAGTTTTCAAGCTTTCTTCAAAATATCTTCTTTTATGTTTAACAGAAAAAAGAAAGTCGTAAAGATTGGAAACAAGTAAAAGGTGAGTAAATGATGACAGAATTTGCATTTTAGGGTGAACTATCCCTTTAAGATCAATATGGTACAAATCTATGAGATAAATGAGTTAGGCCAAAAGTGAATTAAGAGTAATCAAAAACATAGATTACATTAAATTAAATGTGTAATCTAGTAATTACATTACTAACTATAATTGTGTAATTTGTCATTAGAAATAGACAACAATTTCTAAGTAATCTCCCCAGCTCTGCCTATGAGTATATTGATAATAACAGAATAATTAACTAATCAATTAGCTGATTATTTTTCAAAAAAAATTCCTCAAACTGCAATAATCTTGTTTAGAAATTGAGCAAAATAATCATGATGATCAGATTAACCATTATTGTGCAGCTGCAGTATCAACAAGCCTTCATATCCTGTTTGTTCGATCACAGAAAACATCAGTTTACATCACACTACAGGTGTTGCTCTGTTTTTCATAACGCAGTGTGAGTTGCACCACACCGTGCGGCCAACTGCTCGCTAGAGCCCTGCGGTTTGCCTCTGTCCAGGTGAACTGACCTTTAATCGCCGTGACCCTCCAATACACTTCTCATCATAGTCACACACAGAGCGGAATTATGGGTCGGCTTTATTTTGACCTGAGTATTGATGTTTGGGAAAGACAGTGAAGGTTGTGGTTCCTGGTTGTTTTAAAGCAGTATTGTGTATGTGTGTTTTGGGTGTGCAGGAGTGGAAAGATGGACTGCCTGCTCTTCGCGACTGTGATCCAGGTCTCCTGCAGTCCTACAGCTTCCAATCGGACTCTCCACAGGGATCCACCACACTAGGAGAAACACAGGTAATGCTGTGATCAGTGTTTTTCCATTTTGATAGTCATGGTGTCAGAATGTGTTGGGCCTTGGACTAGAAACATATCAGACTACACGTTTTGCTTACTGACCACTTACTGCTTGTCATCTTCAAAGGAGTAGTTTGGCCAAAAATAAAAATCCTGTCATTGTTTACTCGTCTTCCACTTGTTCTAAACCTGTTTCTAAATCTTCAACTGACTTTCATAGTATTTTAGTGTTCATACTATGGATGTCAATAACTATGCTTCCATTCAAAGATGCAAATTAGATTTATGAGCAAAACTGTAATATTGCACAAAACATTTGCGAATAAAGCAACGTTTCCGTCTAATGAGTCAAAAAGAACAAAATTGTCACTTAAGAAATTGGAAAAGGGAAATTTGCTGCCGTAGTAGAAACCACAGTGGGCCTTTTTTTTATATATACTTTTATAATTTCTAATAATGGGGTATGTCACTGGTTTGTCTAATAATGCTGTCCCATCAAGCTTACTTTTTTATCACATGAACTAGTAAAACAAAATCACGTGACTTTTTTTTGGTGTGCATGCTGGAATTTATTTGTAAATATGATTCCATCGTAATTTATGTGCATTTTTTCTTATCGGATAAAAAGTTTATTCTGCTTAGTTATATCGAGTCTTTTTTGCTCATTTTCAAAATTTTGGTCATTCCATTAAGCGTTATTTTAGTTGCGCTATCCCAAAATGCTCATATAAATAGGTGGATAACAACGCTAACGGCTGCTTTTTCCAACATTCTTCAAGATATCTTGTTTTGTGTTCAAGAGAAAAAGGAAATTCATAAAAGTTTATAACCACTACAAATTAACTAAACTAAAAAGTTTCTGCAAGCAGGGAAGCCCATAGTAAATGAGTGTCAAATGACACGCGATAAATTTTTGTGCACTGTTTAAGGGGGTATGAGAATGTTACATTGATGTCTCTTTAACAACAGACCGGTATATGAAACTCTTTGATGTATTTTGCCTATGCCATAAATATTTTTGAAAACCTAGCTTTTAGTCTATCATAAGCACTAGCTTTAATAGTTGTAAATACAACCGCTTTCTTCTTCCATATTAAGGGGTTTGCTGTCATGATAGCTTTGCTTCCAGGTGGACTGTTAAAAAATGTGTCACACATATCACAGAAATCCTGTAAAATTCATATAATCAGATGATGTTTGAAACTCCTGAAGAGATTCCAATTTGATTTACCATATGTCTCAGATGCTCAGCCAGCAGTCTATGGGCATATCGTTTTAGGCTGAGAGTAGGGATTTAGGGTTTTTCTGCCAGTTTGCACAGGAGTTTGGATGTGTGAGTTTCCACGCTGAATGCGAGAGTGGCCAGATGGTCATTTGACTGATTGGTCATTTGTTGCCAGGCTCTCTTACACAGGGTGAACCTATAAAAGTGAGAACATACATTGCTCAAACACACTTCTTATAAAGTAGGGTCCAAAGTACTTCTATTTTTTGTTAGTAGGGGTCAGTAGATGTGTTTTCGTTTATGGTCACAAATTTGATCAAATATGCAGTAAAATAGTTACAAATAATGTTTTACTATTTTAAAGACATGAAACAGAAAAGTACTGTGTATGCAAGGTTCACTACGCATACTGTATAACTGGTACAGTATGCGTTAGACTGCCACTTTAATGACTGAGCTGTTGAAAGGCGTGGGAAGTACATTATAGAGGATTGAAAACATGCTTCTTTATATGAAGAAATCAATTAAACCAGGCTTAAAACCGCTTATTATACTGTACATGCCCAATATTTCTAACCATGCACATGGGCTTTGAATTGTATTTGCACTACTTTGTGATAACCATAGACTCAAAGCGTTGACAAGTGTATGTGTTAAGGGAATAATGGATATCAGCTACTGTACACTAAAAGAAAAGAGAAGACTTTGAGGAAAGGCTTTATTCATTAGACTGTTCATGTACTCTAATGTACCCTGAGTATATTTTGGGCTTTAGCATACATCTGTGTGTTTTTTAATCCTTTTTTTAGCATTTATTTATCTCCAGTTTTAAAATCTCAGATATGCAATACGGTCTCAGACATTTTAGACCCTACTGTATATTTTTGTATGGGCTTGTATCCTCTCTGAGCCAGAGCGTATAATTTAATATAAAACACTGTGCCACACACACGCACACACACAAACAATCACAATAGCTGGAAGAGTGCAAATCCTGATTGAAGGCTTAATGCACTAACATTCATCATTCCATTCCATCAAAATTGATGAAAGGTAATTATGACCAGAGGTGCAGAACAACAAGAGGAGGAACCTGAGATCTCAAGCACTGTGATTATAATTGGAAATGAGTTTAACATTTAGTTCAGCAACAGCGTCAAGATCAAGTCTAAACACATGAGTGAAACTAATCACAGTGACAGACACACAAGGATAATTGTTACAGTATTTATATTTAGGTTTGTACTTTTTAAATTATGCTACCGTTCAAAAGATAGGGGTTTAGGATTTTTTTTCAGATTAAAGAAATCTCTAGGCTAAGTTTATTTGATTAAAAATATGGTAAAAACAGCAAAATTGTGAAATAATTTTGACAGTCTAAAATAACTGCTTAGCATTTTAATGTTTTTAAATGTAATGCCTTACATTATTGTCATGGAAACGCTCCATTTAAAACAAAAATCCTTGATGAATATGCATTTCAAAAGTAAACATTTTAATTTTGTAATAATTTCTATGTAAATAAAATGTAAAAAATTTTAAAAGCCGACATTTACAATTAATGATCCTACGTATTGAATTACCTGGTAACCATCAAATTATGAGGAGCAAGATATATTTGGAAGAGGAAAAACTCTCAATATTTAAGTATCAAAAAAGCAAACCATAGCTTATGACAGAAAATGGGTCTTATTATACAAACCGAAACCTCACATGAAAAAAATTACAGTATAATCAGTTATTAATATTTCATTGATCCTTTCTTTTATTTGATTAACCAACATTTTCCTGCAAATTTCTTAATAAACGTTTCAGAAATGAAACGATTGAAATGCAGATCACACACAAACGTTTTCCGTCTACATTAGTATAAATATGAATATAAATATGTTTGAATAAAGGGTGAAGTATGAATTTTCCTTGACCATATATCACTTTCAGGCCACTACTGTATAATGTAATGTATTCATAACAGAGACCAATGATGAGTTCATCATTGCATTACTCTGGATCTTGTTTCTTTCCACAGAGAGTCTGAGATGTAGTTTATATCACAGTGGTTTGAGTCAGATCAGCTGACACTCCGCTTTGTACCTGACACAGAACCATTTGCTGTGGGGATCCAGCGTGAGTTTATTATTTGTTGGCTAATGGAAAATTCCTGAATGAATATGTAAGCACTCTTTGGATCCGGTCTGTCTCCCGGTCAGAGGAACGCAGCACATGTTTATCAAACTGGCTGTTTTGTTTGATTCCCCACACAAATGGAGGTCTGACACAGCAGTTTGATAGAGGAACCACTGATGATATAACCATAATGTGAGTCCCAGCGTGGCCTATATACAATTTATTATTTATTTTTTTTAAAGCAAGGTTGGATTACCTCTGTCTCTGCTCCAGCTAACTTTAACAATTTCCTGTAGAAAAATAACAACCAACATGATCTCAGCTTTTTATTAAAGGCCCAAGTAAAGGCTCTGGGCTTCTGGGTAGAAAACAAGCCGTGGAGATAAAAATAAAGGGGAAAGAGCGGGAGTGGGGGTTCTCCTGCAGACTGTGCCAAAATACATCTGGAAATGATCTCCGAGTAGACCTGAGAGCCAGGCAGGAGTGATTGCACTGCTCTGAAACACACAAATAAAACCCCACACCACAAAACAACACAACAGTAGGTGATGCACCACGCATGCATCAACAAAGAGCAAACGCTACTGTACAAAATTTACATGATGGAGGAATACAACACAATACATACATGATTTATGCTGCAATTTTGGTGTTAGTGTATGATTTTCATTTTTAAAGAAGTTTGCAGCTTTATTCAGCACGGCTATTGTAAAGACGTTTTTATTCTAATAAATAGTGTTCTTTTAAACTTTCTATTACCCAAATAATATTTAGAAATGAATCACTGTTTGCTCAACAATATTAAACAGCATATCTGTTTTCAGTTGTAATAATATTCTAATACAGTATGTTGTAATATTATACTATGTTCTGTACATCTAATATATTACCCTGGACCACAAAACTTAATAATAATAATAATAACAATAATAATAATTATTCGTTCATTCATTTTCTTTTCGGCTTAGTCCCTTTATTATTTAGGAGTCACCACAGCATGAATGAACCGCCAACTTATCCAGCATATATTTTACGTAGCGGATGCCCTTCCAGCTGCAACCCATTACTGGGAAACATCCATACACACTCATGCACTATGGACAATTTAGCTTACCCAGTTCACCTATACCACATGTTTTTGGACTTGTGGGGGAAACCGGAGCACCCGGAGGAAACCCACGCCAACACGGGTAGAACTCCACACAGAAATGACAACTGACCCAGCCGAGGCTTGAACCAGCAACCTTCTTGCTGTTAGGCGACAGCGCTGCCCACTGTGCCACCGCGCCGCTCATAATAATAATAATGATTAATATTATTATTATTAATATAATAATAATAATAATAATTATTATTATTATTATTATTCATTCATTTTCTTTTTGGCTTAGTCCCTTTATAAATCTGGGGTCGCCACAGCGGAATGAACCGCCAACTTATCCAGCATATGTTTTACCCAGGGGATGCCCTTCCAGCTGCAACCCATTACTGGGAAACATCCATACACACTCATACACTATGGACAATTTAGCTTACCCAATTCACCTATACCACCTGTTTTTGGACTTGTGGGGGAAACCGGAGCACCTGGAGGAAACCCACGCGAACACGGGGAGAACATGCAAACTCCACACAGAAATGCCAACTGACCCAGCCGAGGCTCGAACCAGCAACCTTCTTGCTGTGAGGTGAACGTGCTACCCACTGCGCCACCGTGCAGCCCATTATTATTATTATTATTATTGTTATTATTATTATTATTGTGCCTTTTTATTTATAGCCACTTTTCGAGACACACGTACAGTATATAACAAAGCATAAAATTTGCACAGGTAAATTGTTGGGAATAGCTAAAATAAAAATACATTGTATGGGTTAAAATGATCGATTTTTCTTCAAAATAATTGAAAAAGTAAAGTTCATGTTAAGCAAAGATATTTTGTAACTTTCCTAATGTAAATATATCAAAACTCAACTTTTGATTATTAAAATTAATATTAATATCAATAATCAATTAATATTGATTATTAATATGCATTGCTAGGCCCTCATTGAGACCTCTGTATTTCTCAGTATTTAGATTTTTTTAAAACCCAGATGCCAGATTTATTTTCAAATAGTTGTGTCTCATCCCAATATTGTCCTATACTAACACAGTATACATCAATGGAAAGGTTATTTATTTACTTAAGTCTGGCTTTGTGTTAAAGGGTCCCATATGGTGATGTTTTGAACATAATCAACCAGCTATATTGTCACGGTCACACACGGAAGACGAAGAGGGATACAGTTTATGGGTATTTATTCGAGCAATGC
>CAIGQV010019951.1:15390433-15412606 GCA_903798115.1 Danio jaintianensis
GACCGACGGCGGGGACGGCCTCGACCTCGGGGAGCTGGACGGTCTGGATGTCGGTGGTGGAACTCCTCGAGGAGAGTGGGATCCAGGATGTCGTTACGGGGTGTCCATGATCTCTCCTCGGGACCAAAACCTTCCTAGTCTATGAGGTACTGGAGCTGGCTGTTCCGCCGCCGGGAGTCGAGAACTTCCTGGACTTGGTAGATGTTGTCACCGAGTACTTCGGTTTGTTCTGGAGGGAGAGGCGGTTCCGGTTCTGTGGAAGGAGGGAGAACTGGGTCAGAGTGAGGTTTTAGGAGAGACACATGAAACGTGGGGGAGATCCGGTAATGTGGAGGTAAGTTGAGACGGTAGGTGACAGGGTTAATTTGGGAGTGAATAGTGAATGGTCCTATGTAGCCGGGACTCAGCTTGCGGCAGGGCAGACGGAGGCGAATGTCCCTGGTAGAGAGCCATACCTTGTCTCCTGGATGGTAAGTGGGGTTAGGTAACCAGTGGCGATTGGTGGCATCGGTATACCTCCGTACTGCCTGCTGTAGATGGACATGTGCTGAGTCCCACACCCTCTCGCTCTCCTGGAACCAGTGATCCACCGCGGGTACTTCAGAGGTTTCGCCGGTCCATGGGAACAGGGATGGCTGATAACCTAGGACACATTGGAAAGGGGTTAGTCCAGTGTAAGTCTGGCGAAGGGAATTCTGAGCATACTCAGCCCACGGTAGATACTGGCTCCAGGTGTTTTGATGACGTGCACAGTACGTCCGGAGATAGCGGGAGATCTCTTGGATTTTACGTTCGGTCTGTCCATTAGTCTGAGGGTGGTAACCAGACGATAGGCTGATGGTTGTTCCCAGAAGTTGGAAGAACGCCCGCCAGACCCTGGAGATGAACTGAGGTCCTCGGTCGGACACTATGTCTTCTGGGAGCCCATAATTACGGAAGACATGATTGAAGAGTGCTTCGGCCGTTTCAAGAGCTGTGGGAAGACCTTTGAGAGGGATTAGTTTACAGGCTTTGGAGAAGCGGTCTACAACCACGAGAATTGTAGTATAACCTTGTGAGGGAAGTATAACCTTGTGAGGGAGGTAGGTCTGTGGCGAAATCCCCTCCGAGGTGTGTCCAGGGCCGGCGGGGAATGGGTAGAGGTTGTAGTTTCCCTTCAGGCATACGACGAGGAGTAGTGGTAATGGCACAGACCGAACATCCCCGGACATACTGGGTGACCTCCTTGCTCATGTTCGGCCACCAGTACTTCTGCTGAAGAAGCGAGAGGGTTCGCCTGCTGCCAGGATGTCCGGAGCCGAGGGACGTGTGCGTACTATCCAGTAGCTGGAGACGGTACCGGGTTGGTACGTAGGTGAGGCCTCGGGGCAGTTCCGGGGGTGCTGGCTCCTCGGAGGTGGTGGCGCGAATTTCCTCGTCTATTTGCCACAGGATGGGTGCTAAGAAGACAGAAGAGGGTAAAACAGGATCTGGAGTGTCAACATTGGGATCTGGTGAGTACATACGTGAGAGGGCGTCAGCCTTCAAGTTCTTATGGCCAGGTTGATAGGTGATCTGGAAGTCGAAGCGAGCAAGAATAATGACCAGCGAGCTTGACGAGCATTAAGGCGTTTAGCACTACGGAGATACTGGAGGTTTTTGTAGTCAGTTATGACGGTGAAGGGGAATCGAGCTCCTTCGAGCCAGTGCCGCCACTCTTCGAGGGCCAGTTTAATGGCCAGTAGCTCGCGATCTCCTATACCATAGTTCTGTTCAGCAGGGGTTAATTTTCTGGAATAGTACGCACAAGGGTGTAGAACTTTGGGTTCACCAGACCATTGGGAGAGAACGGCACCGACCCCTCTATCAGCTGCATCTACCTCCACTATGAAGGACAGCGTGGGATCTGGATGTTTGAGGATGGGGGCCATGGAGAACTTCCTTTTGAGTAGTTCGAAGGCTTGATGAGCATTAGCGTCCCAAGCTAGAACACGTCGTCCGCCTTTGAGAAGGGAGGTCAGAGGGGCCGAGAGGAGGCTGTAGTTCTTTATAAAGCGTCGGTAAAAGTTAGCAAACCCAAGGAATCGTTGTAGATCTTTTACTGTCTTGGGATCTTCCCATTTAGACACTGCGTTGACTTTGCTAGCTTCCATGCTAACCCCCTCAGTGGAGATTACGTATCCGAGAAAGAAGATTGTGGTTTTGTGGAATTCGCATTTTTCTGCTTTGAGAAACAGTTGGTGGTCTCGGAGGCGTTGGAGGACTTGTCGGACATGGGAATGGTGTTCGGATATATTTCGAGAGTAGATTAAGATGTCGTCAATGTAGACAATGGTGAAACGGTGAAGAAAGTCTCGGAAGATTTCATTCATAAAATTTTGAAATATGGATGGACTGTTGGCTAGGCCATCACCTGATATTCGTATTGGCCAGTGGGAGTGATGAAGGCGTTTTTCCACTCGTCCCCTTCTCGGATACGAATCAGGTTGTATGCACTTCGGAGATCTAGCTTGCTGAAAATCCGTGCCTCTCAGAGTTCTTCTAGGGCTGCTGGTACCAATGGTAGTGGATAAGCGAACTTGACTGTGGCGTCGTTGAGTACACGATAGTCAATGCATGGTCGTAATCCTCCATCCTTCTTGACGACAAAGAAGAAACTAGAGGCTGCCGGTGATGTAGATGGTCTGATGAACCCCTGATGGAGAGCTTCTTCAATGTATTTCTCCATAGCTTCATGCTCTGGACGCGAAAGAGGGTAGATCCTTCCATGCGGTAGTTTGGCATTTGGCAGCAGGTCGATACTACAATCACAGGAACGGTGTGGGGAGTTGGTAGCATTTTCCATTGTGGTAGCATTTTCCATTGTGGTAGCGTGGATGGAGATGGGATCTTGGTGGTATGTATACTCTGTAGAAGAAGATATATGATCGTGGTCCTCACATGTGGAACTCCATCCGAGTATGTCTCCTGTGCTCCAGTCGATATTGGGTTGATGCTGTGAGAGCCAGGGTCTGCCTAGGATGACGTCAACATTAGCTTGAGGAAGGACCAATAGTATCAGCTTCTCCCGATGATGGAGAGAAGATAGGAGGGTGATTTCTTTAGTCCGCCGCAATATTTTGCCGTCGCCCAATGGTGAGTTTTGGATGGTTGTTATTTGGTATTGGACTTCGCTACTCACGGTGGGTATGCGATGTTTGGAGATGAAATGAGATGATATAAAAGTTTCCGGCCGCTCCAGAATCCACCAGTACATGTATAGGAAGAGTATTAGAATCAACGATTAGATGAGCTTTTATATGAGGTATGTTAGATACGGCGGGAGTCAATGTAACGTTACTCACCATTGGACGAGGCGGGCGAACAGGGCAGGCAGAGATGAGGTGAGATGCTTCCCCACAGTACAGACAAAGCCTGTGCCGGATTCGTCGTTGCCGCTCCGAGGCTTCAAGGCGATAGGAGTCCGTCATCATCGGTTCTTCCTCCTCCTCCTGTGGGGATGAAGGAACTTTGGTGAAGGTAACGTGATCAGGAAGCGAAGAAATAGTACAAGCTGAAAGGAGTTGAGAAACGCTGGTGGCTTTCATAATAAAAGTCTCTATATTGACACTGTCATCGTAAATGACCATTTGTTTGCGAATGTCAGTTTTCAGACCTTTACGGTAGGCGGCAAGGAGAGCCACTTGGTTCCAGCCACTATTTGCAGCGAGTGCTCGGAAGCTTAGAGTGTAATCATGGATGGTGGCGTTACCTTGACGGAGAGTAATGAGTTCATCATGCACTGAGAGTGGGGTGAGTGAGACAGCAAATACTTCTTTAAAGTGGCTGACGAAGGATTGAAAGGTGGCCATCGTAGGACTGCGGGCATTCCAGAGAGCATCCGCCCATTGGAGGGCTCGTCCTGCGAGAAGGGAAATTATGAACGCTACTTTTGAAATTTCGTTGGGAAACTGATGAGTGTTAGCCTCTATATAGAGAGAGCACTGCAGGAGAAAGCCATCACAGGTATTAGGTTCGCCGGAGTAGCTCATCGGTCGAGCAAGTGGCGTGCTCATAATTACTGCAGGGTTAGAGCTAGCGTTCGGAGGGGCAGTAGGTAAGGTTTGTCGAAGAGAGTTTATCATGCTGGAAAATGGATCCGGAGCGACTTCGGTCAGAGCGGCGTTAGCTTCCATTAGCCGTGTTTGTTTTGAGGGGCTGGAATCCTGTCACGGTCACACAAGGAAGACGAAGAGGGATACAGTTTATGGGTATTTATTCGAGCAATGCAACAACAACAATAAGGTGAAGCAGGATAATGGCGTAGTGAAGATAGCACAATCTTCACACAACAGACAGCTCTGTTGGTTAGCTCAGTACTTGGGTAAACGCCAACATAAGAATAGTCACTTCCCTTAAATAGGTGAGTTTGCATCCACAGGAGGAAGGGAACATCCACGGAATAGCACAGGAGAATCATCCACTGAAGAACACAGGAGAACACAGGAGAAAAGACGAAGAGAACCATCCGTCTTCGATTCCAGCCGGTGAGTGAATGAGAGAGGTGAGCATATATAGTGTGCTGGTGATTGCAGGTGCAGGTGTGGGTGATTAGTAATCAGGTGAGGGTTCACGTGTGTGGTGTGTGGTGGATGGTGACTGAGAGTGGTGACTGGGACTGCAGGAACGAGCCAAGGGTGTGACATATATAATAAATAAAAGTAAATAATATAGAAAACAATGAATAATAGTATGAGTAATAATAATAGTAAACTAATGCCACAACTGATGACACAAAGGACAAATTATTTCCAATGTAGACGCCGCTAGCTGTTGTGAAATGAACGGCAGATGTAGACACACTGTAATGGTTTAAATTTCATTCTCTCTCTTCAAAAGAGCAGTTACATGGCTTCAGAAGTCTTGGAATATAGTGCACAAACAATAAAAACCACGTGGTGCTTTTACATTCTTGGTGTAGCTTGAAATCTTCAGTCCCTTTTCACTGTAATTGAATGTAAAAGAACAACCAGTACAAAATATTCAAAAGAAGTCCTTTTGTGTTCCGCTGATCGCTCGGACATGGAGCGATATGAGGTTGAGTAAATGATCAAATGATGCAATGGAACGTCCGTTCATTGTAATCCACATCATTTCTGAACAAATTGTGTGACATTTCTCACACACACAACACAATAACAGCCTCTTAAGCCAAGAAAGTGCTTTGTGAAGCTTTAATAGACAAACAATCTAAAAACAAACTGGGATGTGCTATCCATCACAAGGTCTGAACACAGGAATGCTGGCTTTGTGGAGTATGTGTGACGTTGTAGTGGAAGGAGTGTATTGTGTGTGAGAAAGAAAGAGAGATTGAGACACCAGGGTCTTGAGAATGAAGATAAAGTGATGCTCCACAGGTGATTGGGACGTTAAGCAAGCTGCTAACCAGCTCTGGTTAAAGGGCAGATCCTATCTGGCCTTTAATGTGTTTAAGAGGCAGGGAAAACACAATAAATGAGTGCAATAGCTTTTTGTGTTTGTAGAGGTTTTTGATGCTAACAAAAGGGGAATGTGTGTGTTGATGTGCACTACTGCAGGAAAAACTCTGGCACTGGTTCTTTTTTTGCCTTTGTTATAAGTTATGGCCGCTGCATGGACCATACCAAATATATATGTCTTGAGGTCTGTTATTGATTTTGTCACACAACAGTGGTGATCCGTATTATTTTACACCACACAGAGGGATCTAAATCAGATAGAAGGCCAATACTTTTGTTTAGTTTTGTGGGGTAAGTGGCTAACTTAATATGCTAAATAATGATAAATGATGTCTTAATAACATTAAGACTGTCATAAATGCAAACATAAAACAAAATACATTTTTATTCAGAAATAAAAGAAATGTTAGCTAAAATTAAATGTGGCAAGGCAACATTTCTCATTTTCATCAATCTTAAGTTGAAAGGTAAATAAACACATACAGTTTTTTTTATTTTAGTTTTTTTTTTTTTTTTAAGTTTGTTAAAATAACTTTCAATATTTCTGTTTACTTTAAAGTAAGATGTTAATTTTAAGTTTAATGCTTGACATTTTTTTTCAATTCAATTATAGTTTTAGTCATTTTAATACTTCAGTTAAACTTGCTAAGGCAGCATTTTCATGTTTTTACTACTATTTGTTTTTTTTTTCAGATAAAGACAAATATTTTTCATAATTTTTTGTTTTAGTTTAAATTAACAATAGCAACACTATTCTCTTCTTAGTACATTCTTTTGTGGGACATTAAAGAAAGTATTTTGAGAAGTATTTTTTTCCTCTCAAATAACTGCTACCAACATTCTTTAAAAAATTATTTTCCAATTATAATTTTCCATTTAAAATAAGATAAGATACAAATTTCATTTATAAAAACGTGTCAGTGAGAAGAAAATCTGAATGATTTTCAGTATGATATTTAGTGGTTGCACAAAGCCATCGCATTTTATCATCCAAAAATTTGAAGTAAAGTGTAATTGAACGAACTGTAACTGAACAAGAACTTGCAGTCTTTAAAAAATCATTCTTGTTTATAGCACATAAATATTGTAGAAAATGTAACTTCTGAGATACTGAAATCCTTAACAAGCCTTGCTAAAATTGACAGTGAGGGACGTGACAATGAGTGAGGATAGTTTATGTCCCAGTTTTACCTCTTATGTGGTTAACAAACACATTAACAAAGACAGGACGTCTTCAGACTTCCTTTTTCCGTCACAAATAATTGAATAACTTGCAGAGCAGTGTGCACATCTATCCTCCGCTACAACAATGGTCAATATCAACAACATCAACAATTCTGTAGCTAAGGTCTGTAGCTATGTTTTCATCCACCTATTTTTAAATCACATTTTGGAATGTTACATAAAAATTGCTTAATGGAATCTTCAAGATGTGCATAAAATTTGAAAATGTGCATAAAAAACACGTGCACAACTGCGTACGATAAACGTTTTATCCGATAAGAAAAGGATGGAAACACATTTACCAACTAAATTCCCGCGTGCACATAAAAAAATTCATGTTATCTTGTTTTATAAGATCGAACAAAACTGGATACGGTGGAACGACATTAATGGACATTCTGAAAATTCTTGGTTATTCTAAAATTCCTAAACTGTCCATCATCAAAGTGGTTCAGTATTATGACATCGTAGTACTGTCTTGAGTGGCTTTGTGTCACACCTTTAAAAGCCACCGCACATTCATTGCATTTCGTCTTTTTCTTCTGAGGTGCAAGTAATTTATTAAATTAGAAAAAAGCCACACGGTGGATTCTCCTACCGCTGCAAATTCCATTCTTCTCTTGATATTTGATGCCAGTTTTATCAGAAAGTTACGATTTTGTTCTATTTGACTCCGTACTTTATTCGCAAATGTTTAATGCGATGTTCCAGTTTTGGGCATAAATCTTATTCACATCTTTGGATGGAAACATAGCTTGTAAGAACATGGTGACTTCACTGGGGTCAGTGGAATTGAGATTCAGGGTAGTGCATTCACTCTGCCTGTCTGGTGTCATCATTATTGGTAAGCGCTGTATTCCTGTTATCATTCAGTCACTGTCATGCTCCTTTCCTGTCACCTAGGCAACCTGAGCTATTAGAACAGCTCATATCTTCCCTCTCCTCTGTGTTATTCCTCTCTGCCCCTGCAGCCTTCCCCATAGTTAAGAACGTTTCAGCATGATGTCTCGTTGCTTATTCGCAGTTATGCCCTGTGTGTCTGCAGATCAGCCAGTGTGCTAGCCAACAAGCTGACGACAACGGCTCGGTTTTGATGGATGACAACTCCAGCCAATCATCAGCCTGCGCAGACAGCGAAGAAGATCGGAAGAGTGCCTTAGAAAAAAGCATGTGTGTGTGAAGCATGTCTTCTTCATTTGTAACTTATGTACATAGTAAATTCTTTTTTTAGTCTGCTTATGGTAACAGGTTCTAATTTAGAACTTTTTTAATGGTGTATTTTTAAATTTGCAGTATTTTACAGGGTAGTCATCAGATATTCATTAGCACACCACAATGACATCATCTCTGATGGAAAGTTTGGTTTAAGTTGGTAGGTGGTCGTTAACTGGTTCAAGGTGGTACCACAAAATTGGGTTTTGGAACATGCTTGGTTTGAACCAACTGAAGGTGATCTTTGACTAGCTGATGGTCATTCTGTGAATGTTTTATATGTATTTATTAACATATAGATAGCTTTTCAAAAATGGTCAGTTTGCTTGGTAGCTCACTTTGTACATTGTTGTAACAAAGTGATTGGGTTGCGGTCAAGCGAAGCATGGTTCTACAAAAAAGGTAAAAGCTGTGTAAAATCATGGTGAAATAAGTGGTCCCAGTGCACTTTTCTCATACGTTTGCTTTTGAAAATTCTATTGGTTGGGTTTAGGGAAGAGTTTAGGTCAGTGGTTTGCTGGTATTAGTGATTTGTATGACAAGTGCCGCTTTGTGGACTTGTACAATAATGACGAATATCTGAAATGTACAACAACAAAACTACTCTAAGTATTATATGTCAGATTTACACAAATATAGACAGCATCCTCTAGTGGATTTGCCTTCTAAAACATGCAACAAAACATACCTGGGGCCATGAATTTAACGTTTTACAAAAATGTAAGCTAAGGCACATATTTTCAATGGGTGGGCTTAACCAGTTGCAACCACTTTAACCAGCTTTAAAACCCCTTACCAATTTCTAACAGGCCGATTCAGATAATTTAGCTAAAGATAATTCAATCTAGCTAAAGAACATCTTAGTCTCGCTAATGACCTTCTTAGATAACTAATGACTGGCCAACTAATGACTCTTTTAACCAGCTGGAATCTAGCTACCAGCTTGTAAAAACATGTTAGGTTTTTGGAACATGATAGTTGGATAACCAGCTAAGATCATCTAGAACCAGCAAAGGACGTGACCTGTGAACTTGGGGCAGATCAAAGAACCCTGACTTCAGTGAAATCATTTAACAACACTTCACAGATGGTGGCTAGTTCTGCTTCAGCGTGATTAGCATGGAGCTACCATATGTAAAACATGTAAACGAATGTTTTCAACCTTAATGAGTTGGAACTCAACTAATAAAGGCTATTTTTGAGATTATATCATCTTTATAGTGATAATGCTATTTTTGTTTTTGTCAGCTGGATTTAAAGGATAGCTAGCATTTTACTATTCTGTTTGTTTTAGCCATAATTGGCACAATAACAATGTTATGAGATATTCACATCTCACATGATGAAAATGTGACTGTCTGGAACGCATAGAGGTTTGATGTGGGACATTTCACTGCTGAAATTTCCACCACCAACTGTGTCTGGAATTAGATTATCATTAGATCAGATAATGACCAGCTTGGACCATCCAATGACTAGAGATCATCTAAATCCTAGCCATAACAGGTTTTTGGAACATGGCACCTAAGAGGAATTTCTAGATATCTTGAACCAAATAATAACTATAATCTTAGACCAGCTAATATTAATTCATAGATCATATTAATCAGCTGTAAGTTCATCCTAGAGCTGCACATGACTTTAATTGAGCTAATGACCAGCCCAAACCAGCAAATGTGTTCCAAAAACAGCTGCCAGCATAAAGCGGCAATTATAAGCAATAAAAGGGCCTTTCATCTTGTCCATAAATAGCTCCTAGATTATTAATGTGCTGCGCCAGTCAGAACTCTGCTAATATTACACCCTATATATTACTCACATCACATGCTTTAAGCTGTCACATATTGCTAATGCATTAAAAATACTTGATGAAAGCAGTGAACGCTGACCTCCTTTCTTTTGCAGGTATGTTCTGAAAGAATTAATAGAGACAGAAAAGCTGTATGTCGCCGATCTAGGACTTATTGTGGAGGTGAGCTTCTGTGAGGGTGGTTAAAATGTCAATTAACAAATCACATGTGGATTTGATCAGCTCTGTTATGGAACGCTATCATTTTTACAGTTGTAATCTTAGAATGATTCAAATGCATTTCAGAGCTATTAATCACAGAAGAATTAAATCTGCTGTATTAACTGACCTGAATTTCTCTCAGCTATAATACTGATCACCGTGTAAATCAAAATAATGGTGTCTGGATTTTAAAATATTTGGAATGAGATGATCTACATTTTTATGGGGGTCATATTTTATCATCACAGTTCAAATGCCTCAGATTTAATCGTGAAAAGGAGCGTTTTTATGGGACATGAGCTGTGAAAGTTCATCATGTTCTGTCTCTCGCAGGGCTACATGGCCACTATGAATACGAAAGGAATTCCAGAAGACATGAAGGGAAAAGACAAAATAGTGTTCGGGAATATTCATCAGATCTATGACTGGCATAAAGAGTGGGTTAATCTGTTTTTGTGTGTGTGTTTGTGTTTGCGTGTGCATGTGTCCTGCTAATGACTAATGCTGAGTTATATGTCTGATCCCTCCCCAGTTATTTCCTGGCTGAGCTGGAGAAATGTGTGGCCGAGCCTGAACGACTGGCCCAACTTTTTATCAAACATGTGAGTGTGTCTCTTCTTTTCAGTCTCATCTGTCTGTCTGTGCCAAGCAAACTTCCTCTCACATTTTGAGCAAGCAGACTTGAGAAAGCACAGAGGTTTTTAACACGCTCACTCATTTTAACAGCCCATTTATCCTTCCATCATCCCACTCTATTTCTGTCCCCGTGTTACTGATATGGCCCATTTGAGGCAGTGTGTTTGCTTGTGTGTCCATTGGCTCATTACTGCAAGGGAAAAAGAGGCGGGAAAAATAAGAGGAGGAAAAACATACACGGCTACGTCCTTTGATGACACTCTGCTTTACACTCCGAGTCTATTTCTGGAGTTCAGTCCTACACTATGGACATACACGCATAAATAACTCAACAAGAAGAAACAACACAATTCCCAGCACCCACAGGCGTAAAATTTGCAGATTTATAGCTGTGGAAGTACTTCACAGTGGTAGTAATTTGTTGCCACATGCTGTGATACAAGTTTTGGTGGTGAATCAAAGCATTTCGCTTAAATGAAAAGCGCTGAGTTACTGTACGAATTGGCGTCTGTTAGCATTTGCCCTTTTCTACTGTTTAATGAGTCTGAGCCCTTTGGGTAATAACTTAAAAAGGCTTGAGGGGAATAAAGAAACTTATAACAAAATTCAAAAGGTTGAGTCAAACTGTGAAATGAGTGTAGTGGGAAATCGGCTGGTAATGAGAAACAGTAATGCAGGGTGAGCGAGGGCCAGACTTGCTTTTTGTCCCCACTCTTTCTTATTTTTTCATATAAACAAGACTTTCCCCCATCGCTCTCTCTCTCTCTCTCTCTCTCTCAAATGTCCTCTGCCTTTGCTCTCACTCTCTCTTTTTAACTCATACAGTACATAACAAAGATGTGAGGCACTCCAGTTATGTCAGAACTTTCCGACTTCCAGTCACTGATGTGTAACGCAGATAAATTAAAGCGATAGGTTGCAAAATCATTTAGCTGGTTTTAAACACACAGACTTTTAAGGAGATGCCATTTCACAAAAAAAAAAATCTAAATCTGTATTTGTGATCGACTAGTTTTCCTGTCTCCTGTCTACTATATACTATTTATATATAACAAAAATGTAAGGAGTGAGTGATGATGAACCCCAAAAATTATTGTAATAAATAAATATTAACTGCATTATTAATGTAGGCTACTGTAAATAAATTTACATATATCCTTTTGTCCTGTCTTTTGAAATGATTTGAATAAAAGTTACAAAACTATTATAATTCATGTTATTATATCTGTGTATATGGCAACATGACAAAAATGCTGATTAAGAGAAGTGTTGATTAACATTAGAGTCACATCTGTTGTCAGAACCATTCATGCTTTGACGTTCATTTCCAGGCAACGCACTCTGTGTATATGAGTGTGTGTGTGCGTGTGCGTGCGTGTGAGTGTGTGTGTGAGGTAGTGTCCAGTTGTACTGTCCTGCTACCTGAATGCAGTGAGGGAGAATGAGGTTCTGATTACGTTAAGGATAATTGGCCTGAATTATACATGGCCTTCTGCTCGCTCTCCTCCATCAGTGTTGTGTAATCTCTCTCTCTGTCACAGCACACTGCTCTTAAACTGCAGACAGACAAAAACTTTAACCACTACTACACTTACAACACTTCAACACTTACAGCAGCTTAAACGTTTTAAATGAGTAAACACTGTCTTGATATATACTGTAATGTATAGAATCAGAAAAGAATGACTTAGATAATGTATATAAATTTATATTTCATGTATTTCTGTCATAGGTTTCATCACTTTGCCAACAATTTATTTGACTAATAGGATTTCTAGGCATACGATTGTACTTTATTGTGTGTATAGTAATAATTGTCTACAAAAAGCCATTTTTAGACAAATTGTAAGGCACACTTACAAATGTTGTACTGTCAGTAGAGTAATTGTCAGACTAAGTGGTTTTTGCAAGCAAATGATAATAGAGCTTTTCTCATACTTAATTGGAATGGCTCTTTGGAATCCAGCTGGTGTTTCAAAGTGATTTTTCGAGGCTGTATGATGTCACTTCCTTTCATGTTTTTACAAATGTTCTACTTTCACATTAACAGTCGATGATGAACCCTCTTTATTTTTCTTAGAGTATTCAAAGAAATATAAATATGAAAATATGAACCTGAAAAGTCATTTATTTAAAGGTTATTTATTTAAAATTCTTTAAATGCCACTTTGTCTGATATTCTGTTGAGTATTTTGAAGGCATTCACACATTTACTATGTGATTAAAGAGATAGTTCAAATTTGCTTTTCATTTATTCCTGCTCAGACCATTGAAGATGAAGGTGACTTTTTCTTTCTTTACTTGAACATAAACAAATAGGTGAAATTTTAGCTGGTTCTTTTTATGTTTCATAAAATGCAAGTGGATGTCCACCATCAAGAAACCCCACATATAGATATAAAAAAATTAATACTTATCTTGATTACTTGAATATCTTCCTATTTAGAAAGATTGACTTTTACAGTTTTCCAATGATTGCTAAATACAAATCGCCAATGATCATCATTTCAGCGAAGAAGCTTTATCTAATCTTTAAATATGTTCTGGTTAGGAAAGAAAAAGTCCCCTACTGTACATCTTGAATATCCTGAGGTTTAGCAAATAAATGTCAATTTTGTTAGGTGAAGTAAATACCTTTAGCTCCACTGTATATCTACTAAACTGGGCTAAATCACTCTCATCTGTTTACACAATCTACAGGAAAGACGGCTTCACATGTATGTGGTGTATTGCCAGAACAAACCTAAATCTGAGCACATCGTGTCAGAATACATCGAGACCTACTTTGAGGTAAGTGCATGTCAAGGGCAAGCAGAAGATTATGGAGTCCTCAAAGATGCACAGGTTACGCCAGAGAGACTGTTTTGGCCCATCTGTGTAAATATCTCAAGGCAGACTCTCTCCATTTGCACTGTGCATGTGTGTGTGTGTGTGTGTGTGTGTGTGTGTGTGTGTGTGTGTGTGTGTGTGCGTGCGTGTGCCTGTGTGTGTGTGTGCGTGGTGTGTGCGTGCATGTGTGTGTGTGTGTGTTTGCGTGTGTATGCGTGTGTATGTGTGTGTGTGTAATGATCACTCAGTGGACATGAAGGCCCCGACTGACCTATCAATTCTTGGAACAGATAAATCAGGGAGATGCTTGATCGAAAAGTTTGACACTTAATGGATTCTCAGTGCTGTGCCAAAACATTTGAAGGTTTGATAGCTGGCATTACTTTAAGTTTTATAGACTGAGATTGCAGGGTACTATGGGGTAATGGATCAAGGAGAGTGCTTAGCTTTGTTTGGAGTGGAAAACCAGAAGGTCAGTGTAACGGGTTAATGCATATTGTGCAGTATACTACCAAATTTTTTGGCTATATCCAGGGTTTAAAACTAACATTAACTGTCCAATTTTCTTACTTGCAGTAAAGTAAGTAATTCGTCTTCCTTTTTCTTCTTCTTCTTCTTCTTCTTCTTCTTCTTCTTCTTCTTCTTCTTCTTCTTCTTCTTCTTCTTCTTCATAATAATAATAATAATAATAATAATAAATAAAAATATTAATTACATTCATATTAATATTACAGAACTGTAAAATATTTAATTTATATAATTTATATGCAATACTTTAATTTATATAGTAGTAGTAATAGTAGTAGTAATAATAATGATCATCATTATTATTATTATTATTATTATTGTTATTATTTTTTATTATATTCAGTGCTAAAATGACAGCAATTTTGGTCTGGAATGTCCATGAAAATGTCATTTTTAAAATAAAATGCCTGTCTTTGTTGACAACAGTTTCCAACTATTCTCATTACAAACTTGGGAAGATATTTGGTGCTGCATTTTCAAGTGTACTTTATAACCGTGTATATTATAGCAAGGCTTTTTCAATCGTTCAGATTTGGCGGACCCGTAAATATAAACCTCATCCTAAAAAGTGAATTGAATCCATATAGTTTCTTGTTGTATTAATTATAGTATAAAAAAACTTAATTATACTGTGAAAAATAATATTATAAAAATTTTTTCCTTTCAATTTTATTTTTTATTTTTATTTTACTAACTAATTTGCAGATTTATTTACTTATTAATTGCATTTCTTTATACATATATAAGTAATAAAGTAAAGTAATTATTTATTTAATTATTTGAAGCTTATTATTTAATTGCACGTTTTGGCAGTCAGCATGGGCAGTGTTGTAGTCGCTGTTCAGACTTTCTCTGTGCATAAAGGAATCAGTCAGTCAGGCTCACATTAGTGTGTGTTTGTGTGCAGGAGCTGAAACAGCAGCTGGGTCACAGACTGCAGCTCAATGACCTGCTCATCAAACCAGTGCAGAGGATCATGAAGTACCAGCTGCTGCTGAAGGTGAACCAGAGTGCAAAACACAGACCAATACAAACACACTTCACACGCACACACACACACACAAATACACACATTCTTCAGCGCTTGTTCTGTCAGGAGACCTGTGGAGCGTGTCTAATCAATTCCAAATTCATAAGTAAAACTTGAAAATCAAATGATCATCAAAATACTCATGGAACTTTGTTTGATTTGAGGATTTGTAGTTCTTGTTCTATTTTTAATATTTAATCAAACTCTGTTTTAGATATGCACCAAGGATGCATTTGTTTGATTAAAACAGAAGAAATACTGTTCAATATTATTACACTTTCAAATAAAGGTTTTCTATTTTAATGTTTTGTAAAATGTATTCCTGAAGTATTAGCTGCCACTACTCCAGTTCCCGGTGTAACTTCATCCTAATCATTTCAATACGCAGTTTTAAATCAAACCAAATCATTTTAAGCTATTTTAATAGTAAATGAATGTTGAATAATTATTATTAATGTTGAAAACATTTGTGCAGTTTCTTTTCTTCAGGTTTTGTGTAACAAGTTAAACAGCACTTGGGATATATTTGGAAATAAATTAAAATGCACAAATAATTGTGTCTTCAACTGTATATTATACATGCATATATTCTTACATTCTGCCCTGATTGGCAGTCACTTTAAGATTTTATAATATATTATCAAATTTGTTTGATGATGTCTTTGATATTAAAATTTGTGAAGGAATAATAAATGTTATCATCTGCATTGTACCTTATATATCTTTCAACAAACTTGAAATGCAAAAGGATTATAAAGTACAATAGGTAACACTTTACAATACAGTTTTAATAGTAAATGTTAGTTAATAGATTCAAATAAACTGTGAACAAAAGCCAGTTTTATTGCAGTTAATATTAATGTTAGTTTAAAAAAACTGAATTTGATTAGTTATTAAACTTCATTAAATAAAATAAATTAAACTTTTAATCAGATATGACTATGATTTCAACATATTATTAGGCATTAACTAAGAAATTAACATCATCAAAAATAATAAAAGATTTAGTGTTTTCATGGTGAGTTTAGTTAAATTAACTAATGCTAACTGTCGGAGCCTGTTGACGTAGAGTAGCCCTATAAATAGTCACAAAATTTTCAAACAATATTTCAGCATGTAGAAGGCCAGATAAACATGTGAAAATATTGTTTGCTGTGATGAACAACCACTGCAAATACAATCTAAATATTCTTGAAAAAGCACTCTAGAAGTTTAAATAATAAATAATTATTCACATATTTTGTGTTTTGTTATTTTTCCCGCCTCTTTTTCCCTTGTGGTAATTGCCCAAAATATTAATATTGTGCATGATTATTATCATGATATATTGAATAATTAATGATTTTGTTTCTATAAAATGTGAAAAAATTGAACCAAAACACTTTATCACAAGACATTTTAGTCCTTAAAGGGATAGTTCACCCAAAACTAAAATTCTGTCATTATTTAATCACCCTTTACTTGTTCCAAACCTAATTTTTGGGTGAACTGGCCCTCAGTTTTCACCAATCCTGTAGTTACTGCACTTTGCCTTTGGACAGTAGATTAGTACAGTCTCTGATACAGAAATAGAACCTTCTAGAGCTCACGCTGTGTGTCTCGCGACAGGACTTCCTCAAGTATTACACAAAGGCTGGGATGGACACTGAAGAGCTGGAGGTACGAGTAACACAGACACTAATTATTATGCAAGTTTTTATTTCTCAAGACCAGAAACACATAATCCCACAGAGGAACATTTTGTGATCTCTTCTCTATGTGTTTTCTTTTTCCTTTGGTGAAATAACTGTAACTGTTTGGTGTATAACTGTATTTGCTCATAGGCTTTAGTATGAAGCCGAGGTCAGTTTCCACATGTCTCTCTCTCTCTCTCTCTCTCTCTCTCTCTCTCTCTCTTATATCTTTCTCTTTGTCTGTCGTTCTCACTGGAACAGAAAGCAGTGGAGGTGATGTGTTTTGTTCCGAAGCGCTGCAATGACATGATGAACGTGGGTCGGCTGCAGGGCTTTGAGGTACGGCGCCAGACTCAGGCTGTGGTTTAAAGCTGTTGGCCTGTGGAAATACTGCTAGCGACTCTGATCCTCTAAAGCAGGGGTTTCAAACTTGAGTCTGAAAAAAATGACAAAATTAATTTGACTATTTTCAGTGGGTGTTTATTGAATTGATCAAAAGTGACAGTAAAGATTTTTTATATTGATACGAAAAACGATCTGTTCATAAAAAATTCCTGACAGAAGTGTCACAGTTTCCATAAAAATATCATGCAGCGTAACTGTTTTTAACATTTATAATGTTCCTTGAGCCCCAAATAAGCATGCTAGAATGATTACTGAAGGATCATGTGACACTGAATGCTGAAATTCAGCTTTTGCAAGAAAATTCTGTATTTTTGATTAAATTTATGCAGTCTTGGTGAGCATAAGATAAGATTAGTTTTTTTTAAAACATTAAAACAGTCTTGCAACTCCTTATATAAAATATGCATGCATTTTAATGTTTATTTATTTATTTATTTATTTTATTTTTTTACTTAATTTATACTCTTCTAATTGCAGTGCTTTATGTTTATGCATATTTGGTATGTTGCATTTTTCTAGGAAGTCTTTAACTTTTTTAACTGTTTCTGCAAACTTCCTTGTGATCATAATTAAAACAAACATTTGAAAATGTTTATTTTATATGCTAATATCGTGTAGGCTTTTAACTAATTTAGAATAAACATTTTCCAGATAATACTTTAATCATTTGTTTTGGCTTTGACAACTAAACTCCAAAAATTCGTTTTGGAGCCAATGCTATGCTTTCGATTTTCATACACTAATAATGTGTCTGCATATAGAGCTATCTGAGGCAAATCAAAACAGACAGATGCAAATCTGTTTAGATTTTAGAAAGCAAATCATATTTGGATGTCCCAAAGGTTATGAAAACACCTGCCAATTTTGTCTCTTTATCAGGGGAAGATCACGGCACAAGGAAAACTTCTCCAGCAAGACACGTTCACAATCACCGAGCAGGACAGCAGCATCCTGTCCCGCACTAAAGAGAGACGGGTCTTCCTGTTTGAACAACTTGTCATCTTTAGCGAGCCAATTGACAGGAAGAAAGGATTTTCTCTACCTGGCTACATTTTTAAGAACAGTATTAAGGTGAGTTACTGCTTTAGAGAAAGTCATTATCATATACAGTAAGGTTTTAATGTGACGCAGTATGTTTGCATGTTTTCTTCAGATAAGTTGTCTGGGTGTGGAGGCTTGTGTAGATGGTGACCCGAATCGCTTTGCCCTGACGTCTCGGGGGGCCAATGGCAGCACAGTGCGATATGTTTTGTACTCTTCATCGCCGGATATCTGCATGGCTTGGGTCAGCGACGTGAGCCAAATACTGGAGACCCAACGCAATTTCCTTAATGGTGAGACATTCATTTAGTCTGCCTCCACACCCAACACCCTGCTGATTTCATCTCTGCCTTCAGCCAGTAGTGTAAAGCATTTCAGTAAATGTAATTAGTCACTGTACACAAGTATATATTTTTTAGCTTACTTAGACTGAGAATTAAATATATTTGCAACATTAACTCGTTACATTTACTCATTTTTTGAAGAAGCGTGTGCTCTTTACTCTAATACATTTGTGATGAGTTATCCAAATACTCATCACAAATGTATTGGAGTAAAGAGTAGATGCTTCTGTTCTCCCCGTGTCTGCGCGGGTTTCCTCCGGGTGCTCCAGTTTCCCTCAAAGTCCAAAGACATTTGGGTGTGTTTTGGGGACAGTGTGGGTAAATTAGATGAACTAAATTGGCTGTAGTTTATGAGCGTGTGTGTGAATGAAAGAGTGTATGGGTGTTTCCCAGAACTGGGGGTTCAGTAGTTAGTGTACTCTCAGTGCTGGGTTGTAGCTGGAAGGGCTGTTTATCTGATAAATAATGGAAGGAAAGCGAGTGTGTGATTGAGTAGATGTTTCTTAAAAGATTTATCTTAACTTTGAGATTATTTATAATCTTAAGTATCTATAGACATTTAAGTGACTTGGAAAAAGGGGTGTTCAGATTCATTTTGAGTTTAGAAAATGAACATAATTACTCACAAATCAATCATTTCTCAGATTTCACTGGCAGGTTTTGAGAATTCAGTAAAATATTTACATTCTATTAACCATTTTAGTCTCTAAAATTAAAATATGGGTTAAAATATGTTCCTCAGACCACTCTAAGCATATTTTGAGTTTTTTGTTTTAATGATTTTTTTGTTTTTGTTTTTTGTTTTAACCTTTGCACAAATGGTCACACAAAGCAGTTACAATGCCCGTTAAAGGGTTAAAATCAGATCCTTTACGTAAAGTAAGACTTTGACTCAAGGGGTGACTTGTAATATGTACAATGTCGTTTTCACTAAGTATGGTTTTTCAGGTGCTCTTTACACCTCTGCCCTCTGCCTACTCTGTGCTTATGTTGCATTTTATTCCTACATTCTTTAGTACCAAATAATAAATGTTAAAAAAGAAATCACAAAAAACAATTCACAAACCTCCAGTGGTAGGTATTGCAGTCCAAATTCAAATTTGGTGCTGAAATATAATTGGGTAAACTGTCAGTGGGCGGAGTTACACAGACCAAAACAAAGACAGACATTCCGACACAGTTACTCTAGCATTTTTTTCAGATAAACAAGGATGATCAGTTAGCATTAGTTTCTTAAATATCTGCAAGCATATTATAGTATTTTTATGCTTTAGTAGACTCAAAAATTCACATACAGCACCTGTAACCAATCTACCCAGTTTCTTTTCCAACAGTGACACCTGACTTTTAGACCTTCTTTTCATGAAATATGGCTAATACGTTTATTGTTATTCTATGTGTTTCAGCCCTGCAGTCGCCTATAGAGTACCAGAGAAGGGAGAGCAAAAGTAACAGTTTGGGCCGCAGCATGAAGCCTCCTCTGTCAGCTGTGGTTGGTCTGAGGCCTCACTCCTCAGCGTCCATCGACCGACACAAACTGCCCTGTCTGCGCTCCTGTAACACATCATTGCCCTCTCTATATCTGCCCAGCCAGGTCCCCACTGACGACCACTCACAGCCAGAGGTGGGACATTTCAGTCGTCTGAGGTTTTCTTCAACCTCACGCACCCCTTATTTGTCTGGTCATCCATGGTTTCAGTCAGGTCTAGGCAGAATTCCAGTTTGGATCCTAAACTATACAAATCAATGGTGTGGTTGGTGGATAAAGCTGTGTCCATTTTTGAAATGCACTGGGGTCCTATTATGTATGCTTGCTGTTGAATAGGACACTCCAGACTGACCCATAAGGTTTTGTAAATGTTCACTTTCCTCAAAGCATATTTTGATTTGATTGTGATGTCAAGGAGTTTTCAGTTGATCAACTGTTTGTAAAATACAATTTTTAGTAGTTTAATATGCGTTTATTCATTTATTCATTCATTTTCTTTTCGGCTTAGTCCCTTTATTAATCTGGGGTCGCCACAGCGGAATGAACCGCCAACTTATCCAGCATATGTTTTTTTCGCAGCGGATGCCCTTCCAGCGGCAACCCATCACTGGGAAACACCCGTACACTCTCATTCACACACATACACTATGGACAATTTTATCTTACCCAATTCACCTATAGCGCATGTCTTTGGACTTGTGGGGGAAACCGGAGCACCGGGAGGAAACCCACTCGAACACGGGGAGAACATGCAAACTCCACACAGAAATGCCAACTGACCCAGCCGAGGCTCAAACCAGCGACCTTCTTGCTGTGAGGTGACAGCGCTACCCACTGCGCCACCACGTCGCCCAATATGCTTTTAAACGGTTGTTTTTATTATTATTATTATTATTATTATTATTATTATTATTATTATCTTTTTACTTTGTCTTTTTGGATACTAAAACTTGGAATCCTAAGTACAGTGTTTACTTCTAGAACATTTTAATTGGGATTTACATAAATTGAGCACATACACAGATGCTCAGATGCGCAGTCTTGAAATTGCTGACAAAGATTATTCTGAAATGTCGTCTGAAAAAATATGTAGCTAAAACTGAAATAAAAATAAGTTGCAAAAAATTCTACAAATAAACTTAAATAAAATATATATATTTATAAAGCATATAAAGTGATAATATAGAAAAATAAAACTCATTCTGAATATTCATTACAACAATAATAAATGAATCAGGGAGAGAAAATAACTTTGCACAGAGATATTCAACTCCAAACATGAGTATAAGTGAAAAATTATGTGTTTCTGTCATTTTCTCACTTTTCACCTCACCATATTTCTTTTCTCACCCCAATGTCATCGTCTGATAACTCACAGTTGTGTCATAAATTGATATATACATGACCTGGTTGATTTTGTAACCACTGTTCTGTCTGACGTTTACAGTCAACACCAGTGGACTCCAGACTGAATTCCCAGACAGTGTCTCCAACTCATGTGCAGCTGGCCTTCTCTGAAGAGCCATCTTACTCCCAGGCACCACTAAACTGCCAGGCAGTCTCCAACGGGCTGTATTCTTCCAGCACACAAGGCTCACAGGTACTGATCATACCCTCTTAAACACCATCATTTGGAAATGATGTGTTCAGAATGAGGCCAGAGGTTTGAAAAAGAAGCCACGCTGCTCCCTCTGCTGGTGTATTGTGGACATGCAAATGTCCACATGTGATCCTGGACCACAAAACTAGTCCTAAGTGTTAATGTTTTTTTGAAAGTTAAATAATATCTGAAAGTTGAATACATAAGCTTTCCACTGATGTTTGGTTTGTTAGTATAGGACAATATTTGGCTGAGAACTATTTGATAATCTGGAATCTGAGGGTTAAAAAAAAATAATACTGAGAAAATTGCCTTTAAAATTTCCAAATTAAGTTCTGAGCAATGCACATTGCTAATCAAAAATTTTGTTTTTATATATATTTATAGTTGGAAATTTACAAAATATCTTCATGGAACATGATATCTTAATATCCTAATAATTTTTGGAATAATAAAAAATAAAAAAATAAATATATATCTATATATATATATATCTATATATATATAGATATATATATATAGATATATATATATATATAAACTAATAATTGATTGAATTTACAGAAATGTTACTATATCTTGATATATGTTTATATCTGGATATGAGTTGACTTATATTGTTATATGAGATTTTATATGAAAATTTATATGATTTTACATGTGATGTTTACATACATACAGCCATTTTTTTTTTT
>CAIGQV010019951.1:15413006-15427584 GCA_903798115.1 Danio jaintianensis
TTTTGACCCATACAATGTAGTTTTGGCTACTGGCAAAAATATACTCATGCAGCAAAAATCTGATTTTGTAATCCAGGGTCACAAATATTAAGACTTCACTATATTTTACAGTGTATGTACTTACAGTGAACTTACATTATGAGGTATTGGGTGATATAAGATAGCTACATTAAGCTTAATGTTATTTTCAGGGTTGAAGGACATTACAGTAAGGGAGAGTGGGGATGAAAGTAACATTTTTCATAAAAAGATCATTTTAAAAGAGTTTTTTTTTTAGCAGAAATATATTTTGCTGTGGTAAAACTCACAAGAGTGGTCTATCAAAATCAGGTGTTATTTTGTATCAATGTAGAACAACTCCAATATAACTTCACTTTAAACAAAAGTTGCACATTCGACAGGAACAAAAGTAACACACGGGTGGGTCAAAAGTAACACAACAATATTTGCTAGATTTACTGGCTTAATCTTGTTTATTTTAAATATATCTGACTATGACCTTGTTAATGTTAACTGCAAACATATTTTGTTCTTTATTTTTGCAAAAAAGAATTTAAGGGCATTTTCATTTTAAATGTCACTTTCATCAAATGTTTCAAAAGCGATCCAACAATGAAAAAGGTTACAATTTTCTAAAATTTTGGATTTTTTTAATTATTATTGGCAATATGCATTAATCTTAAACATATGAGTCAAAACACTGAAAACTAATGTGGAAGTAAAAAATAAGGCATGGCTGCAAGCAGTGGGACATAAACGACAGTGTTACATTCGTCCCCATAGAAACTTTTGCCATTTAAACCTGATTTACTTTTAAACTGGAAAAACTCAGACATTTCAAACTCAAGGATGTGTTATTGCACTAAATAACTTGTAGATTGATTATTAGTGTGACACATGAAAAGAGAAACACAACTTGTAATAAGGAAAAAAGAACCTCTACAATAATTTACTTTTTGCACTTAAAAACAGAAATTTGGAGCTAACCGCGGGACACAGTCCTGAAATCACATGGTATTTGGCAGCTCCATCTAGGGTTGCATGCTGAATGTGCTGTAATAGCCTAGAAATCAAATGTTGTCAGGGCTTCGAGAAAATTGCTTTGTTACTTTCGTCCCACATTACTTTCGTCCCAGATCTCCCCTACCTAGTTATTACTCATTTTATGTAATGACCATATTAAGTGCAAAGTATGTATATGCGAAACAGGACTTTCCAAAAATTTGCATGGGGTTATTTGCAGGACAGTTACAATCAGTTGAAATACTTCCTGGATACTTCCCTTCTATATATTAGTTGAATAACAGTGTGTGACAAAAGAAGTCTGAATTCAAAAAGAAAGTACCGGGATGACCACTTTAATGTAGTGCATTCAGATTACATTCATACTATATAAACGGTACCATTTTGCTTTAAATAAGTTTGGGTTGATGCTTATATTAACTGTTGCTAGAGCTTATGCCAGTATAATTTCTGTTTGTTTTATACTTTTTTTTTTTCATTCCTGTTACTGTTTTGAATAGTACTGGAGGATTTGTCGTGGAGTGAGGGGAATTAAAATACATGTTTATAACGTTTGTAAATGTTTCGTTTTATTTAGGGTTACTGGTAAACTACAATAACCGAATATTTTAAAAAATATATATAACTTAAACACCAGTTCAACTTGTTTGCATTTGCATTTGTTTATCTGCATTAATTTTGGTCTGGTGCAACTTAATTTCCAGAACATACAGTACAGTAATATCTGTAAAAAGTTATATTATCACCACACAGTTTGAGTACGAAAATGTCATCATTAACCTAGAAAAAGTGCAGAATCTTAAATATAGCTGCAGAAAAAAAATAAGAGACCACTGACCACTCGTTATTTTCGGACTAAATTTGTAATAAATATTATCAGACTCTTAAAAAATACAACAAATATTAACCTTTTAATTTTAAATGTAACCTTTTTAAATATAAACAGCAGTAAAACCAGAGAAACTGACAATTGTCAAGTGGTTACTTAATTTTTCCATAGCTATATTTCTTACTTATTCATTTCATTAACATATTTGATTGTACAAAACTTACACAAATACTTAACATTAGTTTTCCTTGTTCTAACATGGCAGCCCATTAAAACCAGCCTCTCCATTTACAGCATCGTCTAGTACTGAATGAGCTTTGATGACAGCTCAACAATGGCCTTGTGTGAAATAGCTGTTTATCTGCTTCACTCAGGCCTGTGAGCAACCGCACTTCACAAACAGGAAGGAGACAGGTTGACAGAAGGAAGTAACAGATCCCTATCAAACGGCTGATTGTTCTTGCTGGCGGTTGGATCAGACTGCTGCTAGATCTCAGCACTGTTTTGACTTCACTTTCCATGTGTTTATATGTTTAAAACTAGCAGTTTGTCATGCTAGGCCATTTTTAGATTAGCCTTATATCATATATCGTAATCACTGTCATGACTTCCTTTCTTCAATCTATTTATGGTCTTACCTGGATGTGCTTATTATAGGTCTTATAATTCTGATTTTCGAAGGTGAAAAATGAATCAAGGCCAGGCAATTTCCATGGGACATCAAACATGATTACAATTTTTGAGGTTTATAATAAGTGCGAAAAGCTTTCAGATTTTCTCTACAGAACCAAATGGCAAGGGATATGACAAAAAAAACACATCTGTTTCTCTTACATGTAACAAAAACATTCCTGATTTGACAGGAGTGTTGAACAATATGTGATTTCTATAGCTCCCTTGTGGCGATATTCAGTCATGTCTAGTTTAGTCATGTAACTAACATATTACTCTTAATATCCTGGGCTGCTCAGGGTAATTAAGACTCTTCAGCCATTTTTAGACATAAGCTTGACTTGTGACAGCTCATTATTCTCTGCTTGGGGAATAGCTCAGAGTTTCCGTCACGCATCACAAACTTTACACATTCAGGAATGCAGATTTCAATAGAACTGTCTGAGGAAACGTTGATGAAGCCAAATATTGAGAATCTTAGAGAAATTGATATATCACTGCTGCAACTTAATGTTTTATATCTCATTATGTGACTTCATTGCTTCATTTGGAACGTTTGGAACTTCATACTGTTTCTTTTTGAAAAATTAAGACTGGTCTTGCAATGTGTCTTTCTCATAAATGGAATTTTTTTGGGAGTTTATATCTCACAACTGTGACATTATGGGCCCTGTCATACACATGGCTCAATGCGGCGCCAGGAATGATGCAAGTGTTGTTGTTTTTTTTGCTAGTTTCAACCGGGCACAGGTATCATATTCATGTCCTGTCTGTGCTGGTCTGAAATAGAGGTGTGATAAGGTGCATTGTTGGCTAATTGCTAGTTTGAGGCATATTTTATGCCTTTGTCCAAATAAAAGCTGGTCTAAAGTCAATAGAGCAGGTTTTGCTATATTTATTTTTGTTATTTAAAGAGTGCAATAGTGAAAAGTGGGTCCGAATGCCCAAACATTTTGCTTACACACAGGGATGCGTGGCAGCACAGAAATATCTTTAAATATGAAAGATTAGGGGATTTAAATGTAAAAGATGATTATTGTGGGCGGCACGGTGGCTCAGTGGTTAGCACTGTCGCCTCACAGCAAGAAGGTCGCTAGTTCGAGACCCGGCTGGATCAGTTGGCTTTTCTGTGTGGAGTTTGCATGTTCTCCCCGTGTTCGCATGGGTTTCCTGCGGGTGCTCCAGTTTTCCCCACAGTGCAAAGACATGCGCTATAGGTGAATTGAATAAACTAAATTGGCCGTAGTGTATGAGTGTGTTTGTGTGTGTGTGTGTGTGTGTGTGTGTGTGTGTGTGTGTGTGTGTGCATGAGTGTGTATGGGTGTTTCCCAGTACTGGGTTGCGGCTGGAAGGGCATCCACTGCGTAAAACATATGCCGGAATAGTTGACGGTTCATTCCACTGTGGCGACCTCTGATATAGAGACTAAGCCGAAGAAAAATAAATGAATGAATGAATGAATGAATGAAGATGATTATTGTCTACGCAAGTATAAAAAAAACACACCTTCTTTAACTTGCTTCAACCTCACACATGAGTCCATTTTCTTGCTATTTAATTGTTTAGTTTTTCCGCTTACAAAATCCGCCATGTAAATAGTGAATATGTAATGGCATGACCGTAACTTGCTCTTAAAGGGAATGGGACATGAGACTCTGGTTTATTGCACATTACGCCCAAAACACACCCATAACTCATTAAGAAAATAAGGACAACCATTTTTACTGTCTTTAAAATAGCAAAAGTGGATTCGGACACATCCTGTGCCGTGCATTTTAGACCATGAGCCTCATATCTCATAATGTGATGATATATCTCAGAATAGTAACTTTATATCTCTTTATATAACTTTATGTCTCTTTGACTTTAATATTCACAATTTGATTTTATTTCTCATAATGATGACTCTTCTTTCTATCTTTCAGTTTTTACTTTATTCTTTGTCATGCCTTTGTATTTACATCATGACTTTATATCACACAACTGCACCTTTATTTCACAAAACAGTGATTTTATATTGTCCAATTGTGAATCTCACTGGATGACTTTATATCTCACAGTGTGACTGTATTTTGGTCAATAGAGTGTTTTCACGACATCTCCTCAAGCAGCCATATTAGATAGCAGAATGTAAACAATGCAGCTGAAATGACTGGAAACTCACATATTATGGGGTTTATTGCTGCTAAAAGTGATCAGTTATTGTCATGTTTTGGGCTGTACTAATCAGTCAGACCAGAAAAAAAAAACTTTTAGAGCACTATAGACTGATAAACAAACATTATGACAAATCAAGCAGGAGAGAGGGGAAAAAACTGAGGAGCAAAAGCTGTTTATGGTTAGCTAAAGTGAACCAGGATTCTCAACATTCAGGTTTGTTCTTATCATTTCCTTGTCAAGTGGGTGACATTTTAGGCTAATATCTTATTTAATACCCCACAGACAAATGTTTACCATATATTAAATTCAGTTTGTCAAAATATTCCACCCTTTTCTGCTTATTAAGTCATTCTCTATATAATTTTTCTTCTTCTATGGTTTAGACAGCATAAATAGGAAGAAAAACGTATTCAGTATTACTGTGCAATCCAGTTGTAACATAAGTGAAAACACTTCATTCATTCATTTTCTTTTCAGCTTAGTCCTTTTATTAATCAGGGGTCGCCACAGCGGAATGAACCGCCAAGTTATCCAGCATATGTTTTACGCAGCGGGTGCCCTTCCAGCTGCAACCCAACACTGGGAAACACCCATACACACTCCTTCACACACATACACTACGGGCAATTTAGCTTATTCAATTCACCTGTACCGCATGTCTTTGTACTGTGGGGGAGACCGGAGCACCCGGAAGAAACCCACGCCAACACGGGGAGAACATGCAAACTCCATACAGAAAAGCCAGTGAGGTGATCGTGCTACCCACTGCTCCACTGTGACGCCTCAAAACACTTTATATGCAAAAAATATTTTTGCTGCTTGTTTAAACTACTTATTTAAAATGAGCTGAATCAACACAATTTGTGAGTTTTTTGGGGGTGATAACTTAATTGTTGTATGTTCAGTCCAATTAAATTTGTAAAAACAATTAAGTTAATTTAATAGATTTGTGTTGGGACAACATAGTAAAATTGTGTGGAACCCCACATTTTTTACAGTATATAGTAACATTAATAAAAAATAGTAGTTTCTCATAAATGTGTTTTATATATTATGATAGTGATTTTGTATCTTACTCTTCACAGTTGTGTGAAATAGACCTCCACAGCATCATGATGTTAATAAAGCAGTCATTGAATTAAACCTCTGCCTATTTTTCCTCTATTGTGTCTCAGATCTCAGGCGAGGTTGGACGCAGAGTTTCCCAGAGAGAGGGCCGCATGTCTGTTCCCAGTCCCTCCTCCACTCTCCAGCGCTCCAGTAATTTGGCCCAGCTCGACGAGGACGACCTGTGAACGGAGATCACCCTCAGTCTGATGTTTGCACCACAGCATGCCACAGTCTGAACTTTACTCACGTCTGTTATCTTGTGGTATTCTTCCTAAACCTGTGACGCAAATTACCTAGTGACTTTTTAAATTGTTTTACATATTTTCTTTTTTTTTATTATTAAGTTGTGTTTCGTTCAAAGGAGAATCAACCATTCCTATATTGGGAGGTCACTGGAGCAGGAACCAGAGTAAACCTTTATTTGAGGGTGCGAGGATGTGTTTGGACAAGCGTGCATGTATGTATGTATGTATGTATGTGTGTTTTTGAGTGTGTGTGTGTGTGTGTGTGCGTGTGCGTGTGTGTGTGTGTGTGTTTGTGTACGCTTCATCCTTACAAACATGCTGAACAATTTCCATCAGATGTGTTTTGCTGAGAACATACTGTATTATTTTGAACATAAGAGGGTCTTTTGGGGGCCCACGCTGGATTTTAAAGGTTTCGCACTATTGATGCCTCTTTACAGATGCTGTCTTTCTATCTCCCGTCTATATTGAATGCTCTTGTGATCTGCGTAAACTCTTATGAAGGAGGTAAGGGGAAACAGACTGTAAATGCAGCTAATTTGTATATACCGTATGTAGAGGAACGATCAGTGCACGGAGACATGGACACTCGGCTTTCTCTTTGCTGTTTGGGTGTTCGGATTGTCTACGGTTGATCGGCTCCATTTTAGTGGACATTGAATGATGGAGCTTCTTGTTCACACTTCACAAACACATGTGGACATGAGAGATCACACACAATGAGCATCAGCAGGACTCCATCAAAGGAAAGACTGAAAGATGGACAGTAGATAAGAGTAGTTTATCTGTGGTTTAATGACCCTTTTTAGCTTCTGCCGTCCCTTCCTTGTGCAATGCTATTACAGTTACTCTGCAGGTCGAGGCATATGAAATGAGTTTCTAAACTGTTAGATGATAGTCGTTTATTAGTGACTGAAGGGTTAGTTCGTTCCTGAATGAATTCTGTCATCATTTGCTAAACATTAAGAAATGCTTCAGAATGCAGGTTTTTGGTCACATCTTATTTTAAGGTACAATTCTCGCTATTAACAAACCATTAACTAAGACTTTTAGCTAATAAAAGTATTAATTTGCTGATTATATAGTAAGGTTGGGTTTAGGTTTTTGGGTAGGATTAGGGATACTTTATAAGTATTAATTAACAGACAATATCTTAGCCAGTACATTGTAAAAGAAAATCTTGCTGCCAAATGAACAAATGAACTTTTCTAGTCATCTCAACTCAACATCAGTCAAACTGACTAAAATATTAAGTTAAACTTCGTATAACTAAAAATATTTAGTTGAAACCTGATTAACTGATTTAAATGAGTTAAGGTAGCATTAAAACATTCGATGTTATGACTTTTTAGCATTTTTTTAACAGGAATTGGTGCTTATAAAGTATGATCTTATACTACATCCCTAATCCTGTCCAATACCTAATCCCAACTACGACAATAGTGGGAACTGGTATTAAACTAAAGTAAACCAATTCGTTTTTTATAAAATCAGAAAGATTTCTGTTCCTCCATCAAATAGTCTGTTCACCCAAAACTCTGATGCTTCAAAATGAGGTTTATTCAAGTATTCTGAAGAGACATTATCACTTTATAGGATTTCTTTTACATATAAACACTGATCAGTGAACATTCTTCTAGAACATAACTGATTGTTTTTTGGGGAAGATCAAATGTGTTCTGTGACATACATGAATTAACCTCATTGGTTCGTAAATGTGCCATGTGATAGTCAAGATTGAATCTCATAGGTTCTCACATGTCAAGCAAGCACACTTGAGTTTCTTTAACCAAATTTGATCTCTTATATGTGAATTAAATGCCAAATTGAGAACAAAGTAAGCATGTCTCTTCAGAAAACTTGGATTAAACCTCCCAATTAATGTGAATTTTTTAATGAACGTTTTGAGGCATCAACAAACTTTCAAAAGAGTGACAGGAATCTCTCAGACTTAATTAAAAATATTGCAGATTAACAAATTTCTTATGGGGGTGGAACTGAAGAAATGATGACCAAATTTTTTATGGCAAACTAACCCTATTATTATTATTATTATTATTATTTCGTTATTATTATATAACTTAATGAAGGCCAAAGGTAAAATGATATGTCATTATGTGCCAAAAGCAGGTGCCAGTACCATTTACAGAAAATAGGTCAACATTAAACCTAAAATGTAATTCATTTCATTTATAGATCATTTATTTTTTTTTTTTTGAAAATGTTCTCTCTTTTCCAAATGTTTAAACCAAATTTATTGGATATTGTGTGTTTTTGTTGTTTTATTGTTCTTTTTAAAGCTTAACATTTGTTTATGACGAACCAAATCGTTAGTTAGAAACAGGACCGACATTGTTCACTGAGTCTGAAACATACCGTTTGTCACAAATTGACGCCTCACCAAAGAAGGGATGGTATGTGTTTGGTATTCGATGTTGAAGCATGATCAAAATGCACTTTCACTCCATTCAGCTCATTGCACATTGTTTCCAATAGAGGGTGCCAGAGGAGTGTAGCGCTGTATAACACAACAATCAAATCGGTTTAAAACTACAAATGAATAACTCTGCACCAAAGCGCATACGCTTTATTGTCGGCATGTTTCAGATGCATTTGCATAAATATCCTTAAAATGATTGTAACAACCTTCTCTTGCCTTGACGTAATACTGAAATCAGCAGAAATCCAATAATTTGACATTAGCCCTGTATAGACTGAAAGCTTTGCTGTACTGCCTTTCCACAAATGTGGGTTTGAATCTTACATTGTTGCATGCAATTTTGAAGAACACCTCTAAATGATGAAAGGAAGTGATGTAGAGAAAGAGTTGAACATGATCTCTATGTCTATGTGACAAAACCTATCATTGTATTATATCAAATTAAATGGTTCCTTTTGGAACACAAGGGTGTTTTGGAACACACGATGTGCCTTTCTGCTGTTTTGACTGTGTGATCTCATCGAGGATGTGTGTTGCTGATATAAAGAAGACTGGGGTTAGTTGACACACTTAACCCTTATAACATATTTAGAATCTGAATAAAATGGTTATTTTATAAAACAGTCATAACCTAACATTTTGCAGCTAAAAACATATTGTATCTGATAAGCAGCGTATTATTATTGAGTGAATGTGGAAAAAAAAATGTGACCATGATTTTACCATGGTTTTACTACATTTGCTCTTTTTTAACAATAATTAAAAAAAATAATTCTTAAAAATTTAAAATACATGACCCACACCAAGAAAACTGATACAAAATATCTCAATTTTTTCCATTAATGATTAGAAATTATATTTGAATAAATCAAATTTATAAGCATTTATAATCATTCATTCATTTTCCTTCGGCTTAGTCCCGTTATTTATCAGAGGTCGCCACAGCGGAATGAACCGCCAATTATTCAGCATATTTTTTATGCATTGGATACCCTTACAGCTGCAACCCAACACTGGGAAACACCCATACACTCTCGCATTCACACACATACACTTTGGCCAATTTAGTTTATTCAATTCACCTATAGCGCATGTCTTTGGACTGTGGGGGAAACTGGAGCACCCGGAGGAAACCCATGCGAACACGGGGAGAACATGCAAACTCCACACAGAAAAGCCAACTGACCCAGCAACGGCTTGAACCAGCAACCTTCTTGCTGTGAGGCAACAGTTCTAACCACTGAGCCACCTCACCGCCAGCATATATAATCTAGGAAATTAATTCAGTTACATTGAATTTATAGATATAACACTGGACCACAAAAAAAGTCTTAAGCATACATTTTTTGTGAAATTGATATTTATTTCTCTGAATGCTGCATAGTTAAGCCTTCCATTGATGTATGGTTTATAAGTATAGGACAATATCTGGCCAAGATACGACTATATGAAATTCTGGAATCTGAGGGTTCAAAAAAAAAAAAATCTGAATACTGAGAAAGTTGTCCAAATTAAGTTTTTAAAAATGCTTATTTTTAATAAATAAATTAAGTTTTGATATACTTACAGTTGAAAATTTACAAAATATCTTCATGTAACATATTCTTCAATTAAAATTCTAATAATTGTTTGCATAGAAGAAAATTCTGTAATTTTGGCTGGTACAATTGCCAGAAAGATACCCATGCAACTTAAGGTCCAGGGTCACAAATCATAATTGCTCACGCTGTACAGATTTATGAAACCTAAATATTTATTTGTATAAGGCATGATCAATCTGCAAAAACTTAATTTTTTTTTTAATTAGTAGGCATGCATATTTATGATTTTTTTTTCAATTCAGTCCCAAACGTGAGTGAGATATTAAAAAATAAAAAATTTTTATGAACGTTTTTGACATTGATTAAAAAAAATATTTTATTTAGGTATTGTTGAAGTACCCTTACATACCTGGGTCAAAATGTACCCAAACTCAAGCTTTTCAGTCTAAACCCATTATTAGATTTTTAGATCATTATTTAATTGATCTTTAATGCATTCCAGCGAGATATTATTGTGGTTAGTTGATTATTTAAAAAAATATATATCATTTTTTTATTTTGATAGTTGATACTTTATAGACTCTTTTAGTCTAAACTAGCATAACCACACCTATAGAGAAAATAAACATTTGTTTTGGGATTTTTGACTCAAAACCTTTCTGTTATTGTGGCAATATCCCCCGTCTTCTGTATTAATATTCGGTTTGGGTGGAGTTTATTGAAAGCCAAATAGACCAAGCTGGTTTAAGTGCTCATGATTAATCTAAATCACTTGAGTTGAGCAATTTATGTTTATCTGGATAAATATGAACAATCACAGTTATTAAAGAAAATGAAACTCAATTTTTCAAGTTTTAGAGTTTCTTTTTTTCAGTTAACCACAAAAGAAGATATTTTGAAAAATACTGGAAACCTGTAACCACTTCCAGTATTTGTTTTTCCTATTATAAAATCAGTCGTTAAAAGATTTCAGTTTTCTTCAACATATCTTTAGTGTTCAACATAAGAAAGAAACTCATAAAGGTTTGGAACCACACAAGGGTGAGTAAAAAGTAAGTAAATTTTCATTTTTGAGTGAACTATTCCTTTTTCTCGATGTAGATATTTGTCTGTTTTGTTGAAAAACTATAAGGGAAAAGGTGTAAAAATGAGCAGAACCACACTGATGTCAAAAAAGCATTCAAATCCGTGAGCTTTCTGTGATCTGCCAAGGAATCTAGATTAACCCATGCAGACATCTGGTTAATTTGTCTCTGTTTAAAGTCACATTGTGGGCATTCTTGAGCAGCAAAGGGTTCATTTACACACACAGATGGGGGAGAGGCTTTGGAGCATTCACTATCACAAAGGTGCCAAATCAAAGCCACTTCTGTCACGAGCGGTGGGATATAAACAGCCGGGGGTCCATTCACACTGAGCTCAAGCAGAGCACGATCTTCAGTCACCGCGGCCTGTTATTTACACTGGCCATTACGAGACTGCATGACTGTGAACTTGATGGGAGAAGGTCAGACCACTGTTCTCATCAATGGCCCGACAATTTACTGACAACTGTAAAATGTCTGCAAACTCAAGTCTTTGTTTTAAGTGCTTCCTCGAAACCTCGGAAACAATGGACATCTTAAATTAGCATCCTGAATGCCGTTACATTAACATTTGAAGAAATGCACAACGCTGAGCTTCGGTTTAACATTAGCCATTTGCTGAACTTCACACTTCTATTAAGGCCTGTTCATGCCTAGTATTAAGATGCATTTTTTTGTCAATCCGATTGTAAGTGAACGACTCTGTATACAAGTGTAAATGGGATCTGAAACATTTTGTGCTTGTGCACTATTGAATACTTTAATACATTTAATTGGATTTTTTTGGCACTAATGTGATTCACAAAACTGCTACAAATAGTGTTGTTGATGGATTTAAAAATTGACATCTGAAATCATAAGGCGTATAAATGTAATAAGAACAGTAATAGATCGTAACACAAATTAGTTTTGCAGTTATCAGAGCAGAACTGAAAGCTGCTGCTCTCATATTGTTTTGTTTTCTACTACATTTCTACGTGTTATAATGTTAGATCAAAAGATCAGAAAAAGCCTATACATTCGCCAGGCCATAGGCTCTCTTAAAAACAAATCAGGAAAGTGGTTTGAAATGGACAAAAGAGATGAAAGCAACGGGTATTATATAGGCAGATTTATGCTTGTGATCCTATTAACTACAATGCATCAGGTGTAGACAGGGTGTAACACAACGAAGGAATGACAAAACACAAGATTTTGATTTGCACAGTCGATCGTGTTTATTATTATTATTTCACATGCTGGTCTTTATAGAACTGTGCGCTATATAAACATTATATACATTTGGTTTGTGTTTTGAAACTATAGGGATTTAGAATGAATATAGCAGTGCCATTCTTTAAAGAAAACAAGAATTTTGTTGGCAAATGTTCTGAATTCAGGATTTCAACATAAGGCATCAATTTTCCCTAAAGCAAAATAGAGAAAACAACAACAGAATGTAAACAAAGGACAGTTTCACCAAATAACGAATACTTTTTTCTCATTTTGAATTAAATTGTCTTTAAATAAATGTGCAAGGGCATGAGGAGCGTCTAGAGGCATACAAAAATGTCTCTTGCATACCACTTGTGCTTTGCCCTGAAGTCTCTTTAAAGACTTTATAACATCAGTTTTGGTGCAGCACTTCACTCCAGTGTTTTCAGAAAACATACAGTAGTAGAAACAGGCCCATGCTCCCATTGCTTCCCATTGCAACCATTTCACCTATGCCAAACTTCCAGATTATGCAAATGTTCTTAAAAGTTCTCCCTCTTTGCTCTCATTCATATTGTTTTTAGTTCTTTGTGCATCTTTTACTCTCTCTTGATGTTGCTCAGCAGAGCATCAGTCCCGCTGTGAGGAGGCTGACTGGACCGGCTCTTCCGGCTCTGATGGGTCTTCACGTGCTTGGAGAGATGATCGCTCCGCATAAACCGTTTTCCACACTGCTGACAGCCGAAACGCTTCTCCCCGGTGTGTGTACGGAGATGCCTCTGCAGCTCATCTGAACGCGTGAAGCTCTTCCCGCAGAAGAGCCAGTTGCAAATGAAGGGCCGTTCGCCAGCATGCCAACGCAGGTGTGCTTTCAGGTGAGAGGTTTTTTTATAAACCTTCCCGCAATCTGGAATGTGACAAATGTGTAGTCTTTTCTTCCCAAACTCCAAAGCAGCACCTCCGTTTCCTGTGGACTGGCAGTTTGGGCATTTGCATCGGCGACAGCGACGGGTCGAGCTCAACAGACCTTTGGAGGTTCCCTGCAGAAGTGCTGCAATTTGAGGCTGGTGGCCCAAAACCAGCTGCCGTCCCAAGGAGAAAGGGTGTCCGGAGGGAGCACTGTTACCCTGGGGGAGACTCCACCACTGCTGGCCATCCTCAACATGACCGCCAGGGAGGTGAGCTCTTCCTGAGGCATTTTGGAGGAAGCTTGGAAAGTTTTGACTCACGGCGTTGTGCTGCGTGTAGTATGGCGCGTTCCCTTGCATTTTAACTGGGGAAAGCTCGAATGAGTATGCAGACGGAGGCTCCGCTGGAGGGGTGAGGGGAAGCTCGTGGTGGTGATGGTGGTGGTGATGGTGGTGATGAGAGTGCGAGCCCAGAGTGGGTTGCATGTGGCTGGGGAACTGCATTTTGGGTACAGTGAAGGTCATCTGGTGAGCGCTCAAGCTGGAGTTCGGGGCCATGTCGTTGCTCCAGAGCTGGAACATGCTGGATGCGGAGCCCACCGGACCCTCGTAAGGGAGCTGCGAGCCTTCCTGCCAAGCCTGACTGCATGTGGTGGCCAGAAAGGAGAGGGTGTTAGGACCACTTTCTGGAGACGAGCTGGGAGTGCGGTCCTAGGGGGAGTAAACAAATATTTGTAAATATGTCAATTGTTAAATTTCATGCTTTTTTTTCTTCATATTGTTCACATTGTTTTGAGTTACAGATTCAAAAAGTAAAGTATATTTGATTTCTTCCTTATTTTTTTTATTTATTATTAATAATATTAAGTTTAATTTCAACTTTATTTTCATTATTATGTTAAATTATTTTTTGTAATATAAAACATAAATAGTATAATTACAAAATCAAAATCAAAACTGAAAACAGTTTCAAATCAACCTAATTTAAATGTTATTTATTATGTCAATTAGTATCATTTAGATTTTTAAGTTGGAATTCTTCAAATATGGTAAATAATAAGATAAAGTGATACTAAAGTGGCAACCTGCACTTTTAAGATCATTTTAAGATCACTGTTCTAAATTGTTCTTCAAAAAAATCTTAAAAAAGAAATAACAAATGTTGTTTCAATTTTGAACAAATGATAACTTGTGACTAGATTTTTTTTTATTTACTATATTTTTTGTATATTGTATGTTTATTATTATTTCAGATTCTCATTTTAGATAGATAGATAGATAGATAGATAGATAGATAGATAGATAGATAGATAGATAGATAGATAGATAGATAGATAGATAGATAGATAGATAGATAGATAGATAGATAGA
>CAIGQV010019951.1:15444292-15481301 GCA_903798115.1 Danio jaintianensis
TAGATAGATAGATAGATAGATAGATAGATAGATAGATAGATAGATAGATAGATAGATAGATAGATAGACAACTGAAAAAAATTATTCTATTTTTTTTAGAATTAAAACAAACAAATGAAGTTGAACATTACTAAATATTTTTTTTTAATTCAACCCATATATATTGTTTGCAACAATTATGCAGATTTTTTTTTTCAGTGTAGATAGATAATGTAATATATGAAATATGTTCCCTTCTGGAGCATTTGACCCTTTCTTTAAACCCCTTATGACATGTTTGAGCCATCAATGCATGTCCATTTTTAATAAAAATTGAAATCTAACAAATGAATCCCAAGCTTCTGATTCAACGTTCACTGAAAAAAATGATTCAAAGATAATTCCTTGGATTTACTAATTTTTTTTAAGTTAAGTGGTTGTAAACAATTAATTTGGGCTGAATTTAAACAAACAAATTAAGTTGAGCATTACTCAATTTAATTTGTTTGTTCAAATTCAACACAAATTGTTTGCAACAGTTTTGCAGACATCATTTTTTTCAGTGTTGGGAAGCTGCGCATTTGTGAGAAAGTGCTGTCATTTAGTCTCAGTCTACTGTACTGTCTGTTGAGTTCACTCAACCGCTGACGACAAGCAGGCACGTCAGAGACAGTTTTTCTTCTTGTTTTTCAAGATCTTTTCTTCCTCTTTCCCCACAGCAGAACAGACGGCTCGACTTTGCAAAACAAATGAACAAACAGATAACAGGTATGGAGTGATGAAAGAGTAAACAACAAGCTCGATGCCCCACAACCATAATACACTCTATAAGTAGGTTATCCGCCATAACCCAGTTTGATTGTTGCGTATCTGAATGACGAGCTCCATCTGTCCAGCAAACCCAGGTAAGTCGAAGTTTAAAAAAATAAATAAGATAAATAAATAACGCAACGCTCCTCTTTTTTATGCTACAGTATACCCCAAACACTTCATTATGAAGAAAGATGATATTTAGTCAATCTATTGATGTTGCCTAACTAATTGTAAAGCAGGGACTCAAAGCAGATGCTGCATTTCAAAGCACTTGTGAGCAACTAGACAGGTTATGATTTATGCTAAGATGCGTGGCTTCAAAGCGCAGAATGAGGCTTCTAAACAAATTGAACAAGTCAAGCACTATTCACCCAGGACTGAGAGAGTGCCGAGCGCATGCAGATCAGAGGAGAGCTCCTGCCGCTTGTAATATCCCTCAGTGGAAGCGCGGGTCCGCTGGGAAGAGCCAGCAGATAGTGGTTAACACTGGGCTGTGTGCACAGGCATGAGAATTCTGTGCCAACGCTGTTGCAACACCTGTGCCGAGCATCCAAAGCGCGCTCGTGTAAGGGGCCGGGGGAGCAGACCCTCCCTGGAGACTTGACACCTGTTCTGTGCGGCACGGCTATTTAGGTGAGAACAGAGAGAAACACACGGCCTGTGTCAACAGTCTGATGCAATATCAGTAAACATTGATAATTATTTATGAAGCGTCGGCTTACTGTACCGCGATCACTGTAAAAAAGCGCGTGAGATATGCTCTTTGCGCGTGTCAGCTTGTGAGTAATGAGCCTTGACAACTCAAGTTTGATAGCCAACAGGTTTTGACGGAGGTGAAGATGCAGGATTGTCTGCACAAGCCCCTAAAATAACCAGTGTTTTATATTGATTATATTTTTTTCAAGTTTCAGATAGATAGATAGATAGATAGATAGATAGATAGATAGATAGATAGATAGATAGATAGATAGATAGATAGATAGATAGATAGATAGATAGATAGATAGATAGATAGATAGATAGAGCATAGAGCACCCACTGCTCCGGGTGTGTGTTCACGGTATGTGTGTGTTCACTAACTGTGTGTGTGCACTTGGATGGGTTGGATGGGACACCATACTTGGCCACACTACACTTCACTTCACTTCACTTCACTTCACTTCACTTCAGATAGATAGATAGATAGATAGATAGATCTTCATGTGATGGACACCAGCAAAGAGCATAGATATACACCCATTAATTTAGATAGGACTTTGGTCTTTGACGAACTGCCAGGTGGCGTTGCAAATATGGCCGCCGAGTGAAAAGACGTCCTTGAAAGGAACTTTGACAACAGACATTTAGCTCATTTAAATGCACCTTGTTATGTTCAATGAAAACGGAAACAACTTCACCTAAACCCTAACCGGAAGTGATGGAGGATATGCATTATCCTCGTGTTAGGTTGGTCTGAGCTCTCCTCTCATCAATATGAAATTGACTGAGATGGTTAATCAAATTTCCAGCGTGATGCATTTTTTGAGGTAAGAAATAAGCACCCAAATACGCTGTTTTGACAACTGTTTTATAAAATGTAAAACGATCAAGTGGAATATTCTGCACTATAGGCTACTTTACTTTTGTGTTCAATTTCACCCTAATGTATGATAGGAACATTGTGTCATCTCTTCATTTTCCAAATAATATGTTTTGTGAATATGTTTGTTTGTACACAGAATGAAAGTCAGTGAGGTTTTGAACTTTATTGAGATTCACAGTATGGACAAAAACACTTAAGCTATTCCAGTTTACTTTACAATATATAACATAAGCGTGAAATAAATTTATTTTGGTGAATTACCCTAAATTAACCCAAAGAAAAATATTTATTTCCCACCTTTTTAATGTATTAAAACATATTGCATATAGTGCTCAGCATAATTGAGTACACCTCACTTTGAAAATGAATATTTTTATCCATTTCTCAGTGAATATAGGCAATGTGTTTTGGTGCATTTAAACAAAACAGATTTATTAAACAGTTATAGTTAATAAAATAACATTTTAGTCACCAAACATATTTAGAAATTGAAAGAATATACAATGAAATTCAAGCAAAATATTGCAAAAACAAATTATAACCTACAAAATATCAACTAAATTTTTCAATTTTTGCTTCTCTTGATTTTTTCCCCTTTTTGAAATTTGTGTTTAATATTTTTCTATAACATATAAATGTGGGTGTACTCGTTTTTTACGACCATTATTGTAAGTTATTTTGTTAGATAAGCTCCAGATTTGGCTTCAGCACTGACTAATCTAATGTATATGCACAAATATAATATTGTATAGCTTCCTATTAAAAATATGAATTTAAAAGATAGATTTGTGAGGGGTGTACTTATATATGCTGAGCACTGTAAATATATTCCACATAGACTATATGGTCTGATATTTTCTAGGCTTAATCAAACCTGCAATGTGACTGATTCACGCATCTCTCTAGCAGATTTTCTTTCTTTCTCCTTTCTCCCATTTGATGCAACCTAAATTGGTGCTGAAGAAACAAATTGCTAAATTTTTAATTAACTTCATAACATCTGCACTTCAGCTTTGAGAGAGCAGGGAGATTTCCTTTTAACCTATTCCAGCACATTTGCACACCAAGGTAAATCTTGATGCTGGCACTTTTACAGAGAGGAAGAAAAAAAATTAAAAATGGAAATGAACTCATACTTGTGTGTGTAGATCAAAGACACAGAATTATTCAACTTTTTGCCATTGCTTGATCTTCAAAAATAAAAGAAGTGAAAGTGGGGAAACGCAGAGATGGATAGATCGCTCTAGGTTTGGTGCCGTCTTATTTATTATACTGCTTTTACTCTCCTTCACACTTTTATTGTGTATGCCATTCACAGTACTTTCCTATGAAAGTAGGTAATCCACATAACTGAGAGAATAACACTTTAACATCAAACCCAAATCTGCATCTGCATTCTGTAGATGGAAAAAATTAAGTTTATTTAATATGTTAATTTGAATTTATTAGATGGCATAGCCCCTTGAGATTAACCATCTCATTTTCGAGGGGGTCCCTAAGTAGTACATGTTAATGTTTAATATTATAATGTTTTTGCAATACAAATAAACATATAAAATAAATAATAGTATTTGATCTCAGATTAAAAATTATATAATTTCATCATGGCAAAAGACAAAACAGAAAATGAAAATGTTTTGGAGAAAAATATTAATTAACGTTATTAGTTAAATGCTGATGTTTGGGTATTGTTTTTCAATATTTAAATCATATAATATGAATAATGTATACTTTTGAAATGTGTAGTTTTATTTATTAATAAACTTCACACTGTTTAACATTATTAACCAATAGTTTGTTTATTTATTTCTCCCACAGAGAAATACAATGCTTGGAAGTTTCAACTGTCTGCATTACAAGTTCTTGTCCAGCAGAGAGCAGTGCTGAGTCAATGCTGAAACAGTGAGTATTTACTTCACAAAGCCTGTTGCAAAATTCAATCTGTCTCACAATAAAAACTTGTCTGCACAGTCTGTAAAAAAAAACAACACTCTGTAGAATGACAGATACACTATATATTTGCCCAAAACACAGACACATTACGTACATGTTGTAAAATACGCGTGGCTGAAATGTGATCGGTCCTGTCACCATCCCCCTCTGCACACCTGCACTGATGTGTATGATAGTCCAGAATAGCACAGCTTCTTCAACAGGGTCTCTTTGATGATCCACACACAATGCCAGCTCTGTATGGCAGCCATCAGCTGTCTACATGTGGGATACAAGGGCACTAATGTGATGTCTTGGACCCAAACATTCGGGCAGTACAGGGAAGATGCCAATTGAGCCCATAGAGTAGGGTGTAAATGGAAAAGCTTAATTCACACCTAATAGTGTGAGGTTGTACAACCTCTCCACTAGGGGACAGTCTTTAAATTACTGTGCCCATTAAGTTCAGAGGTTTATTTAATTATTATTGCATCAAAAAATCACTTTTAAATTAAATATATGATTAGTGTTTCATGATGCAGTGACTTGCCAATAGGCATACATGAATATCCATATCAACTTAATTCAGTTTACACATAAATTTACAAGACTGCATACATGTCTGAGTTCAAAATGTTTGACATGCAAAACAATCAATCTTAAAATTAATTGCAAAAATTCTGAAAAAAGGTGTATTTTGAGAGTCTCTCAACGCACTTTAGAAGTTTGTTTGTTTACTACAAATTATGCTTTAATTTATTTAAAGCTTTTAAATATTGCTACAAAGTTTCAAGGGTTGGAATCAGTATTTAAATTTTTTTTTCTTTATTTATATTTTCATTCAGTGAGGATGCATTGATTCAGTTAATCAAAAGTCACAAATGACATTCTAAATAAAGGAATTGGGATGTCCTTTGAGTTACTGAAGTTCCTCTGGTCGAGATTGAGGGTTGGCTTTGCCTTCAAACCTAATTGCTATGGAAAACACCTGTCGTTGACTTCTAATAATCGCATGGCTGGCATTTTGAAGTGGGCTGCTGAATTGGACTGGACTCTTTTTTTTGTTTTGTTATATTTAATTATTTTTGTACATCCAACATTGCTACACTACATTACATATTCATGCATCTGAAAGACCACTGATTCCTGACTGCTACATTTACATATTTTGTCTTTAATTTGTTTAAAAATGTTTCTTTAATAAATTATGTTCTATAATTTTGGCTTTCTTGAGTGTTCTTCTTTTTGTTACGTCCTTGTGAGCCACGGGGCATAACAAAATCTGTTCTGAAGAATCATGTGACACAGCAGACTAAAGATTTCAACTTTGTATTCACTGCAATACATTATTCTTTAAAATATATTAATATGAAGAAGGGCGACGCGGTGGCGCAGTGGGTAGCACGTTCGCCTCACAGCAAGAAGGTCGCTGGTTCGAGCCTCGGCTGGGTCAGTTGGCGTTTCTGTGTGGAGTTTGCATGTTCTCCCCGTGTTCGCGTGGGTTTCCTCCGGGTGCTCCGGTTTCCCCCACAAGTCCAAAAACATGCGGTATAGGTGAATTGGGTAGGCTAAAATTGTCCGTAGTGTATGTGTGTGAATGAGTGTGTATGGATGTTTCCCAGTGATGGGTTGCAGCTGGAAGGGCATCCGCTGCGTAAAACATATGCTGGATAAGTTGGCGGTTCATTCCGCTGTGGCGACCCCAGATTAATAAAGGGACTAAGCCGAAAAGAAAATGAATGAATGAATGAATATATATATATATACCTTTAAGAAGGTTTATGAAACAAAAACATTTAAAAAAAGGCATCCTCTGGGAAACAAAAATTGGGAACCCCTGAAATAGAGTATGTGGATGATGGAGATAACGATATTATCAATCCAACTGGAGCAGCCCCAGTGAAACAAGACATTGAGCACATAATATAATTGAGATTGAAACTGCCTAATTAGATTTGTGTATTTATCTGCTTTAATAATCGTGTTTACTACATCCTTTAATTATGCGTTCCAAAGCTCAGGGGCTGTATAAAAACAGCAAACCAGTATCCCTTACAGACCCCCGTGTTCCAAAACAACCTTCCTCTCCTGGCAGATATAAAATTCACATTTAAGGAAAAGGGAAGATAAAGTTGAGACAAAAAGATGTCCCTGAACTCATAGTAAACTTTGTTTTCAGGGCCAGCTGCTCTGTGTTAGGAAGAGCTGCCAACACGGAGATCTACAGATCCATCAACAACCATAATAAAGTGAGTCAACAATTATCATATTAACTTTCTTTTCTTATTGCCACACGTAATGTCATTTACTATGATTAGAACTGGACCTTGTGCATTTGGAAACCTCTGCTCAGCTACACGTGTCTTATTGAAAAATCTGTTATCATTTACTCACCCTCCACTTTTTCAAAACCTATTTTGAGTTTCTTTTTTTTTCTGTTGAACAAAAAAGCAGATATTTTGAAGAATGCTGGAAACCCGTAGCCATTGACTTGTCAATGTGAACTATGGATGTCAATGGCTATCAGTTATTCTTCAAAATATCTGCTTTTGTGTTCAACAAAAAAAAACTCAAGGGCGACACGGTGGCTCAGTGGTTAGCACTGTCGCCTCACAGCAAGAAGGTCGCTGATTCGAGACCCGGCTGGGCCAGTTGGCATTTCTGTGTGGAGTTTGCATGTTCTCCTCGTGTTCATGTGGGTTTCCTCTGGGTGCTCCGGTTTCCCCCACAGTCCAAGGACATGCGCTATAGGTGAATTGGATTAACTAAATTGGCCGTAGTGTGTGAGTATATGTGTGAATGTGAGAGTGTATGGGTGTTTCCCAGTACTGGGTTGCGGCTGGAAGGGCATCCACTACGTAAAACATATGCTGGAATAGTTGGCGGTTCATTCCGCTGTTGTGACCCCTGATAATCATGGACTAAGCAGAATGAATATGAATGAATGGATGAATAAAAAAAACTTTCTTCATTTCTTCATTTTTTCTTCATTCTTCACACACAAAGCAGTCACCAAATATCAGAGTAGTTCCTGTATTGCAGTTTACTATAAATACTTCAATCATAAAAACTTCCCCCTCTTGTAACGACATCTTTTCTCTGGTGACGTGTTTACCAGCGCAAAGGTGGGACAACCTGTCACTAAACCCCAACGTTTCATTTCCCCATGGATTAATCCCTACTTGAGTTTTATTTTCCTATTCAAGTAGCTTTTTCACTCAGAAATAATTTGTAATAGGGAAGAAAGGACTCTAAACAAATTTAATCACATCTCTGTTAATTAACTGATGACCCTCTCAATGTCTCTTTACCATAGTGCTATGAAGTGCCCGGTGTGAAGATCCTGACCTACAATGGGCCCATCTATTATGGGAACCGTAGCTTTTTCAAGGCGGATATGGCTCAGCTTCTGGGACTCACTCCTGAGAAGATACGCAGCCGAGAAAAAGCCCTGAAGGCCATTGAGAAGAGGGAAAGAGAGGCCGTTAGCACTGTAGTAAGATGATCCAGATATAATGTGCTCTTCAAGTTTGAGAGTTTTTCCAATTTACTATATTTGCTTATTTACCCTAAAAAGGTCCGCTGGCATTTTATATCTATTAAAGCTAATAGAGAATCGCAGATCATTTAAAATTATGCCTTATTCTAATTATGCATAACATTTTCATTATTCATTAAACTATTATTTTGCATTTAGAATAATTGGTAACACTTTAAAAAGTGATTAGTTGACTTTACTTTAAAAAGTGAGTAAACCCGTTGCGTTCAAATTATTAAGTAAATGAACTATGTGCACAATTATAAAGATTAATTTAAGTAAGCATAACAGTTCCAAGTTACAATAGGTTTACTCACTTTTTTAAGTAAAGTCAACTTGTCGCTTTTAAGGCAACGTGTTTACTCACTTTTAAAGTAACTAGTACAAGTAAAGTAACTAATCACTTTTTACATTGCAGTTAATGTTAGTTAAGGTATTTACTAAGACGAACAAATAGTGAACAACACAATTATTACAGTATTTATTCATTGTTAATGTTAGTCAATGAAAATAAAGTGGTTTATTGTTAGTTCTTGTTAACTCAGTGCATAAAATAATGTCAACAAGCACAATTTTGGATTTTAATAATGCATTAATACATGTTGAATTATGATTTAATAAGTGCATTAACTAACATTGACTCATGGACCATTATTTTAAAGTGTTACTGTATCATTTTAAACACTATATATTTAACATTTCAACGTTACTCTAAATGCCTTTACTTTTACTGTAATCAGTCCTGTATTATGCTGATATGCATTTGCCTTGATCAACAAAATAATGGATTATGGAAAGAAAATGTCTGACTGCCTTGCTGTTTTGTTTTTCCAAGGAACAAGGAGTTGCAGACAGTTCATTTTCTTCAAAAAATGACTTGTTCATATCAGGTGTGTTGCCACTTCTGGTAGAATAAACAAATGGTTAAAGAATAGTTATTGAAAATGTGTCACACTTGTGTCACTTGTAGAGATGGCTGAAGGTGAAGTCCAGGCCGTGCTGATAGACTGCAGCAGTGTCATTTTTATGGATATTGCAGGAGCTCGGTTATTCATACAAGTGAGCTGGGTTGTACACATCTTATTTTGACATTTTGTTATTATCAAAAATACAGTTGAAGTTAGAATTATTAGCCCTCCTGAATTATTAGCCCCACTGTATATTTTCTTCCCCAATTTCTGTTTAATGGAAAGAAGAGTTTTTTCAACACGTTTCTTTGCCATGACAACAGTACATAATATTTTACTAGATGTTTTCAAGATACTAGTATTCAGCTTAAAGTGCAATTTAAAGGCTTAACTAGGTTAATTAGTCAAGTTAGGGTAATTAGGCAGGTCATTGCATAACGATGGTTTGTTCTGTAGACAATCGAAAAAATATTGCTTAATGGGGCTAATAAGATTGACCTTAAAACGGTTTAAAAAAAATTATATCTGCTTTTATTCTAGCCAAAATAAAACGAGTAAGACTTTTCTCCAGAAGAAAAAATATTATAGGAAATACTGTGAAAAATTCCTTGTTCTGTTAAACATCATTTGGGAAATATTTGAAAAAGGCTAATAGTTTTGACTTCAACTGTACATGTATCCTGTCACAGATGTGCATGGAGTGCCAAAAGATTGGGGTACGGATATACCTGGCTAACTGCAATGGTGAGTTTTCACATATATACCTGCACAAACCTTCCAAATAATTTCCTGAGTAACACTTTCTGTCTGTAGAGAGTGTACTAAAGATTCTCACATCCAGCGGGCTGATGAACTTCATGAATCCTCAGCATATCTTTGTAACAATCCATGATGCCGTGGTCTACATCCAGCTGCAGAGAGTAAGATGCCATTTCAAAAACCTACTCTGAGTAACAGCAAAATTGTTTCTCCATTAACACTTCATCATTTGGTTTGACAGGAGAAACCTCCTGAGAACAACACGACGGTGTGGGTATGACTTATTTGAAACAACCAAGATTCAAGATTTATTTGGACTGAGACTCGAAACAGGACCTGAAGAACCAGCGCTTGACTGCAAGTGTGTCAGAAGGACTTGCACTTAAAGTCAATGCCACATTTAATTTTGCCTTTATATATGCTGTGATGAGTTTGTCAGGGCACGTTATGGTGTCGAACAGAAGTTTAGAGTTGCAGTGGCTAAATTATTTTCACACCAAGACAAATGTTTGGTGCGAAAAATTGATTTAATTTCAATGAATGACAGATAATGTGTGCATTCTGTCAATGCGATTAATTTTATTTTATTATTTTTTTTATTTATGAAGAGGTGTTATAATCTCTTTTCCATTGCACTGCTAAGAAAACTGCCAAACCAATAAGATTCAGGCCAAATATATTGCTGTTACATAAAACTATACCTTGATAGCAAACAAAATATGGGATACAAAAATCTGAATGTCTGTATGAAAACATACAGTTTGGCGTACTGTTTGGCTTCCTTCTCAGTGACAGGTTGTCAGAAAATGCAGCTCTTTGTGTATTTCTGCTTCCCTCCCTTGATTTTTCAACTTTCCTATAAGTATCACTAACTGTCAGAGAGTGAAATTTCAGTCTGAATTTCCATGCAAAAAAATCATATTTGATGTGAACTGTCCTTGAAGGGTCCATAAGTCTGAAACCATTGTTATTATTGAACACCAGTGTCTGTTAATGCTTGTGCTCGCAGTTGTACTGTTCATACGTAACATAGAAACGACTGAACATGATTCAGTGTCCTGATATACTCATGCCTCATTTTCATTATTTCTTAGATGTCTAAAATACCTTTGTGTCAATGTACTGGTAAAGAAATCCAGAAATTGTCCACTCTTAGACAAAGTTTAGATGAACAAATATGTGCTGCACTCTTTCCTTTCAATAACCAAATAAACACACACCAAATGTGTCAGCTGTGAGAACTCCGTGTAATGTGAGTACTAGTATGCTCCAAAACAATGACAAAATTCACATTTAGATGAGGCATTAAAAATATAGGCTTAAGGAGTGTCACTTCTGCCAATTATGAGCAACGTTTTTGATGAGGTCAATCTACATCAACTTCTCATGAGCTTTTGTATCCAATCAAATGCTCTCTAGAATCTAGAGCATCCCTCCCTCCCTACAAAACATAAAGCTGCTGTGGTCAGTTATTTATACAATTACTGCTTACTGTCACGTTACCAGGAGGTATTGGAGACGGGACAAGAGATAGGATCCATGTGCATTTAATGGTGAGTCATCATACAAAAACAGGACATCGTGCAAAACAAAAATAACAAAGCATGAACTAAGAAAAACCATGAGCAATAACAAACTAAACAATACCAACAAACACAGGGCTAGGAAATAATGAAGACATATAACGACAGAGCAAAGACAAGACGGGTGCAAGGTATATTTATAGTCCAAACAATTCTGTAGTGAAGGGGTTGCAGCTGCGGAAGTGATCAGTATAAGTGGAGACCGGGTGTGTGTGACGGAATGCTGGGAAATGTAGTTCGTAATTATGTATAGTTCACCAGCGATCTCAAAAGTCCCTGATCGCTGGTGATCATGACTTACTGTGTGGTGATTGGCAGAAACAGTGCTATAGGAGGAGCTATAAGCTAAATGGAGAAGAATGTGATATAAATTAAACGCGATTGGGTATTTAATAAAAGGGGAATGGCTACTCGATAAGTCCCGCCATGTCTTCCTGTTTTAGTCAACGGTCAACACACTGCAGTTTGTTTCAAGGCACTTCGGCTGTCCTTCGAAGAAGGAATCTGATATGAACATAATTCCCAAGCTCAACAATTTACTATGATCGTGTGAGAGATAAGGTAATTAAAATGACTTTTAGGACAGTATGATTATAAAGTATATTTGAGACTAATACACATTATAGATCTGGTTACGTGAGACTAAATTTCAATTAATTCCCTGAAATCCCACAACTTTGCATAATAAATTGAAATTGCAGATGCAGTTTTTTAACATTACAAGTAAACGTCACATTCTCGGCAAAGGGCCTCTAACCATAAAAAATAACTATAACGTAGGCTAGGCCTACTGTGTAGGCACACGGGTGATTCTATAATTTGCAGCCACATTTGGTGTCCAATGGCATAATTTTTTCAGCCTTTTAAAAAATATTTCGATTTTTGATTATCAAATGTGTTAGGCCTACTTATTTCAATATGTTTTATAAAAAATAAAACAAATTGGGGGGGGGAGGTGTTGTTTTTGTATTTATAAAGCTCTAAATGGTAATTTTCATAATTCTACATAATTCTAATTTCTAACTAAAATGTATGTCCGTATCTTGCATCAATTCTGTTACCATACTTTGCCTTTAGTGGTGAAATTATCTCTATGTTTTATTTTTTACTATGTAAAAAACAGATAATGCTGTCATTTTTCCCCTCACTGATAAGATGTGAAGCACTGAAAGATGTGTGTGCTCTCTCTGAGAAAATATTTTGACAGTTATTTTGTAAACTGTCAATACTGTTACTACAATTTCACAAGGAAAGAAGAATATTTCATTGATCACACACTGGTCAATTAAAGAATCCTGATTTCATTAGTGCCATGTTCTCTTAGCATTTATGTTAGCATAAAAACTTGTAAAATTGTCAATTCTGTTACTGTTACACATTTAGGGTAACAGTTTTGACAGTAATATAATTGACAGTATGAGAGTGAGAGATGTGTTTCTCTCTCTTACATGTGGTCATCCACAGGTGAAATGTCATCTTAGTTTCATGTGATGAAATATAAGGGCAGTTTTTAATCAAATAGAAAAAAAAAATGTTCTTGCTGTGATTTACTGTTATTTCTACCAAATTTGTCTGTAACAGAGTTGACAAACAATAATACAAAAAATATTTTTTTTCCCTAAAAGTAAAAAAAAAAAGCACTGAATTAATCTAATTCAGTATGTTTTCAACAAGACACTGGAAATGCCAAATATACCTGTAATTATAGAATTACCCACATGCTGATAAGACGTTGCTAGCACTGCTAACTCTTGTGTAGATAAAATATATAATGGTTTTTGAAGATTAAGCTTAAAAAATGTTGGATTCCACAACATAGCAAAAGATATATCATCAAATTTTGGATCAAAGTTCGCTCGTATAACTCATTATAATCTGCTAAGTTACCTTGACCTGATAAATGGGTTAGCCTACTGTTCAGACACAGATTATAACATTTTGAAATAATTTTATCTATTTAATGTTTGATGTCTGCTTTTTTTCCTGGGGTATTTCAAAGACAATTCTCAGGAGAACACCAGCTTTCTCTTTAAAGCTCAAGAAATATTACACTAATTGGCTGGATGGAAAGCAGCCCATATTATTAGTTCACAGGACTGCCCAGCTGGCACTCTTGGCATCTCTTATTATAGCCACAGCGTTGGTGATGTTTTACAAAAGACTTATGCAATAGTAAATAAGCATATGGTGTGATTTGATGCTGGATTATTATTGCTCTATGAACAAATTTTCAAAGCAGTGAAGCAAAACATTTATTATATAGGCCATGTTCAAATATATTTATGATAGGATGTACATATTGAATAAAATGGTCAACATGATGTCGATCAATTAAAGCATGATCATACTGAGGTTTAACAGATATAATAGAAACATTAAAATAGAAATTTAAGAGAAACGTTTGTCCATGGGTGGAAAATATTTTACAAATCAATAAATCATCGAGAGATTTCTGTACATAACCAGACAGGCTTTGTTAACTGTAACCATAGGCAACACTGAGAAATATAAATATGGGTGGAAATCAGACCTTAAATATACTGTCTACTAAGTCTTGATGAGCTGCCGCCATCTTGTGGCTTGAAAATGAAATGCGCTCTCTCTCTCTCTCATAAATTTTTTCTCCTTGTTATTAAGATACAGACAAGTGCATTGGCCTTTAAATTGTAACAAATAAAAATTTTTGGTTGCATCAGCCGCTGTGTTAATAAATAAACTGAAGCAAATTGGAAAAAAGGTCACCACAGGATAAGATGACCCCCCCCCCCCCCAAAAAAAAAACGTAATAACCAATGACAGACAAGACAGAATTAAATGTAAATTTAGTTCAATAGCTTTTGGAGAAAAAATATAGATATACATATACATCTAGAAGAATATAATCACAGAAGCTGGCAAGCTCACTTGCATGTACATATACTCATTTAATTGACAATATTTTAACTGAGCAACACTATGAAAAGTAAAATATAGTATGTTCTATGAGCTATGTTACTCTGCAGGGCTGCTCAACCCTGTTCCTGGAGATCTACATTCCTGCAGAGTTCAGCTCCAACCCTGATCAAACACACCTATACCAATTAAGTAAGACCTAAACAGCACTTGATAATTACAGACAGGTGTGTTTGATATGGGTTGCAACTGAAATCTGCAGGAAGGTAGATCTCCAGGAACAGGGTTGAGCACCCCTGCTCTATATGATATAATAAATAGAAAGATGTCTAGACATGTAGGTCTGAACTCCTAGAATTATTCAATAATAATACTTTTTTTAATACTTGAATACAAAAAAGTATTAAATAAAAAAGTCTAATAACACTAGAAACAATATGCCATGCTGTGCCATTTCTTCATATTCCAAGGGTCTATGTTTTATATAATTTTTTTTCTCTTCAAAATGAATTCAATGTTACCTCCTTTGAGATGAGCATTCCTCATTAAGAAATTGGCAAAAAAAGTCACACATTTACACAAATAATCTGACCAGATCTCACAAATGCTGATATTCAAATTAAATACAAAAATTACATTAAAAGTGTTTTAAATATGCAAATGTGCTTTGCCATCTATGGCCAACCAAAAATTTCTCATTTTCGTGTTATGCTTTATAAATGCTCATCGGCTCTTTATCGAGAGTGACCCTGAAAGTGCTTTGATTTTAAGTTTTAACAGTCCACATTTAGTCACTAGTGACACATTGAAAATGATTTTTGAGGTAATAAAGATCATATTCGTTCATAGAGGTCTCTTTAGTGGAATGATAGCGGAACGTAGAATAGGCTTTGTCAATGTCAGACTGTCCCCATGGCAGCATGGCCTTGATCTTTGATGCATGATTAATAATAACATCGTTACAGGAGCCTACGTGGAGGGAGCCCAGTCCGTCAATAAAAAATCCTGAAGAAATAAAAATACATGCATTATATATACATATATACTGTACAAATACAGTCGTGGCCAAAAGTTTTGAGAATTACATAAATATTGGAAATTGGAAAAGTTGCTGCTTAAGTTTTTATAATAGCAATTTGCATATATTCCAAAATGTTATGAAGAGTGATCAGATGAATTGCATAGTCCTTCTTTGCCACGAAAATTAACTTAATCCTGAAAAAAACTTTCCACTGCATTTCATTTCATTTCGTTAACTCAGGTGAGAATGTTGACGAGCACAAGGCTGGAGATCATTATGTCAGGCTGATTGGGTTAGAATGGCAGACTTGACATGTTAAAAGGAGGGTGATGCTTGAAATCATTGTTCTTCCATTGTTAACCATGGTGACCTGCAAAGAAATGCGTGCAGCCATCATTGCGTTGCATAAAAATGGCTTCACAGGCAAGGATATTGTGGCTACTAAGATTGAACCTAAATCAACAATTTATAGGATCATCAAGAACTTCAAGGAAAGAGGTTCAATTCTTGTTAAGAAGGCTTCAGGGTGTCCAAGAAAGTCCAGCAAGCGCCTGGATCGTCTCCTAAAGAGGATTCAGCTGTGGGATCGGAGTGCCACCATTGCAGAGCTTGCTCAGAAATGGCAGCAGGCAGGTGTGAGCGCATCTGCACTCACAGTGAGGCAAAGACTTTTGGAAGATGGCCTGGTGTCAAGAAGGGCAGCAAAGAAGCCACTTCTCTCCAAAAAAAATATCAGGGACAGATTGATCTTCTGCAAAAAGTATGGTGAATGGACTGCTGAGGACTTGGGCAAAGTCATATTCTCAGATGAAGCCCCTTTAAGATTGTTTGGGGCATCTGGAAAAAGGCTTGTCCGGAGAAGAAAAGGTGAGCGCTACCATCAGTCCTGTGTCATGCCAACAGTAAAGCATCCTGAGACCATTCATGTGTGGGGTTGCTTCTCATCCAAGGGAGTGGCTCACTCACAATTTTGCCCAAAAAACACAGCCATGAATAAAGAATGGTACCAAAACACCATCCAACAGCAACTTCTTCCAACAATCCAACAACAGTTTGGTGAAGAACAATGCATTTTCCAGCACGATGGAGCACCGTGCCTTAAGACAAAAGTGATCTCTAAGTGGCTCAGGGACCAAAACATTGAAATTTTGGGTCCATGGCTAGGAAACTCTCCAGATCTTAATCCCATTGAGAACTTGTGGTCAATCCTCAAGAGGCGGGTGGACAAAAAACCCCCACTAATTCTGACAAACTCCAAGAAGTGATTATGAAAGAATGGGTTGCTATCAGTCAGGATTTGGCCCAGAAGTTGATTGAGAGCATGCCCAGTCGAATTGCAGAGGTCCTGAAAAAGAAGGGCCAACACTGCAAATACTGACTCTTTGCATAAATGTAATTGTTGATAAAAGCCTTGACTGAACTGCCTTGACAACTGAAACAAAGATCTAAAAGCAGTTTAGCAGCAAACTTTGTGAAAACTAATATTTGTGTCATTCTCAAAACTTTTGGCCACGACTGTACATACAAAAACAGTATATACAGTGCTCAACATATATGAGTACACCCCTCACAACTCTGTCATTCAAATTAATATTTTCTATAGGAAGCTTTACAATATTATATTTGTGCACATACATTACATTACATTAATCAATACTGAAGTACTGAAGTAAAATCTGGAGCTAATCTAACAAAAAACCTTATGTTAACGGTCCAAAAAAAGTACACCCAAATGTATATGTTAGGGGAAAATATTAAATACAATTTTTTAAAAAGAGCAAAATTCAAGAGAAACAAAAAAACTTATCAAATTTAGTTGAAATTTTGTAGTTGTAATTTATTTATCCAATATTTCACAAATTTAAATGTATTTTATTTCTATTTCTAAAGATGTTTGGTGACTAAAATATTATTTTAATAAATATATCTGTTTAATGAATCTGTTTTGTTCGAATGCACCAAAATATATTACCTACTACCTGTATATTCACTCTTTATCACTCACACACACCTGTATAGGGTGTACTCATTTACGTTGAGCACTAGTGTACATGTCTTCTTACCTAAATGACCAACCCGAGCCAGACGCGGGTCAAAGCCTACTTGTTGTATCTTTTCTGTGCGAGCCATGAAGAAATTAATGACTGCATCTGTAACCACACAATTGGGAAATCCTTCAATGACGTGGTGGAATCCTGTCCTAATGTGTAGGCAGTCTCCCTCTTCATCACCCGCGTCTGTGGAGAACATGTGTCGATAGGTGGCAGTGTAGCCCGTCACTTCTCTGACTGCCCCTCCCACCTACAAAAGCAAACACAATTCACACTCTCTGATTATTTAAAGTACATTTACAGTACCATGATCACAACACTGCATTTCAAACAAGTATTTTAAACAGTCATTTCAAAACATGTCAGACAAAAACATGCTATCCACCTTATTTTGTAAAGCAGAAGTTAACTTCAAATGTGTAAGACTTTTAATTCATTAGACACGACCAACAAAACAAAATTTAAAGATAAACAAAACCGCTAATTTGCATCCAAATATGCCTGATTCCATGCTATAAGGGTGAAAGCAGAAGAGGATTTGAGCTGAGTAGTATGTCCAAATTCATAGTATTCGTACAGCTGTAGGCTAAAAGTACCTGGATGACATACTTGTTCTGTCAAGAAGTAAATATATGATGGTCAAAGAGCCACATTCTGCCTGAGATTGCATGAGGACATAAATGAGGATTTTTGAATGGCAGTAAAGCAATGCTTATTCTGCAACCATAAAAAGCTATGCTACAATCCATATAATTGAAAACATCCAATTCCAGAAAATTCACCTATTTCAGGAGAAGTATCAGCAGGTATAAAGGGTGGAGGCTGGAAAAACTGGCACAAAAGCAAATCTAAGTGTAGGTGGAGTAGGGAGCAGGAAGCCAAGGTGAATCGGAGCAAAATTTAACCATAGTACATGGGTTACACCCCCTCTTTTTAAGTGCCATAGGATTTTTTTTAATTAACAGAAAGGCAGCACCATTTAAAGCAAACAACGCAAGTCAAGAGGGAACGCAAAAAACCTGATGTCATTTTCTCGCATTTCTTTTATTATTTGCACATGATATGGATTATCAGATAATCAGACATATTTGCATGAGCAAATCCTTGTATGGTGAGCAATTAATAATGTGAAAATGGTACATTAAAAGCTGCTTTTTTTTTTACAGTTTGTATGTGTGCAGCATGAGTTCTGGTTCCCCTTCATATGGGAACTCCAACGTGCATCTGTTAACAGACTATGGGAGTACGTCAGACGACCAATCATTCTGAAGAGTAAGAAAACGGGCCAATGAAATGCCAAAATGAATTGGCAGAGCTCTGCTCCACAGCTGGCAGTGATGAGCCATTAGTGCTATATAAGCTGCCCGCTGAGGAGTGAGCATCAGAATTTATTTACTTCAGAGCCTCTCACAGAGACTGAAGATTCCATACTGAGTTCCAGAATTTCAGTGTTACTCACCAGTGTGGGAGAAGACGCAACAGCGGCGGTTGATCTGGGTTTCCCGTCCCCTGGGCTTTTCGCTGGTGCACTAAAAGAGCAGTTTCACACTAAAAGAGCAGAATTCCCTAAGAGAGCACACGGTTGAGCAGCGCGTCTTTTTCAACATGCCGTTCCGACCGTGCATTTCTGGATGCAGTGGTTTCCTCTCCCCGCCAAGCGGTTAGCACACGGGCAGACCTGAGGGTTACAGTGGGGGCTTATCCGTCGCCTTTGGGCCCGCGGACCCCTCACTCCTCAGTTGGCTCGGTCCAAGCTTCGAGTGGGAGCACTGGTCCATCCCCCGGGATGGCCGCGCTCTCATTAGATGACACCCGGGACGTGATGTCCATCGCTGCATCGGAGGGCAGGCTGACATGCTCCGATGAAGATCCGGACCCTTTGCCACCCTCCGGGCTGGTCAGCGTGGCCTCGGATTTGGAATCGGACATGTTGGCCGTGTTATTCCGGGCTGCTTCGGCCGTAGGACTGGAGATGGCTTGTCCCCCAGCAGGTGTGATGACCACCAAATCGGCTGCTTGTGCCCTGGGGAAGACGATGACCACACTAGTGGCTGATATGAGAGACGTTGACAAAGCTCACTTCCCAAACGCTCCCATATCCCAGGCTGGTTGTTTTCTCTCCGGATGTGCAAACCCGAGCCCTGCCAGTCTGGGACGCTCCGCCTTAAAGCTCGCAGCGCCGAGCCCCCTCGCCTCAGGCTCTCAGAGTGCAAGAGAACGGACTCCTTTCTCTCACTTCAGCCTCATCGCGGGATCCAGGGAGTAAGGTAAGAGACACGCTTATTTTCAGCTCTTCCTCGGGCCGCTCTGCTTCCCGGGGTGAGCACCTCCCGAGCTGCCCCTTCGCTGGCATGTCATCGATCATTCCGATGGGGCCATTAGCGTGGGCTCTGCCAGCCTGGTTAGCACTGCCCAGCCCGTCGCGGTGGCTCATACGGACGATCGGACTTGGCTGTGCGATTCAATTCGCTATACGCCCTCCCAGGTTCACGGGTGTTCATTCTACGAGGGTCTCCCCCAAGAGCGCCCCTGTCTTGCGAGAGGAGATTGCTGTCCTCCTGGCGAAGGATGCAATCGAGCAGGTCCCTCCAGCCGAGATGAAATGCGGGTTCTACATCCCGTATTTCATCATGTCAAAAAAGAGCGGGGGGTTAAGACCAATCCTAGATCTGCACAGACTGAACTGTCATTTACACAAAATGCTCATGCAGAAGCGCATACTTCAGTGCGGCCGTCCTCAGGATTGGTTTGCAGCTATAGACCTGAAGGACGCGTATTTTCATGTCTCCATTCTTCCATGCCACCGTCCATTTCTCCGGTTTGCATTCGAAGGACGAGCATGGCAGTACAAAGTCCTCCCCTTCGGGCTCTCTCTGTCTCCGCGGGTTTTCACCAAGCTCGCGGAGGGTGCCATAGCGCCTCTCCGGCTTGCGGGCATCCGCATACACAATTATCTTGACGATTGGCTGATTCTAGCTTCGTCCCGGGAGCAATTGATTATGCACAGGGACAAAGTGCTTCGGCACCTCACTGCAACACTGCAAATACTGACTCTTTGCATAAATGTCATGTAATTGTCGATAAAAGCCTTTGAAACGTATGAAGTGCTTGTAATTATTTTTCAGTACATCACAGAAACAACTGAAACAAAGATCTAAAAGCAGTTTAGCAGCAAACTTTGTGAAAACTAATATTTGTGTCATTCTCAAAACGTTTGGCCACGACTGTAATAAGGAAATGTCCGTTTGCAACATTGAGCAGCATAACGAGCTGTTTTTAACAAATAAAATCAATGGAAGTGAATGAGACTGGAAGTCTCGAGCCAAAAAGATTTCAATGGCTGGGCCCGCTCATATGTCAAGAATAAGGTCAATAAGCACCCTCTGCTTCTCTCCCGAACAGCATCCTAGTTTTCCCATACGGGTACTGACCTCACTTAACCCTGCTTAGACCAGTCTTTGGTTGCAGAGTGATATGGCATGTGGCCACCAGGTGGATGAGACCTCTGTGGAGCTTTTCAAGAATATGTACAATTAATAATATGTAGAATTTGTACATTTTGGGTACTAATATGCAACTTTAAAGTACCAGTTTGCTATGCACCCTTTAAGGCAGAGGTCTTCAGTCCTGCTCTTGAGACCCACTGACAGTTGCTAAATTTATATCCAACATCTATTTTAAATGACACTGGAAAGCCTGATTAGCTGCTTCAGGTGTTTTTCATCATGTTTGGGGCTATGCTTTGCTGGATAGTGGCCTCCAGGAGCAGGATTGAAATTGTTTGTTTGATAGCTTTTGTATTTTGAATTTGGCCAAGTGTCTAAAAGCTTTTGCTCATGGAAATTACAGGAAATCAAGCCTAAAATACATTAGTAAACAAACTAAAAGCATAACACAAAGACCGTCAAAAAACCCACTGCCAGGGACTGCATAAATTGTTCTGTGAACAATATGTTCTGGTAATTTATGTAACTAGCCATATCGCAGCTCGTCCAGTGTATGCCTGACTGGAGTTGTGTGGTTTTTCTTAGACGGTAGCAGGGGCATACCACATGTTGCTAGTTACAGTACATCATTTGGGCTGCCTTGTTGAGAGCAGTGGCACTGAGAACCTTATATTTAACAAACTTTAGGCTATTTTACTTTACAAATATTTATTATCCAAATAGGGCGACATGGTGGCTCAGTGGTTAGCACACAGCTCACAGCAAGAAGGTCGTTGGTTCGAGTCCCAGCTGGGTCAGTTGGCATTTCTGTGTGGAGTTTGCATGTTCGTGTGGGTTTCCTCCATGTGCTCTGGTTTCCCCCACAGTCCAAAGACATGTGCTATATGTGAATTGAATGAACTAAACTGGCTGTAGTGTATGTGTGTGAATGAGTGTGTACGGATGTTTCCCAGTACTGGGTTGCAGCTGGAAAGGCATCCGCTGTGTAAAACATATGCTGGATTATATACATGCATATATCATTACACCCCTACCAAAGAAACATTACTACTGAAAAGGGTGTTTTTTGCATCTGACCCAATTGCATGTCCATTTATAAGTTTCCGTACCCACCATCACTGATTCTGGATGCATCCTGGTGCCAGATGGCACAGGTCCCGCTTTTACTAAATGCAACATGATCAAAACTGAAATGTGTGGATGGTAATTTTGTTCTTCAAAATATATATAACAGCCTACAACAAATTATGCTATTTTCATGTGACACAAGGCGAGTACTAGCTGACAGCAATTAAGGTTTTTTGGGGAACAATTTTAAATATAGAATAAATGCTAGAAATCTTTTTTTTATTTTTTTTTTTAGAAAAAGTTGGGACACTACAGATAGACGTGAAATGTGGGACTGTCCTGGAAAAAAAAAGTAAATTGTCACCGCTCCTAAGTAAATTGTGCCCAATGTTTCTTATGTTGCACAAGTGTAATAGGTGTTTTCCTCGCCCAACAAACCAACCACACCTGAGAATACGTTAATTGTGGTGGTATTTATGTCAAGTTATGACTTGTTTCTACATGCTAAATCCAACAGCCTTTAACTTAATGTTGGTGTTTGCTGTGTCAGGTAAAACCAGACCCTGTGTGCATGACACCCCTGCTTCATTTGCATCTTACTAGTTTATGTTTTCTTTGTATCTCATTTGCTTGCCACAACCAACCAGAAAACACAAAACTTTGTGTTATGATAAATATTTGTATTGCAGTAGGTTTTCTTTCAATGTCACTTTTTGCTTGCTCCATAAAGTTATGTAGTTATTAATGTCCACCTAAGAATGTCTTTAATCAGTCCACTAATTTGCTATTACTAATCTGGTATTAACAAGGTAAGGTGTTCTTTAAGAAAATAAAATGTTCCAAGATTTTACAGACTTTAGCCCATTGCCTAACAAACAAATATTGAGCCATCATCTGAAACCCTAAGCTGTATGATTGTATGGCTGGGTTTAACACAACATTTGTGAGTGATTGCAAAGTTGTCTAAATGACAAATGTGCGGTTTCAGTGTTTAAGAGGAAGAAACTGCAGGTATAATAAGTCTAGTCAGGTCTGGCTGTCTGAGCCTATCACATTCCTCATTGCTTCCTGCTCATTCCCTTCTAACATGTCAAAACATTTTCATGATGAACATTCTTTCTATAATACGGAAGCGTAGAGCTGCCACCCAGGTAAAAAAAAAAATCTGAGCTTTATCACATTTGTACAATATACTTTTAACGTTCTTACAATATAATATCACGTTTGTACAATATACTTTTCACGTTCTTACAATATAATATCACGTTTGTACAATATACTTTTCACGTTCTTACAATATAATATCACGTTTGTACAATATACTTTTCACATTCGTACAATATAATTATCACGTTATTACGTGAAAACTTTATTGTCAGGTGCGAAGACGAAGAGCCCGCCTACCAGAAAACTGGCAGTTTAAGCTATGAGCTGCTTGCAACATGGCCACAAACGTGGATAGCCCCAGATAGCGGATCAGACTCAATCTTCCTCCTGTACAGCCCCATGTGTTTTAGGTTCCTTCTCAGTGTCCGCATGCTGATAACAACATTGTCCAAGCTGATCAGTAGCTGCAAAATTTCCCCATGTCTCAATCCAAGCATAAAATAGAACTTAATTAATTCTGTAAAACGAGACATTTTCTCACGCTCTGATCGCACCAGGTAAACGTAGCCTAAACAATAAAGTTCACGTAATAACGTGATAATTATATTGTACAAACATGATATTATATTGTAAGAATGTGATAATTATATTGTACAAACATGATATTATATTGTAATAACGTGATAATTATATTGTACAAACGTGATATATTGTAAGAACGTGATATTATATTGTAAGAACGTGAAAAGTATATTGTAAGAATGTGATATTATATTGTAAGAACATGAAAATTTTATTGTACAAACGTGATAAAGCTCAGATTTTTTTTTTACCTGGGTGGCAGCGCTACGCTTCCGTACTATAACGACTTTGTGTAAACAAATAATTACAAAAGGCTTTCTCACCAGGTCCAAAGTGGTTTTCTCCAAAAGATCCACCATTTTTTCCAGTTTGGTGCTTGAGGTGAAAATAAAGTCATCATCCACCCAAAGCACGTATTTGGTTGTGACTTGAGAGATTGCCAGGTTTCGACCAGCAAACCAGCCCTGTAATCAACACACAGCACTTTAAAACAAAATCTAGTTGTTCTGACAAAAAGAGTTTATATATAAGAGCATATTCAAACCTTGCCAAAGGGCATGATATAATGTTCAATGTAGGGTCCAGTTACAGGCTTAGGCTCCTTTGTGTCATCAGCTATTACTATAGTTATAGTGGGGTAAAACTGTCGAATGCTGTTGATCAAATCCTGAAGTTTATCGTAGCGTAGAAATGTTTTGGTGGCAATGGTGACCAAAGTGTTTACATTGTATTCTGTAAGAAGAACATCAAAACATGAATACTGTGAAATAAATGACATAGAAAAGATATTAATTGTTAATGTTTACCTTGCTTTGGTGCTGGATTATAGAATTTGGGCATTGGTGGATGTCTAATCTTGATGGTAAAGGAGGCCTGGAATGCACCTGCTTTAAACTGGACTGTTACAGATAAAGAAAAAGTTGTATTTAAAAAAAAATAAACATAAACATGCTTATACTGCATTATTGTATATTTTTTGTTAATACATTTGGTTTATATCAAATAGTGCTAAAATATTTTACATAGAACCTCTATTTTATTTCATTTTCTTGTGATGTCACACCCTTATTTTAAGATGTATTTTGGTTATGGATAACAAGTAATAGCAAGGCCCATTCACATATACAAATGGTGTTTTATTACATTTCGTTTGTCTACCTGATTTCTTTGATGGCTTTAATCTAATTTCGTGAAATAAGCTCATGGAGTTTCCATATGAAAGGAAAACTAGACAACAAAAAGTAACACACAAAGCAGCAGCTGCTTTCTATTCTTCTCAGAAAGCCCCAAAGCTACTTTCACAGAAGTCGTTAGTTCACTCAATTTCTATCTTCAATAAATTATGTCAATTGTAATTTTTACAACTTTAAAATCATAAAGACAAATATATTAAATTAAAAACATGAACCATTCTGAATGTTCTCTGCATTTGAAAATATCCCGTCATTTAAGATTTTTCAGGTAAATGTTTTGGTGGCTTAATTGAATGTCTTCTTAACTAAGCCCAAGCAAGAATATTTGCTCAACTTAGAAGTTTTTGCTCTCCAGCATTTTAGTAATTGCTATTTTCACAGTGTAGGAATAAGAATTAAGATTAATATCCAGCCGAGAACTGAGCAGAACAGAAAGTATGTGTACTGAAACAAATAATGAGACACAACAGCAAATTACATAATCAGAGAAAAAAAAAAATGAGTGCAACATCAGAAATTAGAGAAACAAGATCTGAAAGATACACAAGTCCATATCTGTGAAAGTAGTATGACAGTAATATGAGAAGATTCAATTTAGTATGATACAAACCAAAAGTGTACATATTATGAATGCAATATAATAAACTGTGTGCTAAGTAAACAAACATAATGCTTATATGATTTGATCCATTAAGAGAGTGTGTTCATATTGTGGGCTCATCTGCTTGTCTGTACAGTATATTGTATGCAGCATCCCTGTATACTGAACTTTTGATTGAAATACTGCAGCAGACACTGCAGACGGATCACAAAAGCTCAAAAACTGTCTTCTGTTTACATTATTTTGTTGACAGATCATTAATTATCTGCGGCTTGAAACCTGACAGGTCTGTAGTGCAAGTCTATGGATGTTTTACCTCTTGTTCTCTGCGCCATGTCAGATGACTGGAAACTGAATACTGTTCTATTTTAAGCCATCAGTAATGCTGTAACAGTCATCTGTTACATTTTCTTTGGCTTGTTTAATGCAGTTATTTTCTGCTCTATAAATTCCTGGCAATGGCACTGGCCCCTCAGGGTCATTACAAAATACTCATAGGAACCTGTTCTACAAGACAAAAGGGAACATATGCTGGCCACAAAATGACTACTCTATTATAAATCTATGAATATCTGTATGAATGAGCACAGTGAATAATGAGGTTGTTTGCTCTGTGCTGATGTTTGTCGTAAATGTTGACATTGAAGGGAACATTTGTCTAATGAGACAACAGTTGTTTGTTTTTGCAGAACAAACATCTGCATTATTATACTTAATTTCTGATGTGATGCGAAAATTAGTTTTGAGTTCTCACCTACGTCTGCTGTGTTGGGATGGAACCGTGTGTTTGTGTAGGTAACAAACTCTAGTTGTCTGTTTAGTGAAGCAAGTGATCTGCACATAAAATGAATATGCATCTCTCCTTCCCCTTCGACTTGCACTCCTTTGACCACTGCTGCTGTGCTGAATATACCCATAGTAGCAATCAGATCTACCTGCAAATGATATTGTTTTAAAAGAGATTTCTTGCGTACGGTGGCCGACAGAGCTTAAGAGCTGCAACTTAAGAAAACATCAGCAAATTAAGAAAACATCTTCATCGGTTTGACAACACACACAATGCAAATCCTGCAATCACAAATAGAAAAACACGCTACAAATCTTTACAACACATAGACATAAAAAAACGCAATGCAAATCCTCACAGCACATGCACATTTTGATCTGCAAACAAATTGACTGAAGTTAGCATGTTTTATTTGTATTTTTGTCCTTTCCATCATTAGCCTACTAAAAGAGCCTGAAATTTTTTTTAAATAGCCTATTTTTTTTTCTAAATTTATTTTGTCCTTGTTTTAACAGTAAAGCATTGTGAATTTATTTTCATTAACCTTTAACTCCTATTTAGATGAGGATATTAGGTTAATTTAGTTATCTAATAATGATTTACATAATTCAAATAATCATCAGTTTATTTAGGCTAATTATATGCAAAAGACAAAGGAAGGTCACTTTTTTCAGTTCATCACTTTAAAATATTTACATTGTTGTCCGTATTTGCATGCCTTGTAAAGGTTTGCAGCGCGTTTATCTATTGGTGTTTATAATGTAAGGATTTGCAGTGCATGTGCTGTCAAACCAAAATGACTTACTTCCTCAGACACATAGCATAAATGAATATTTATGAAGGAATAAAGACAATGTTATGCTTACCAAATAAGGACCCACTTCTGATTTTTGCTTCAGACTTAAACCTTGAGAACACAATAACAGACTTAATGTGTAATTTTGTACTTTTACCCATAAATATGATGATGGTTTACAATCACAGTTAATTTACATTAACATCATACTTTCTTTAATTAAACAGAAGTATACTGTGGGTTAAAATGCAGTTTAAAAACTATATTATGCAATGTTGTTAAAAAAAGCATTAAAATTCACACTAGAAATGCATCGTGATTGCGTTGGCTAATTATGGAAATGAGCTTTTAACATCTGTGTATTTTAAAATGCAGATTTACAGTAAACTACTGCAGACCTTACAATCCCATTGGTGGTTTTAAATGATTGCATTCCCATGCTAATTTAGTCAGTGTATCTGATTCTGAATCTTTTTTTTTTTTACCTGGAATTAGAATGGACCTTGTAGGTCTAACTTCCACACCCTGTGTAGGGTACTGAAGAGGGCTGTTGGCTTCAGATACGATAAGTGAATCTGCAGCTGTATATGCCCTGAAAACAGAAAACACTTCCAATTTCAAGAGATACTTAACCAAAAAATGAAAACTCTGTTACTGGTTACTCAACTCAAAATTTGTTTCAAACCATGTGTGTTTCTTCAAATAAAGATATTTTGTAAAATATGAGTATGAAATGGCAGTCAGGCAGCACAGTGGCTCAGTGGGTTAGCACTGTCACCTTACAGCAAGAAGGTTGCTGGTTCGAGTCCCAGCTGGGCCAGGTGGCATTTCTGTGTGGAGTTTGCATGTTCTCCACGTGTTGGTGTGGGTTTCCTCCGGGTGCTCCGGTTTCCCCCACAGTCCAAAGACATGCGCTATAAGGGAATTGAGTAAACAAAATTGGCCGTAGTGTATGAGTGTGTGTGAATGAGTGTATGGGTGTTTCGCAGAACTGGGTTGCGGCTGGAAGGGCATCCGCTGCGTAAGACAAATAGTTGGCGGTTCATTCCGCTGTGGCAACCCCTGATAAATAAGGGACTAAGCCGAAGGAAAATGAATGAATGAATGAATGAAATGCCAGTCCCCACTGACCTCCAATGTATGAAAAAATACTACAGAACTCAATGTGGTAGAGTAACTGTTTGATTACCAATGTATTCCCTTACATTTTACTCAGGTGTCCTATGCCCAAGCATTCTTCAAAATGTCTTCTTTTGTTCTTTACCAAAGAAAAAATGTCATAATGGTTTGAAATAACATGAGGAAATAAATTACAACAGAAAGTTCATTTTCAAGTGGACCTTTCATTTAAGTGTGTAAGACAGTTAAAGCTTCTTAATGTTTTATACACTTATTTAAAAAGCTGAAAAATTGTGAAATGATGCACCACCTCTTACGATAACGCTGATACTCTTTACTTCTGTATCGCTTTGCTTTTTGCAGGTCTGAATCTCCAAACATTGCTTCTAGCTGAGTAGCCGATATTTCAGGGAACAACAGTGTAGAAAATGGGAACTTAATGTCTGGTTTCTTGCCTTCACAAACACACCCGTTTAAGGCAAGACTCCTGGTTAAAAGGTAAAAAGCATATTTAGAAAGTTTAGTCACACATCATGTGCCTTTAATTACGGTTACTAACAAAAAAAAGAGTGTAAAATTAAGATGCAATGTTTATTTCAAATAATGTGTTTATTTTTATTTTATACTGATAACAAAAGGCTTCTTTATAGTGCCACTGAAGCAAAACTTAACATTTGCTGTATTTTGTGATTTCTGTAGCTATTCGAAGCATATGTGCAAGTGCTTTTCTCACTTGAAGACGCCGTCTTTGATTTGGTAAGAGATGTGGTCATTTGTATGTTGCAAGCTTTGTGACCTTTTCTCTAAAATCGCTTTTAAAGAGTCTGATCCTTGCAGCACATTGATGGTTGTAATGCTGTTTAAGTTCCAGTAGTAAACGTATACAGCTGTGAGTGGCACAACCACCAGCAAAACCACCACTGCTTTCTTATTTACAGCACGCATAATTGCCTGAAACACACACAAAAAAGGAGACGTATTGAATGTTATGAACTCAAAAGCAGCTCAAAAGTATGAACTTTCTTCAAGCAGCAATATTTATTGACTCTGTTGCTGCAAGAGTGAAGTTTAATGAGTGCAGTGTTGCACTGATTTTATATACATTTTAGGAGGGGCAGTGACTTTTAGAAGAACAAAAAATGTAAATGAGGTGGATAGTTAAAAGTCTTGCCCACCCTGATATAACCAAGAAAACTCATAGGTCTAATTCATAGGTGCTAATCCAATCAGCCTGACAGTATTGCCCAGAACCTCATGGACGTGCCTTGAACCTAGCATTTACGATTCTTTGGGATCTGCAAATGGTCAGTAGTAAGACAAGAGGTTAATGATTCTCACACCTGGGCTGCCAGACTCGTGCTTTAGGAAGTCATAATGTACATACATTTTTCAGTTGTAAACTATTGCAATTGAAACTTAGATTTTATAAATTTGTAATTCCACAATGATCACATACTTATTCAGATTTAGACCTCTTTTGATAACATATACCTTACTGATATTAATCACAGTAACAGTACTTAAGCACTCCGGTCCATGCTTTGCATTTATCTTGTATTTTGGTCAGTAAAGATCTCTGCATGTCTCAAAGCAGACACCTAAACACAAGCCAATCAACTGCAGCCTCAGTTTAAATGCAAAGTAAGGACCTGGCTAATTTACCTGCATTTGTATTTATCTTATTCTATTATAGTCTATCTATTATAATAATTAATTATCTATTAAAGGGATGTAGCATGTCTTTTGCAGCTTAAACGTGCAGCGTTTCCAAAACTCAAGTAATTTATCATTTTCAAATGTATTACCAAAGATTTTATATTTAAAGCATAAAACTTAAAGGTTATTTATTGACATTTAACACCCATAAACTTTTTCATTTCTCAAAGGGTACTTTAGTGGTAAAAGATTCTGCCAGCTCAGACACAGCAAGATGAAAAGAAAACATGCAGCAAAATTATTTTAGTGTTTCCTGCCAGTTTAGACATATGACTAGCTCTTTACACCTGGCCGCCTGCAACAAACTATAGACTACTCCCTCCTCACACTTCTTTTTAACAAATAGCAAACTTTTTTCTTCTGTGTTCAGATGTAGAGGCTCACAGTAATCCTTAAACAGTATCCTAGCTTCAAAAGAGGTAACAGTAGATGTATACATTTTTCATATGAAGGGAATATCCCAGGAGTGAGAAATTTTTTTAAAGATAGCAAATAAGATTTATATACAATTCTTGCTTGTTTCGTTTGTTTATATTTACCAAATGCCTGCTTCAGTTCACTAGTATTTAGAATCAGATCATTACCATGCACATGCAGAGTGTGTTTGTCATGCAATGATCAGTTACGTCGATTTATACGCGTGGGAGGTGGATGGTCCATCACAATCTCACATTTTATCATTACAATGTGGAAACAGCTTCAAATACTCATCTATGTCAGTCATACAGACAAAATTCAGCAGAAGCTCATGGATCACCGCCATTCGTCATCCTACCTCTCAGAGAGCAGCGAGGTGAGCAGTAGTTCATAAGCATTTAAAGCAGGGGTGCTCAACCCCCTTCCTGGAGATCTACCTTCCTGTAGAGTTCAGCTCCAACCCTGATCAAAGACACCTGAACCAATTAATTAGGACCTGAACAGCACTTGATAATTGCATGCAGGTGTGTTTGATATGGGTTGCAACTGAAATCTGCAGGAAGGTAGATCTCCAGGAACTAGTTATTTAAAGCGAAACGAATCAAATGGTTCACTGTGGATTAAGGCCTTTTTGACAGGGTTAAAGGGGTGTTTATTTACACTACTATTGAGAAATTAAAACACGTTATAGACTTTTCATTAAAAATCATATAAACTTGTGTAAAATGGGCATCGCAAGCCAGGTTTAAACTTAAAAGATTTAAGGCAGTTTTTTTTCACTCAAAATGAAATGAGTTTTACAGTACATTGTAATTCTCCAGCGCATCCTCAGTTTATAGTGTGAACTGTCTATGGTGTTTTTGTTTAGAATTAAGCTTTGTCATCTCTTCCTCACCATGTTCTAGTTTATGGTAAACCATCAGCATCAACCATTAGCTGCCTGGAAACAACAGAGCTATTGTGGTTTTGTGTCAAATCTGTCTATCTGTGAAGACAACATCGAGAAACTAGAACAAACTGAATCTTCATAAGCTTCAAATAATGTTGGTGACATTATCGTAAAGGGTTAGTTCACCCCCAAATAAAAATTCAATCATTATTTACTCAACCTCGTGTCATGCCATATCTATGACACTTTAGTTGGAACACAAATTAAGATATCGGTATAATATCTGAGAGACTTCTGGCCCTCCGTTGAAAGTTTATTCACCTAATGCTTAAAAACCACTCATGTATTTATTAATCTATATATTTCCATATGTATTTAGCAGTTTCATCTACACAATCACTTAAATGATGCATGAACATACAATTTTGGCCTTAATTGTAGATGAACAAAAGTAAAAAAAAAACCAGTGCATTCAAAGTTGCAACTGTCTCAACATTTATAGAAATAATAAACTTATAAATAATATGGACTTTGCACTGTAAGCAAATCAGTAACCAAAGCCTCCTACAAATATAAATCCATCCATGTGCCTACACACACAGAGGTTTGTATGACTAATAAGGCATTTTGTTTAACACACAAGTCAATGCAGTTCAGGCTTCGTAGTTTAAATAATAAGTACATTTAGCCTCACAATTATAGCCAAACCCTTAAACACTTAATTTAAATAATGAGTTTTAAAAACAAATCTAACATTTATCAAATCTGAGATTGAGGAAATCAAAATCTTTTAGAGGTAAAAAAACAACAACTAAAAATACATCCAATATAGACAGACTTGAGTACCAAAGGGCATGTGTGCAAGTCAATAAATTAATGTTAGTATCAATTAATCAGTAGTGCTTCATATCTAGGCTGTGTGTTAAAGAAAATTAATACATAAACCAGCTGTTGCATGCCTCCCTCAGATTATTTGTTTTGTGTTATTACATATTCTGGTATATGAATTTTCTGTAGGCTATTGAAACTTTAAAATAAAACCTTTCTAACACGTAAAGCATCTCTCACTCTCCTATTGTGGTTGATTATTGTGAGGTCATTCTTACATGCTTTATTTTTATTTTCCCTAAAGTGGAGACTTTTTTCAACTTTGATCTGGTATAAATAGGACAACTCAGTAGATTTTAGATTTTTAAAAAGTTATCCTATCATTTATTCATCGAAAGCATAAAACAGTCGTGATACATGATGTAACAGGCTACATACACAATTTCCATTTTCTTTTGAGGACGTCAAGTAAGGTTTCATTTTTAAAGGTCAATCACGTACACTTTAAATATGAAGTTAATAACATAGTTTGTAGTGTAATGTCTTACCCTAAAAACCGAGTGAATCCAAAATCCATTTAATTGCCTCAAGAGCACAGGCGCGTGTGAAGAGAGTGAAAGAACATTAGACTGGACGAGTCTCTTCCGTTTGCTTTAGCAGTGAGTTAATGGCAGCATGGAGATGTTACGCACATTAACACTTCTAACATTCACCGACAAGACATACTCATTTCAGAGAAAAATAAAGTTGACTAAAACAAATTGTCAATACCCAGGCTACACGTTTCGAATAGTATGTAATCTAGCCTAAACGTGTTGCTAGAAAAGGAGAAAAGTGGAAAGTTTAATAGGACGTCAAAAGAATGTGCAATCTAAACTGGCTAATTATTATTAATATTAGACATTCCGTTAAGCTCATATACTGTATGTCGCCTGCTTAGTTTTTTGCACTCGTTTTGTAGAACGCTTGTGTGCTACCTGGAGAATTACATTTTTACTGTTGCCAAAAACAAACATGCATCCTGAAAATTATTAGAATTTATTAACAGTAGTACAATTTATTAACAGACTCCAAGTCCTCCACTGTCTACAACAAAATTTTAATTTTGGTAGTATAGGCTAAAGCGATCGTATTAAAATATTCTATAATATTTTAATCCTTTTGATTAGACCTTGATTAGTGCATTGCACTTAAGGAGATTTATTTATTTATTAATACGTAATTAATCAATATTTCCAATATAACATAGATTGAGCAAAACCTGGCAGAAAATGTTAATAGTTGAAAATGTTAATATTTTTCTAGGGTAGTGTTTTACTTCTTTTTCATTTGACGTTAAACTAGATAAGCCTCTCGGGTGAATGGAGACATCTAGTGGCTACTTCCGTTCGAATGCGAAACATGCTTAATTTTAGATGTTAAAATACCGGTAAAAGACCTGATAGACGTGTCCTTTACAAAACGTGTCCCCTGACTCATTTTACGTAGAAATTGTGAAATAAAAAAAATAAATATCACATCAACATTTATTGTTTAATTTTGTCTTGTAAAGGCTTATAATAATCTATTTCTTCTTTTATAATTGTATTTATTATTATTTATTAATTTTTAAATTAAGAAATAGAGACAAATCTGCGTATGGAGGTCAGTTTCCAAAGTTTATTTAGTTATAGATAGATAGATAGATTTGCTTGTAGTTTGATTCTGGTACACTAAAAGTTAAGAAGGAAATTTAAAAAAATATTTGTATTATTGCTGTATCTTTTTCACCATAGTAAGTATCATTTTTACTGTCTGAATGTTATCAAGGGTGACGCGGTGGCGCAGTGGGTAGCACGTTCGCCTCACAGCAAGAAGGTCGCTGGTTCGAGCCTCGGCTGGGTCAGTTGGCATTTTGCATGTTCTCCCCGTGTTCGCGTTTCCTCCGGGTGCTTCGGTTTCCCCCACAAGTCCAAAGACATGTGGTATAGGTGAATTGGGTAAGCTAAAATTGTCCGTAGTGAATGAGTGTGTATGAATGTTTCCCAGTGATGGGTTGCAGCTGGAAGGGCATCCGCTGCGTAAAACATATGTTGGATAAGTTGACGGTTCATCCCGCTGTGGCGACCCCAGATTAATAAAGGGACTAAGCCGAAAAGAAAATGAATGAATGAATGTTATCAAGCATTCTTTTCACAGTCCGTTTTTTGTATATATATATTACACAATAGAAAATATGTGTTTTTATTCATTATTGTGCCTTTATCACAATCGAAACATAAAAGTTAATTTTATTTAGTAAATAATTATTAACATCAAATTTGATGAGCGAATGCCCTAGTGGGAGGAGTCACCCATGGCAACAAACCGGCCATTCCTCCAATCAAACACCTCAATGCAGCGGTCCGTGTGTGTGATGCCGCTGATGACACAGGCCGCCCGTTCGTTCATGACAGGGGATCTGTTGTCCGATAGCAACGCACAAATAAACAGGCCTGTTAACCAACTATACGGTGAAACACAAGTCGTATACTAATTCGGGGCAAAATGACTTGCACACACCCTGGCCTTTAGCCGAAAAATCGAATCCTCAACGCGTGTTTACGTGCAGATGCCACAGCGCGCGCTCGAAAGCAAGCTGACGATCCCCTCTCCTCTCAAAACGCCGATACTGAGGGGAATAAAGACTGAAGGCATGAAACTGACCGGAGCTGAGAGCATTCTGTGGGACTGTGAGAGACTTGCAGAGGGGAGATAAGATATGCAAGGTACGGGCCTTTGTCCTGGCACTCTGATGCAGCTTTTATTGTCTTAAAAAGTGTATGCGTTGTTTGCTTGACCATATAACACAGTATTATAGAGAATTCTACTTTTATTTTGATCATTTCATTAGAAGATATAGTCCATGATATTAGAGTAAAATTCCGTGCAGTATTCTGTCTTCTAATAGTATTGGGAAAAGTCCAGATTAGAGCCGGATTTGTAGGTGGTTGTTTTGGGGTAAGATTTTCCTAAACAAAACACTCAATTTGAATACTTAGGTAAAAATGTCAGGTCAAACAGTTATAAGAGATTTAGTTTAGGTAATATAAAAAATGCTTCTTGAAGGCAAACATATGAATAGGTGATTACAGTCAAACTGAATGTCAGTTTTGTCAGATTGACATTTCAGCATGTCTGAAGGCCTGGCAGCAGCAGGTGCTTAATTCTTGGAAATGAGGGTTAGAACCAAGATTTATCAGGCACACAAGGTAACCAGCTTATAAACTATTGTAACCTATAGTAGCAGCAAAATCCTAAATAGAAAATGGCCTCAACATGCTTGAAATGATCTGCAGAGAAACTCAAAAAGTAAATTGATATGTTTTCAAATGATAATAATTCAGAAAGTATCTAATCAAAATATGAGATGGGGGTTGAAATAAAAAAATATTTTAATGGTAAAAATTAGAATGTAAATAATTTTAAAAGTAAGAAAAGAAAATAAACGCATTAAAATGGTGAATTTCTATTTATAACAGAAATAGTGCTATTATCTTGTCAGGACAGTGAAATAGGAAAGGAATCTAAGAATAGAAATTTGTCATTTTCAAATACAAATTAATGTAATAGGAGGGATCTATGCTTACGTTTATACAACTGAAAAATATTTTTTCAATAATAAGAATTATTATTTTTTAGATTTAGATTTTATTTTTAAAGTCAGGTTTAACACTTTTAGTAATTGATGTGATTTTTGTATTTTTAAAATCATAGTTTTATTGTTTTTTAATATTCCTGTGTGTTTTTGTTCATTTTTAAATGCAATTAAGTAACTGTTGTATCTATTCAATATTATGTTAGTTTCACATTTATTTTATTATTTTAGTTTATATTTTAGTTTGTTTTGATACTTTTAGTCAAAGCTTTAAAATATATTCTATATTAAAATATTTTCTTTGAAACGAGCTAAAATTATATAATGGTTAAACTGTTAAATAATGCTGAAGATATAATTGGCATTAAAGAGCTTGATTATTTATGGCAGACAATACAACTGCACAGCACATAAAAAAAAAACAACATAAAAATACCAGGCCTTATTTATGAAACCTTTGTAAATATAGGAATAAATTCTGAGTAATTTCTGCATAACAGACCTTCATGAAAACTCTCATGCAGATTCACAAAAGGTGTCGTTAACATCAGATTTGACAGTTAAACGTGTATGTTAGTAAGTTCCAATCATTTGTAAATATTGTGTATTTGTCAACTCTAGTATATTTATTTCCATTAATATCATTCTTTGTGGTTATTTTTCTAGCCTTGCAGTGACTGATCCGGGTGGGATCCCTGAATGGTCATCATGAAAGCAGGCAGTTCAAGGTGCGCTTTCTCCCTGGGCTTCCTGGTGGGCAGCTGTAGCTTGTACTTCTTCCTGAGGCAGGTTTGGTTTGAGGAGAGCTTCAGCTGGCAGAGCAATGGCAAGAGCAGCTTGTCTCCTCCAATAAGCCAAGAGCAAAACACCTCCAACCTTACCTGGAGAGTTGAAGGATCTGCCCTAATCAACCTCAAGCATCCTAACGAGCCAGGTGTGTACTATTTATCTTACATACAGTCAAACATTTTTCATGAATTTGGTGACAGCATCAGGAGACTACAGACTATCAGCAAAGTATTTATAATATTTTCATTATTGTCATATATTTAATCAACGTTATTTGACATTATCATGATGAATTTTTTCTGACAGTTTATCTGAGTTCCATATTTTGTTTCCCTATTGTAAACTATAGCGTGTGAAAATGTGAGAAATGTGTGAATAAGTTTTGGTTTGAGTGTACAGCAATAGGTGTAATCTAATATGAAGCACTTCAACATAATATACCTGTATGTCGCAAGGTCTTCACTTTATATGCTTTTTACATTAGAAAATGTGTAAAAAGTGTATTTTGCAGTTACTATAATATTTTAAAAGTGTACTAATCAATATTTTTTTTAGTATTGGACTGAAATGCTAACACTGCATAATGAGCAGCATAGCAGCAGCGTTATACTGAAGAAAGTGTTTTAAGTTAGCAATGCCATTGTATTCACTGTCAGCCATGATTAATTTATTACATGGAGTGTCAGATAACATGGATGCATCTGAGATGAAGCAGGTAAATACAATGTTTGTTGTCCGACAAATTACATAAATCACTTTGAAATGTTATGACTCAATGGTGATGGAACATTTTTGATTAAGGAAAGATTAAATGTGTTTCTTTAATATAGACGCATTTTACAACAGTGGTATTTAATCTGATATTGCTGCAGAAAAGCATCTTTTGGGCTTATTTACTCTCTGTTGTACTAGTAATTTAACACTATTTAATCCTTTAGCTTCCACTTTTTTTTTTTGTTGAATTGTATTTCTGACAGCACTTTTTGTTTGTTTGTTT
>CAIGQV010019951.1:15481701-15547080 GCA_903798115.1 Danio jaintianensis
TTATTTATACAACAGTTCTGTCTGGTTCTCGAATTAATTATTATATAAATATAAAAATTATTATATATATTTTATTTTATATATTTTATGACACAAGCTGCTAATAATAAACCCAAAATATTATTTTAAAGCAAATGGTCTGTTTGCTCACTTGTAAACATATTATCATCTCAGCGTCTCTTGTGTCTGTTTTTCTCCTACAGGGTCCACAGTGCTGCTCTGATCTGGCAGTGTCTTTCCACTACGTAGATCCTGTGCTCATGTACACTCTTGAATACTACACTTACCATCTGAGGCCGTTCGGCTACCAGTACCGCTACCAGCCTCCAGTGCCTGCTGTCCTGTACTCACCGTTCCAAACTGTGAAAACCACCACAGAAACTCAGAGATCAGAGGAGCGTGCTAAAGAAAAACCAGCTTCAACAAACACAATGAATCCCAGAGCTGAAGAAGTGAAGACGACTGAAACAAGTCACAAAGTCACAAATGCTGCCCAGGCGAGAAACACAACCCACAGACGTGCAGTGTGATTGTGTTTCTTTGTGAATGGAGTGTTCTGTAAATCCGAAATGAAGGGACTGACTAATGTGAATGGTAAACTTGTGTAGCATTTTCTGTGTACTATGCATGTGATGTATTGGGTACAGATTTCAGCTGATTACCAAAAGGTAAAGTGTCCTCCACTAACATTGGAAACCTTTAACATGAGCAAAAAAAAAAAAAAAAGCCTTTATTGTTTAACCATTTGATCTTTTCATTTAACCTTGTGATCTTTTTGATCTTTTCAACATTAAGACATAAAAAAACAACACAGTTTAATCAAAAGACAAATATCTGTTCAAATATATGTGCATCACATCTATTGGCAGCAATTAAAAATTTATATATATTCCCGTTGATATGTTTTTAATGCACCTGCGTTGTAAAAAGCGATTAGTTACTTAAAAAAGTGTGTAAACCTTTTGCCCTAAAAGCTACAAGTTGACTTTAAAACTTGTCTTGACAAAAAGTTGACATTAACAAAAAAATTTACTTAATTTTTAACAAATTATTCACAGTTCAATTACTTAATAAATTTAAAGACATAGTTCAGGCCAAAATGAACATTTACTTACCATTTACTCAACCTCAAGAGGTTATAAACCTTTATGAGTTCCTTTCTTCTGTTGAACATTAAAGAAGATATTATGAAGAAAGCTGAAAACCTGTAACCATTGACTTCCATGGGAAAATAAATACTATGGAAGGCAATAGTTACATGTTTCTAGCTTTCTTCAAGATATATTCTTTTGTGTTAAACAGAAGAAAGAAACTACAAGTAAACGCTGTGTAAATAATGACAGAATTTAAATTTTTGGGTGAACAATACTTTTAAGGCTATGGGAAAGTGAGATCAAGATATGTAAAATAAACTTAGCGCTTTTAACAGTGTGGGTGACCATGAAGAGGAAATTGTTCATGACTTCCTGTTTCTCAGGTCTATAAATGTGAGGTGACACATAGACCAAACTCACTCAGTTCTTCTTCACAACATAAATAAACAGATCAGAAGGTGACAAAAGGTTGGTGAGCTTCACATAAAGGGAAGTACATCTCAGCAGTAGAAACACTGGGATTTTCACTATCAGGACAATGATTTTGATACAATGTTATCAGTCCAAATGGAAGTGTTATGAATCAGCCTGGAAGAGGACGACTGTTCGTTCTGTCTTTACTGAATGTAGATCAATAGTTCAAATGGCCAAAAATCTCCAAGAATCACAGCTGGAGAATTGCAGAAGTTTCAAGAAAAATGCTTGTGCTCTCACTCAAAATAAACTTAGCATAGCATCCTAATATTTTTTTGAGCAAAGGTGTAAAAAAACAATTAAAAGCCTTTTTGTATTTACCAAGTGTGCCAGTATTAGTTGAGGGCACTGTATAGGTTCAAACCTTAACAAAGATCAAAGCCAGTTACAGTATGCTGGTAATAAGTGAACTGTAAGTCACTTTGGATACGTGTTTGCTACTTACTGTATGTCTCTTGCTGTTGGAATAAATTGTTTTATTGCCTTCTGGTCTAAGTATAGGACACATTGTTTATTTCATTCTAAAAATTCATAGACACAAAGGGCTTTAGTATTTAATCAATGAGACAAAAAGCAGTATACAGTTTGTCATGAGTCAAATACTCAGTGCTTTGGCAAATGTATCAAATTGTACATTTTTTATTTGGTCGTTTGAGTGTGTTGTGAGCATTTAAGTCATAAAACGTAAGATCAGGTAGCCTAGATAATATCTTTATTTACAAAATTCATGTTTTACATTAGACAGCAAAAATAACTTTTAATAAATATATATAGAAATGCATGGGATGTAAATGGAGATTTCAATTTGGCATTGTAAGATGTAATCAAATGTATAATTTGCAGTACAATGAAACAAATCACACCATAGGAAATCATGTTTATTAGATTCATCTTGTATAAATTGCTGTTGCTCTATCACATGTGTAAAATAGATTATGACTTCTTGTTGTTGCTCCAAAGAAGTTTATTGAAAAGAAGCTGTCGTGACAGGGTGGTGCAGACGATTCAGTGGATATGAAATATTTTTTTGCCTATAACCCACGACGAAACCTGTAAAAATTTTGAAAAAGATCACACATTTATTAAAATATAGGAAATGACGTTTTGTAATATCTTCAGAAAGCCTGCAGGTGGCAGAACAGCCTTAGTGAGTAACCGCAGACGCTCACCTCAGTTTGCATTTGTTGAAGAAGATTCCTCCGCTTGGTTCTGGGTACTCTTTCCTCCATTGACGTCCGGATTCTGACAACACAAATAACAGTAAGTTTGAGAGCCTTGATAAACCGACAGCGTTGGCATTAATACTAGGCTACTATGTAGGCAAATTTGTTCAGTTAAAAAATCTTTGCAAATTGTGTAATTCTCACTACACCTTGTTATATATAGACGCCAATCAGAAAGAAGTTTAAATTGCACTATAGCCTATTAACACAAAAAGTAATCAATTTCGAATCGGTACCTCACTGAAAGTAATAAAAACGTCAAGTCTAAGTGAGTCAGATATTGATTCTGTCACCGATAGATGATGTAAAATACTGCATTCATTAAATTCAAATTGATAACTCGTGTGTCTTTATGATCAATTTGAGAGTCATGTTTGTTCGTTGTCCTGAAGCAACTTTGTTTTTGATTCCTCACAAAGAACCGACTCATAGGAGTCGTTTGTGAATCAAACTCCTAAACAAACCAGCAACGCGTCCAATTTGTAGACGTCTTCAAATGTGTATTCTCAAAATGAGTATTCTCACTTCGCTTTGCTGTAAACCTGCAAACTATCAAGTTCACAACAGTCATCTAAAGGTACAGTCACTTTTGTGTTTCACAAACATCAGTGAATTGAAGCGAAAAGCTGTTTACCAGGGTCAGCGCTTCGTCGACCCATGAGTCCAACAAAGATATCGTGCATTTCCCCTGAAAGACAACATGTATTCAGATTTCTTCTGTTATTATTATTATTACTATTTTTGAACAGAGGATATGTGAGAGCACACACACACAACCCAAAATATCTTACTTTTACGTTGGGGTGGCATATCATCTGTTTCTGTGAAAAAAACAACACACATTTAAGACACGTCAACAGGAAAGTGAAGTGAAACTGTCACAAAATTACAACAGCAACAACAAGAAAAATCTGTTCACTCACCGGCGTTTCTGCGCCCCATTAATCCGACGAAACTGTCATAATCTATGTCATTATACCTCTTCAGCAAGTTATGAGTCGACATCCGAAAACTTGGACTCTCCTGTGCGTATAAATAAGGTTCTATTTTAAAACCAGGGTAGCCTAATCCTTTATATTTATAGCTATTAGATGCTCATAATCTGTCACTTACGCCTGAAACTGATCTTTGAGACTCTGACTGCTGACAGCTCGACTCACTCCATCGGGTTTCCAGCACCAAAACCAAGAACAGTAACACAAGTCCACGGTACATCTTTACAGATTATTCTGTGGAGAAAATATGCAGAACACTAAAGCAATTTACAGCATTTGATATCATATTCATTTATTTACCACACTTGACTTGGTGATATTTAAATTAGAAAATGAAAACTGCAGTCATTCTTGATTTTTCATTCGCAGGGAAAAGCTTTGTGAAATTGATTAGAAAGCAAGAAAAGCTAAAACATCTTAATAAAATTGTAGCTTGCAATGCAGAATATTTTACAGGTATTTTACTCACCTGAGCTGAGGATGAAGATCTGTAGAAAAGAGCTCAGTTCCAGTTTCTGCTTGCGGAGTTAAATCCTTTTGTGATGGACTATCAGACAAGAGATAGAGACAGGGATTCTCTCCTGTCTGATTGTTAAATGATAGCAACATGTGCGTAAATCCAATCAGATGTCGCAGTGTAGGTGTGGTTTAAGGGTTTGTAGTCTGCATCAGCGATGACCATGCAATTGAGATCCTGACATCATAGGCGTGAGGCATTCCTTAAAAGGACAAACCAAATCCCCTTTTGTCAAACCCCTACCATCAATTACTCAGATATGAATTCTTGCAACTTTAATCCAAAATCTGAAACTTTGCCAGATTTTTTCCCCTAACGAATATCAGCCATGAAACATGATCTCCCACATCCGACTCAAACATTTGCGTGAGAGCACGTCTAAATGTCATGTTTGTTGACTCATTAAGATTATGCTGATATGTACCCAAATGCTACTTTTCTGTGCTAAGTAGGGCCTTTTTGTCATATTTTCCTCCTGGCTGCCTAATTGGTGCTGTCGCTGGCGAGAATGTAATCTCTCAAGGAAGCAATTACACAGATAGAGCGGTGGATGATGAGGACGGTGTATCACGGACTCTATGGACATCTTGAGGGTGCATCTAACTGGCCTGGCGACATGCAGGGTTGATTAGTGGGAACATCCATTAGTTGCTGCCCACACTCAGTATGCAGCATGCAAAAGGGCAGCTGCTCTTTGAAGTTCCTGTTGGAGAGCAGATTTGATCAGTTCATCAACAGAAGCCAATGATTGCAACAGCCCAGGCAGTACTAACCCACTTATACATCAGCATAATAAAACCTGTGAGACTCCGACATAGTTGTTAACACTGAAATTCGCTATTGTTGAACTTTTTTTTTTTTTTTTACCTACACTAATATTTTCTAAACAAAAACTTTGACATTTAATTGTGGATACTGTTTATGGGGATGTTCACAATACTTTAATAAAGCATAAACCAAACTGACAATGTCTCTTAAATTGCATTTTAATTAGGCATTCTCCAGTCAATCGCTGCAGATTAGTTTCGGTTGATAATTGCACTCTATGACTCAAACAGTAGCCACTAATTTCACCAATCAAATGAATAGCAATTTCATAACATAACAAACAGGAGGACCATTGAAAAAAAAGGTTTAAAATTGCCCTATAGAGTTAAGCTGAACTGCTACGGCTGCCACAACTGAAGTCAAATGTAAAACTGAATGAAAAGTCTCAGTTTTTCTTTTTTTGTTTTTCAGTTTTTTTTATCTCAGGATAACATGATTTGCACAATTATGAAAAACAAGCATATCCACTTCCTTTTAATGTAGAAAATGAACCCAAAATGTCACAAAGATGGTCACTGATAATCTTATCCTGCTGATGTAATTTGAAGCCAGAGTCTTTGCAGTTGATTGCAGCTCATATAATCTATTAAAAAAACGTTAGTGATAACCAGCTCTTTCCCCACATAGCTAACAGCGTTAGGCTTGTTCCCATAGATAGCTAGCCAATGACAATTGTCTACCAATTACCCCATGAAGCACAAATTTAAATTAATGAACTATGGCGGTTAGTAGGCGTTTAGTCATTTATATAAGAATCTGTTGAACACTGCAGTGTTTATTCTGCATGAACTATGCACACTGATGATAGATGCCAAATGCATAAATGTAGATTACGTCAATATATAATATACTGTATATAAAATAAAGTTGTGTGAAAGATCTGACTTTTCTGTAGGTTTTTAAACTTAATTAATTTTGCCTCAATTTAAAGGTTCCGTGAAGTACTTTGAAATGTTTATTCAATGTTTGACGTTATCTCAACTGATACATGAATACATTAATGGGACATATATTAGCCCCTCCCCTTTTAAAAAACAGCCAATATTGTTTAGTTTTTATCACAGCTCTGCCAGTTACAGTGATTGCGCTCAAGCACATCAAATGAAAAGCAAATGAGAAACGTCTTGAAAGGGGCGGGACATGTCAGATACTAGAGAGCGTTTGATTGGCCAGGAGATTTGACGAGAAACTGAAGTATGAGGTGATGTCAAAAAAAAAATCTATTTAGGCGAAAGTGACAAACTGCAAGCTTTGAATGTTTATATTTTTAAAATGTGAATTTTGTCACTATTTTGGAGCAAACTAACTTCTAGATATTCTTAAGACTAACATACTAATACTAACATCAAAAGAACTTGATCTTAATTTCACGGGACATTTAATGCCTCAAGGCAGAGCTGAAACTTTTAGATTTGTATACTATAGTTATGTTGTTAAATGTTGCACTCACTCCAAAAATGTATGTCTTTCTCTTCATTATATTTGTTTTCCAATCCTACGATAGATACATTTATGTGAGATGCAGATTGGGATGGAAATATTTGACCTGATATGATGCGTACGTCAAGAACAGACATCGCTCAACCTGGTATGAAAATTACTTTCGGTTTGAAATGATTTTTCTTTCTTAAGCCTACTGATAGATATTTGTTCTTGTTTTAATCATAAACATCATGCTTCATTTTGTTCTGTTTCACTGAAAACAAGACTCTTTTGTCATGCTATTTTGTTTCTTTAATAGACACTGGACAACTTAAAAACATGACAAAAAAAGAATTAAATTCTGAGGTGGAACATCGCTTTGTTACAGTGTTATCAGAAGCTTCAGTAAAATTTGTATTCACATTGGTAGTTATTCAAACCTTAAGGTATTTTTTGTAACATAATTTAAAAAGGAATAAAGACTACCTACAACTCATTGTGTGCTCCCTGGAAATTGGTTTCTAGATAACTTATTGACATATTGTAATGCATAATTTGGAGAGAACACATTTTCTTTTCTTGGTCTTGGAAAAAAAAGTCTTAAACTGACCTTGAGAAACCCTGAAGATTAGAGGTTTGTGATATTAGAGACCAAACCATTCATTTCAAGCTTTTATCTTTAAACAATGTTGCTCTCTACCATTTTGCGATCAGTATTAAATGAGACTTTGAAATGCCTAATGTTTTTGTAGTGTTGATAGGGGAGAATAAATATCTGCATGCAAATTAGTTTGCAAATAGAGGGCATGTTGTAAATGATAGTCAAGAGCATCTGTTGATTGGGAGCCCTACAGAGAAAAAAAAAACATTGGGATGTTTTAAATATGAATCAAATTTACAGTCCAATTTTGTTTAAATTCAGCATTTCACCGGAATGTCTGGTTATCCCGGCATCATGCTAATAAAGCAAACAAAGGAGCCAGGGTTCTATCCACATGCCAATTATATGTCACTGCCAGGGATGTTGGCGAATGCGCTGTTCCTCTACTATACAAACAATGTGTCTTTCATAATGCTTTTGATGCAGATGTTTGGACTTCATCGCAGGCTGTGTTGATCCACAGGAGGCCATCACTGCCAGTGTTCAGGGCAGACCTAGCTTTGACTTGCCATCTACAACAACAAAGGGCAGGTCGGAGTTCCAAATGGCTGGTTTTCCCAAAGGTTAGCGGATTAGCATTCTGATGTTTTAGTAATGAGTCCCATCCCATATATGTCTCTTCCTGCTCTGCGTGGATCTCGCAGCGGGTCAGATTAAGGATATGGGGATGGATGGGAGCAGCAGTAGGGGAAGAAAAAGTAATTAATTGCATTCTTTCATAATTAATGACTTCTTCTTTCCCTTAATCACAGAGCCACATCCTGGGAGTATCAATGAGAACACCATAGGGCTGTTTATTTGGAGCATGCTAGGGTGGAGTGCCCTGCTGCTGAGAGGATGACGACAGGAAGAGGATGCCTTAATGGTAAACTCATGACAACGCTGGCTATCAGCATTAGGTACCATTAAGTGCACTCAAAACGTGAGAGGGAGCTAAGAAAGTGTTTGCTGCAATTATCTTGGGTTATCATCTAAAGTATACAGTATGTTTACCGAAGAGAAACGTAAATCAGTGCAGACAAATGCAGTCCTGATGTTCACGTTTCTATTGATTTTCTGTGAGAATGATTTTTTATTTTTTTTTGCTTGATGTGAAATGGAGCAGTTACTTTATTTGTGGCAGCTGGTGTTTGGAAATTGTCTTATCTGTGCTGGCTAATGTCTTGAGCCCTTCACACTCTTTGCATGATTTGTTTGTTTTAACTCTTAGTAATGGCTGACTGTGGATGAATATACTCGAAACTACCACTAGTGGGATAGTTCATCCAAAAATGAAAATTCTGCCATCATTTAATCGCACCACTGTCAGGGTAAGTCTTTTTTACAACAGCTGCTTTTACATGGAGTATTTTAATTTACTGTAAAAAATGCTGGGTTCCACACAATTCCTTCATGTTGTCCCGACACAGATCGATTAAGTTAATTGTTTTCACAAATTTTAGTGGATTCTGCTCATTTTACATAAGTAGTTTGAATGAACAGCAAAAATAATTTTTTGAGTTTTGGTTTTAAAAATCCAAATTCAAACACCTCAATCGGAATAAACATGTCAAAACCAAATGAATAGGGCTGGGTGATTAATCAAAAAGTAATCGACATTCAGAACCTGTAATCGATCAAATTTTTCCAGGACAATTTTTTCAATTACTTTCCCTACAGTGGATTCACGTGACCCCGCTCTGTTAGCCACACTTTGCAGCCACATCCGATTTCTAGTCAAGTAGGACGATGGACCCATTCTTGAGCCTTACTTTGGATGATGATTGAAAGCTGCGCCAGAGATGCCTTGAGATGGCATATTTTCCATTAAATTAAAATGATTATTTACATTAAAATCAGCTTGAAAGGGGTGTGACTTTGCCATAAACTAAAGAAAAATAATAAATCAGTGAGGCTAATTGCAGACGGACTGCGCTTTCACACCTCACACGAAACAACGGATCGCCTACGGCAAAATCATTGCTGACCACAACTATGCATTTTCACTGCCACTGCCCAATGTATTACATTAAAATAGGATGAGGTTAACAACAAACACCTGAAACTACCTCTCATTTTTACAACTTACTGACTTTTTATGTGTTTGTAGACTCTGTTCTTAGACACCAAAGCATAATTGTTTTAAAATTAGCTTAGAACTAGTTCTTTTTTTTTTTTTTTTTTTTTTTTTTAATAAAATTCCATTCATGCTTTCAGGTCAGAAAATCACGAGATTAGTAGCAATTATTAGGGACCATAATCTTAAAACAAAACAAAACAAAACAAAACAAAACAAAAAAACATCTGTGTACAAAATGTATTTTTTCTTATAAAGGTTGTCAGTTTGCTTCAGTACAGTGACACTATGATAGCCAATTAGATAATTTAGTTTTTTTAGCATTTGCACAAAATATATTAGTAAAGACTAACATCTTGGTCAAGAGATCAGTAGGAATAATTTTTTACACTAAGGTTTAACAGCTAAACTGTTTAAATAAAATCTCAGATAGTATTTGACAATTTAATAGAACATGCATTTAATTTCCATTTTATTTAATTACTTTGTTTTTGTATCATACTATATATTGTTCTCACTTCTTAGACACCAAAGATAACAAAAACTTTACTTGAAAAATATCTAAGTTATTCCCATCAGTCTCTGCTCTGCCTTTTGTGCAATTGCTGAAATCTAACTGGGCGGCACATTTTATTGACACACTGCTTGAAAAAGAAAAATCACTTAATCTTGCTGTGGATGGTGTGAATAGCTCCATAGGGATCTATTGTTTTGATTCAAGAGCGTCATCATGTTGTACATTTACAGCATTTAATTGCGTTCAGTGTGAAAAGATCTTTAGATGGCAAATTAAATTGAACACGCATAACAACGAGGCTGTCAGGGTTTGACTTTTGGTCTTTACAGTGGCACAAACTGCATGCAGGTCCAGTGTAGATTATGTAATTTTCACAACTCAGGAATTATCACCACAGCCCAATGGTAGTTCAATAGTGTTTTCAGAAAATATCACTTTTTTTGGTCTCCCATAATAAACTCCAAAAAGGTTTGATGATGTTCGATATGGCATGTTTTTTTCAGATGGTCTAGGGCTAGGCTCCTTGATTGATCACTGTCATGGGTTTTAGATAACTAACACAAATTGTTTTATAAACCCGAGTCTGTGTCTAAGAGGGAAGTAAATGAGATTTGACACATGATGGGATAGTCACTGACAAGTCAAATTATGGGTTGCATACTTGCTCTGGAACAACAGGCTGTTGGAGATGGTTTGTTGCAAATTGGTCAAACATAGCAAGAAACATATTAATTGGAAACCAGAAGAGTGAGTGATGAGAACCAATAAACACTGCTGAGGAAAAATGAAATATGATGATTAGATTTGCTATAGAAAAATATGTTATGCTGGGGCACAAATGGTTTTTAAAGATGCATGTACCTGTAAAAAAGTTATCCAAGTTTTAATATTATCCTGTAGTTGTAATGTTGTATAAAGGGAACTATACTAGAGCCCTGTCCACTGCAAAAGGTCAATTAAATATTTAAATGTTTAATTGTTTATTACATTTACATTGAATCATTTAGCAAATGCTTTTGGCCAAAGTGACTTACAAGTTAGCAAGTTAGCATTTAAACATACTGGACATAATTAATGTATGTTAAATTAGGGATATCAAAGTTAACATTTCTTCTTACAGCGGTGATTAAATATGTTTAACATAATTGTTTGAATATTTGCTTTGAACAAATTTTATAATAGTGTGATTTTTGTGCTTTCTAAAATCTGGTCAGAAAATGTTGAGCTCGGGAGTTTTTTTTGAAAGATAATTTTTTAGATAATGTTTGACAGATTATTTCAGTACAATGGCATTATACAGTAATTGCCAATTACTATACTTTTGGGAATAAAAATGACATAATAAAACATAGCTTTTTTTAAAATAAAAAAGTATGTTTTATTTAATGGTGTTGACTTTAGGTATGTCAAAGTTAACATTTGCACATAATATTATTCATATAATATAATTTATTAAAAAAGTAAGATTAAGCTAATTATTTTAACATTCACTATCAACAAATGTGGCAATAATATTTCATTCAAAGTTCTAACAACTGGTCAAAATATTATGAAATTGGCAGCAATTGCTGCTGTATTTTATAGTTAACAAATGTATATGTTAAAATTATCATAAAGATTAAGATGAATGACATTTTTGACAGTTTCTTTAGTGCAATGGCCATTTAATAGCCATATTTTAATTTTATGGAAAAATTTGTATGATTGTTATTATATATATTCATTCATTCATTCATTTTCTTTTCGGCTTAGTCCCTTTATTAATCTGGGGTCGCCACAGCGGAATGAACCACCAACTTATCCAGCATATGTTTTACGCAGCGGATGCCCTTCCAGCTGCAACCCATCACTGGGAAACATCCATACACACTCATTCACACACATACACTACGGACAATTTAGCTTACCCAATTCACCTATACCACATGTTTTTGGACTTGTGGGGGAAACCGGAGCACCCGGAGGAAACCCACACAAACACGGGGAGAACATGCAAACTCCACACAGAAACGCCAACTGACCCAGCCGAGGCTCGAACTAGCGACCTTTTTGCTGTGAGGCGAACGTGCTACCCACTGCGCCACCGTGCAGCCCCTATTATATATATATATATATATATATATATACATACATTCATTCATTCATTCGTTCATTTTTATAAAACATTTTATGTAAACATTATACATCAGGAAAATGGTCCATCAAAGGAAAATTGTCATATTTATGGGTTCTTGGAATGAAAGAGTAAAAAAAAAAAAAACTTGATCTACATGACGCAATAAGCTCTGTCAGAAGCATCCCCTTACGTCAGCAATGCTGCCCCCATTTCTCCTATGTCCGAGTGGACTTGACATGAGAGAGGTGGAGTCAATAACAGCCTTGCACACCTAAAGATAATGCTGCCTTCAAATCTGTCTTGAAACAGCAAGCATGACTCTCATTCTTAGACGTAAGGACAATGAACATGTCACAACCAAAAATAAAAAGTAATAATGCATTCAAATGAATCTAATCATGTTTTTTTTTGTGTGCGAGTTACACTTAGCCTTAGCCTTACACCTAGTCATAAAATGCAGCTAAATCCAAGAACATTTTATATACTGTAAGTGTTCATAACCGCAACCTCCATAAATAAAATTCATGACCTGCCAGTTGCAAATAAAGCAACAAAATGACCTCCAGGTCTGTGCAGATGGTATCGAATTATGGAGGCAGGAGGCTGTTGTCCGTCGCCTCTGCTGTGTTGGCAGTTGCTACGGAAGGCCACAAAACCCCTATTTCTGCGACTTTGTATTGGACTTTCCACATATTTCAGTTCAAAGCCTCGTGTCTATTGAAGCGTCAGAATGGACTCGAGCTCAAGGATAGAATGACAGCCTGTCCTCAACCTCGCTTCCCCTCGCAGGTTTTTCATGCACACCGGAGGAAAAGCAGCAAAGAAGCAAGTGTCAAAAAGAGGCAGGAGAGTGTTGTAGAAAGCCGATAAAAATTTGAGAGTTATTAAAAGCCAGACTGGAGGAGGATCAACGCAACAGCAAGGCTTAAGGGAGCTAAATGTGAAGACAGGTTTCGACGGGGCATCCAAGGGTTGATGGCCAATGGTGGCTGCGGTGTGTAAGGGACGTGTCTGACAGTGGGGTGAGCTCAATGTAGCTGAGAATCCCCCGCTGCTCGTGTCACCCCGAGGCGACATGGCAGAGATATAAATAAAACGGACAAGAGGAAGCCCAGTCCTTTCCCCTGCATGTGTGACCTCACACAGGCGTTACGCTAATTTGATTGATTAGCTGGAATAACTTGTGAGACTTAGTCATATCCCCCTTTCGAGTTGCTTTTGCCCACAGGTCTGAGGGAGAAACTGCGATCTCACATTGCCGGCTTTCAGAGTTTTATGGTCATCTAAATGTTAATTTAAGTCTGATTGCGGCCTCTCTTATCGAAAGAATTGAACATTCTGCACTTAGAGACATTTAGGGTTGTTAGGCAGCGTGTTTTGTCGTTAAGCCACATTGCCCATCTGTTGCATGCATATCTCTTCATCACAGGGTTTCACAGCACAGAATGGATCAGTCTTTGTGCATAAGTGGAAATGCTGTTTAGAACAGTCAGTTCAGTCTGTCATAGAATGCTGTGTCCAGTGTGTGATATCAGTGTTTGATGAGCAGGGGTTTTGGACATTTTGATCTTCAGCAATCAGCAGGTCTTGGTCTGTTCTAATTGTATCTTTCTTGCTTTTTTATCATGTATTATTCCTGTCACCTATAAGTCTACTGGTCCACTTAAGAGGTCACAAAGTTACCTTGATTTTAATGCTGGAGTATTGACTAAATCCATTGTCTGTGTAATAAAACAACACATACAGTAACCTTAAATGTTTAAAAAGTAAATACTGACATAAAATCTGACATAATACTGCAACATTACAGTTACAAAATAATAATAATAATAATAATAATAATAATAATGTGTTGACATAATTTACGTATTTGTTTAACCAGAAAAGTTTCGTGCAATGTCTCTTCTGATCTCTTCTGAGGACTGATAAAGATGGGCAGCAGAAAATATATGACAAACTCCATAACCCCACACATAAAAAAAAATGCAAACACGAAATCTCATAAAAGCTCATTTCATACACTCTAAAAAATGCTGGGTTGTTGTAACCCATTATTGTGTCAAATATGGACAACCCAACCATTGGGTTAAAAAGTGTCATTTAGATTTAATTGAAAAATTAATTCAAAGGTGGGTTTCTCCATATTTGACCCAACGCTGCGCTGGGTAATGACCCTTTTATTTATACGACACTGTTTTAATTTAAAAGCAGAAAGGTTTTTGGCCATTCATTCACACAACAATGGAGTTTTGGGGGCCTGAAATCTAAAACATTTAAAGACAGGTTTCAAAGTAGTGTTAATTAATTTTAAACTTCAATGTCAACCAAAATAACAATGGTGAACTTCATATGGTGTTTATGCTACTTAATGGGCAATCTTGATTGTTTGTATTCACTTCCATGTTCAAGAAACCACTTGTTGCATGTAGTGTTAAAGTGAGATCTGAATATTGAATTCAAGCAACTGTGAGAACAGGGATCTATACACAGCAATTTTCAAAAATGCACAGAAGCAAACTTTTCATTGTTAGTGCATCTTGTAAACATACTTATACTTGTCAGGCTTTTTACTTGATAATTCTCAAATGGTTGTAATGGTAAGCTAGTGATTACAGAACAAGATCAATACAAAAGCCTGACAAATGTCTTGAAATACAACATCTGAACAGTGTATTTAGGTGTGGTAACTGTAGTATAAGCAGAAATACTTGACCCCCATCTAAAATAATGCACACTGCATTATTTTTTTCAAATTATTCAAAAACTCATCTTCAATTATTCCTTACATAATGCATAAGCATAATGGTTTAAATGCCTCACATGAAGCAAAAAATAAAAGCCTTTTGTGTCGTCTTTGTTTTTCTCATAGGAGGAATGCAGTCCCAAAATGACTTAACAATACGAAATCAGAGATGTCATTCACATTAATTTTGTGCAGATCTAAGATGGCGGTGCCCTTTAAATTCTGTATTTTTTTTTCCAGTGATTTGTAATTAAGGTATTTAGGTGCTGATTAGAGCAGCAGGGACAAGCTCAGTCACAGTGATTGTCACAGTAAACAGATCCTGTGTATTGAGCAAGGCTCCTCACAGGCATCACCTGGGTGCACTACTCTATAAATACATTAGACATGGATTTAGAAGAATTAACAATATTCTGATGTGTAATAGATTCAACTAAAGTTTTTGATGTGCATACAGAGTTATGCATTCAAAAAGTAACTTTTAGGTTGTTTTCTACAACCAGCAGGCTTGAGTTTCCTGAAAGTGCAGGGAAATGTTCTGTTATGTTATTTTTAAGGTTAGATCTTTTGTCTGAAGTCTTCTTGAAGTAAATTGATGTGGTACTGAAATAGAAAGTAAGAAATGTTATTGATAGATTTTGTCACCCATCCATTTTGTGTGGATTATAATATTTTGTAAATATTGTATTTTTGTATATTTTGTAATATTAGACATTTTATATGTATTGTATGGAAGCGAGCAGCTCAGACATTTTGCAAAACCTTTCTTTTAGTGTTTATCAGGAAGGAAAAAATCAAATGGGTTAGGGTGAGTAAAAGAATTTAATTTATTCTGTGATTAACTGTTCTTTCATTATTTTCTGAAAGCTTTTTTGATGCTGGCATGTTGATTTACCTCAGGAAATAATTTTGACTTGTCCTTCAGGAACACATTTTAATTAGATGAGGCTAACGCTTTGGGGAATTTAAAAGTAGAAACTTGAAGCTTGTGTTTTTTTTTTAAAGTATTAATTCTTAATTATTCTAATCTCATCCCAATTTGTATAAACATTTTAAAGTGTGTACTTTTAATGTGTACCACTTGACCCTATTTACCTCAAATTTGCTCTATTTTTATGTTAATGAATACATTTGTGTATTTACCTTTTTTGATAGAGCTAATGGTGCAGAAATTGTGGCAGAGGACAAAAAGAGAAAATATCATAGAAAAGCTTTCTATGATATCTCTCTAATCTTTTTCTATGACACTTTTCCTAGTCGTGTTGACAAAGTTTATGCATAACATTACCTATTGGTTTTTATTTTATTTTATTTGCAGTCTTTGCAGGCTGTATTCTGTTCAGAAATAATAATTCCTTTGTCGGATTTCGTCATTCCTCCAATTTGAGGGCATTGGAGCAATGAAGGGTGAAGGAGAGGGAGATATTAACCATCATTATAACCAAGAGCTGCTGTTGCACAATGGCTGGCATTAAAGAACATACATTTATTAATGAATAAACTTTTACTGCAATGTAAAAAAGCAGGGTTCCACACAATTCATTCATGTTGTCCCAACACAAATCCATTAAGTTAACGTACAGGAACACATTTTAATGGATTTAGCATAAAAACAATCTCCAAATTGTGTTGTTTCAGCTCATTTTAAATAAGCAGCTTGAACAAGCAGCAAAAATATTTTTTGAGTGTGTGTATAGACTAATATACATGAAAATTTTGTTTGAATCTTTATTGTACAAATGAAAAAAATACAGCTTGCCTTAAAAATGTAAAGATCACATTGCAGCCCAAAAATACTAATTAATTATACTATCCAATTTTCTGCAAGAAACCTTTTAAAGACATGGAAATCATTTAAAATATAATACTATTTAGCATGAACACTTATTTTTATATGTTTTAATTTAAGTACATTTAATTAAGTAATTTTAAGTACAGGCCAGTATACTGTAGATATGTTTCATTTTTACATAAATATATGAAACATTAATTCTTAGATATTTTGTCATTTCACAAACCTTTTTGAAATGTTAAAGTAGATACTTTGCTTGCTTTCTATTTTTTTTTGTACTTGTGGACACCAAAATGACATTCCTCATCTCCACCTATCTACATACTTAAAACACAGATATTTTCATTCATTCATTCATTCATTCATTCATTCATTCATTTTCCTTCGGCTTAGTCCCTTATTTATCAGGGATCGCCTCAGTGGAATGAACCGCCAACTATTCCGGCATATGTTTTACACCCATACACATCTCTCATTCACACATACACTCATACACTATGGCCAATTTAGTTTATTCAATTCACTTATACCGCATGTCTTTGGTCTGTGGGGGAAACCAGAGCACCCTAAGGAAACCCACGCGAACACGGGGAGAACATGCAAACTCCACACAGAAATGCCAACTGGCCCAGCCGGGACTCGAACCAGTGACCTTCATGCTGTGAGGCGACAGTGGTAACCACTGAGCCACCGTGCCCCCTACAGATATTTTCCTTTTTATTAATATTTACAGAGTGTGGTCTATTTTATAGATAGATTTTTGCTGTTTATAACGACTGACCATACTCAAGTAAAGCATCTTGTGAGTGAAGTTAATTTTGAATGGCTCTTTGAAGTTGTTATTTTTGAGCATTGAAGAATTCTTTGATGATTTTTCTCCTATCAAAGTCAACTGCATATGCATCATGCCAATTGAAACGTACTTGTGAAACACATCATGCGAATTAGTTCTTCAGTGTGTCTTTGTGATGTTCTACGATAGCCTGGTCCAAGTACTCCTTCGAAATTGCATCTGCCCCCTAGACCTACGTCTTATTAAACAGTTCTGTCATCTAAACTGAAAATTACATTAAAAAATAAATGTACTGCCCACATTAACCATTAGATGTAGAAATGTCTCAAAGTCTCAACGTTGTAATGAGGTCAGCATCCTTTAATACCACTTCCATCAATTCAGTCTTATTATCTATACTAGGTTATTGATGGGTTTCATTCATTGGGTGATCAGTTTTTTTTTTCTTATGTCAGGTTTCTGCTATATTTGAAAAGGATGTTTCATCCTGGAACGCTTATGTCGGTACATGTGTCTTAGCCCTTCAGACAGGAAATGGTGTTGTGGCTCAATCAGTGTGCGAAGGGCTCTTATGCAAAATATCCCAGTGCCTTATTCCAGTCATATTACACCATCCGTGATTGACCCATCCTTTCCCAACCGGCTCCTCCACGAGGGCCTTGATGCTCTCAACTCCTTTACACCTCTTTTATTTCCTCCAGCACTCATCTAAAATGTTTAAAGGAAATTGCAATACGACAGGGATCAGTATAGGCCAAGCAATAACTGCAAGTCAGATTGGAAGGGATTAAAGTTATCTGACTGCCATTATGCATTGGCTGATTGCAGGAGGGAGATCAATCTTTACCAGATTTGTTCTCATCCCTGTTTCTGCGTGCTCAATCTGTTCCAGCTCTGATGTTGCACATTGTTTGACACCTACGGGCCGCAATCCTTTCAGTGGCCAATCGGTTGCAGCCGACGACGTCCATTAAATATTAAGATGCCTCTCAATCCTGCAATTATTCAAGAGCGATCGCTTCCAGACTGCACCATTTTGTGATGATCAACATTGTTCCAGGCTCACATTAGCTTCGGAAAGCAGAGTTTAATGTGTCTCCGAGACTGAACGATGAATGCACCAATAAACAACGTGGTCAGACTTGTGAATAACCAGTAGGCCCTGCGGCACTCCGGAAGGTGATTTATTGCTAAGGCAACACACGCCTTCTCTAGGGGTAAAGGCCATGGGTGTAAAAGTAATTTCCAAAGCAATAATACAGCTCTCACCTGCTCATTACTTTTGACATTTTTCTCTTTTGTTTCATTTTTGGAAGAGGACAAAAGAATTGAGTGCCTATTAAAGACATTATTCATGCAGCTCTGTGGACTCCAGATCCATTACGTACACACAGGTATGATTATTGCTTGGAAAACGTTGCCTAATGGTTTCTGACAGAACACAGTGGAGAACTTCTCCTTGCGCTCTGCCCTTCAAATCTCTCATTAAGCTTTTGCAATGAAGCCCGGGTCATATTGCTCATACAGATTTCAAGTGAGCTATGGTCCACCGAGGAAGCTGTCATAATAAAATTTTTCCATAAATACGCCATTAAGAAATCTGTCTCTCTTCTGTTTGCTTTACTGCATGGTTTGACGCTTTATGTTCTCCATATGTGTTATGTGGGGTAGAAGAGCGTGTAGTTTTCCTAACAAAGCTCGCATCTGAAGTGGCTGTGATTGGTCTTGGCTCACACTGTTGTTGTTGTATTCACTGGTTGGAGGCCTGTCAGTTAGGATAAAGATGCCCAGCGTGTGAATAGATGCCTTTGTAGGGCTGTAGATATTGATGCTTTAGGCAAAATTTGAGTTTAATTGATGCCTTTCACTTGTAGGGTCACGCTGGTCGAGAAAGATAGAGGAAAATAAATAAATAACATGGTGAATGTAGTCTGTCAACAGCCTTGACATGGCTAAGATGCATAAATAGGAAGTAAGATTAACGGTGCGGTGATGATGCGTTACCATGGCCTGAGTGAAACGTCTAATTGACTAATTTTCTAAAATATAATACAGCTTGTTTTATTTGTATGAGCCGTGGAAATGTCTCATTAAGTTGTCTGTGCAAACAGAAAGAAAGGAACGCAGTTCGTATCTGATCATCCTCTGCCTCATTAGCTGAGTTAAATTTTCAATTAGAGATGTAGCTAACGATGTCCTTCGTGTCACTTCATATTACTGTGCATTATATGAGAGATGATGACAGCTTTATATTATCTGGTGCGCATTTGCAGCTCTCGGATTATTCATTACTCGCTATGATACTCTTAAGCAGATGCGCTCATTGTTCTAGATCTTTATCAGCGCATTGTGTTTTTCTGTGTCCTTACATTAGTTTTCTTGTGTAGAATGTTCCAGGGGAAAGGCTGACAAGTTGTTGATCTCATTATTTCCATCGCCTACGCTCTACATGCGCATATGTATGCAAATGCAATACATTAATACACGCAAATGCTCAGACAAGATTGATGACCATTGGCTTCCCAAATGGCTGTCCCTTTATAATGGGCAACTGCCATACGAGCTGCCCAGTGCATGATGATTTGATTATTGTCATAACGCACACAATGACAGTAAACAGCCTTTCCTCTATCCATCTATCTAAGACCACCTAGAACACCCAAGTATCGTCACACGTTGTCCAGAAAAAAATTTGTTTTTGAGTGAAGGTCAGTGAAAGAAATGCTTCTTCTTTTTTTTTTTTTTTTTTTTTTTTTTTTTTTTAAATACAATGTCAAACTAGAGGCTAAATGCTGCTTTATTTAACTTTTTTTTATGTTCTCACAGTGGATTGTTATTAGATTTAATTAACTAAAACCATAAAACTTTTTCGTTGCTTGATATGACATAATTGCTAACTAAAATAAAATGTACAAAAAACATACACATTTTATTTGAAATGAAAATGAACATACTAATAAAATACTAACAATATTTATTGTAAAAAGCGCTACACAACTAAACTTGAATACAAATGACAATGAAAATACTAATAAAAAAAAACAAAAAAGTTTTAACAAAACAAAAATATAAAATTAAATTATATAAAAAAATATTTAATTGTAATGTTTAATATTTGCATAATACTGAATTTAATCGATTCTGTTTTAATTTATTACTCAGACTTTAAATCTTAGTTCTTTTATTCCATTTTCATCCTTTAAAATTTAAGTTTAGTGATTAGTACATGATCACTGTATTTGTTTTTAGTTTTTTTTATGTTATTATTGCATTTGTTAATTGTTATTGTTCTTACTGTTTTGTACCTGCTTTTATGTTTTTTCTTTATCAGGTCATCATTGAAAATAATAACTAATAACTAAATTGACTTACCTGGTTAAATAAAAGTTATTATTACTAACTTTCCAATAAGTTGCATTTTTGTCAGCAACTTTTTCTGCAATACAATATATATATATTGTGATACGGATACAATTTCACCAAATCAATTGAATGCTCTATTTGGAAAGAATTTATAATTTGATATTGATTTGGATTATTGTGTACAAGAGTACATCTGCATAAAATATAATAAACAAAATCACAAGCATAGATAAATACAAAAGAGCAAAAAAACAAATGAAATAAACAGAGCTTTATGTTTTTTTGGGAAGTTAATAATTTTCAGCTAAGAAAATGTAATAATCAAATGTGAAATAACACTGTATAGTCTTCATCTTATAAATGAATAAATACAATGAATCTTTGTTAAAGCTACAAATGCGCTTGAAATGCTAGTTGCAGGCCCTAAAAACAGATGAAAATCATAAAATTTCACTCTATTAAGATGAAACTGTTCAAAGACCCCCAAATGACATGCATTCTGAACTGTGGAGCCTCATCAAACCTAAACCTGACTCAACACTGCCGATCCTGCGATGTGATTATTGCACATTGCAATATAAATGGTAAAACAATAGTTTTTATAGAATAATGTTTGTTTTAAATTCCAGGCATGTGCATACAGAAGATGGCATCCATGAGAGACCTTATTCTTCTTTCCTGTGTGCTTTTGTGGTTTCATCCACAATGCATGCCGGGTAAAAGCTGAATGTCCTTGAGATGTTCACTGTGATTGAGCAGAGTGTGCACAGTACCAAATCAACTCACCTCTCTTCTTAGAAATTACATTTCACTGCAATAACAGTACAGTAAGTCCTATGAGGCTCAAGCATATATTTGCAATGGGATCTAGCTCTGAGAATTCATTTTGCAAGTCCAAGTGCATTGTTGCAAGCTGCACACCGCAAACCTATGATTGCTGAAGCAGATCTATCAGTATGTGATTACATCCCTCCAGCTATGTGTTTCTACATTTATCAATTTTTCCATTTAAGCCCCACTTGGGTTGTAGTCCATTGTCTCCACTAGTTGTTGAGAAGCAAATAGACAATTCAGCCTGCAAATGAGTCTATTAGAGGCTGATCCATCGGAGGCTTTGGGAAGAAAAGACAATGTCTGTGTCTGTCTGAAGCTTCTTTTGTGACAGGATGTGTGTAATTATCAGTATGAAACGCGAACACCTGAACCTGCCATCTTTTGTTTGGCTGAAGCCTCCTGGGGAAGCTGATTGAGATTATTATGTGTTCTCTATTAGAGGCATCTGGAACACAAATGTGTGTATGCAGTCCTCTTCTCTGAAAATGGCTTAATCAGCCCAATGTTTGCACTTTACTATTGAGAGAGTACTCTATGGTTGCACTACACACGCACGCACGCACGCACACACACACACACTTATCATAGACATAATGATTTTCATGCTGTAAAAAACTGTATATTCTATACCTATACCCCTACAGTATATCCAAAACTGAAAGGAAACCATTTGCTTTTTTACATTTCCAAACTACTTCATTCTGTGTGATTTATGAGCAGTGTTTCTTATTATTACTTATATTGCTGGTATTGCTATACTTATGGGGACATTTGGTGCAATAGGGGCACATACAAACACAAACACACAACAAGCAAAACAATTTTTTTTTATTTGTGGTATTTATGCCATTTTTTTATTTGTTCAGTTCCTTAAAAGATGTTCAAGTACACCGATTCAATATGAGGTTCTAGACAAGGTTCTAGATTTCACTTTAATCTTTAAAAAGACAGGAGAGGAGCAAGTCAAATGTTTTACAGTGCGTGCATATTGTTTTGTGGTTTACTGCATACGAGAATTCACACTTAAAGTAAAACTGAAATGATATTCATTTACAAAGTGATTAGTTAGAATCTTTCAAAATTTGATAATACTGCACTATATCATATCTTCTAAATATCAAAAACACAAACCTATAAAGGGATATGTACTGCTAAAATTTATAATTTACAAAACACCATTATTATCAGCCTCTGATAAAGGGTCAATAAATACCCCTCTTGCAAATCATGCCCATCTCAGAATTTAAAAAATATGTTGTGTCTGTTGTTTGAAAGCAGTGTCCTCTTTAAATATAATTTCTTTTTCTGTTGTTTAAAAGATTTAAAGCACACTGACTTTCCCAAATAGTCTGCAGTAATGTGGTAAAGGCTAAAATGTGGAATTTTAATAATGTATTTATTAAACATATATTGAATAAATCAACATTTTGCATTTTTTGTTTTCATTTGTAATGTCCTAGAACAACTTCACATTTTGCCTTTATTTTTTGTGAGATCCGAATATACCTTTAAAAAGAAAGAAAAAAAAAGACTTTTCCCATGGGCCCCATGCAATATGTTACTTAGGGTAGGTTTTGTTGTACATTTCAGATACACATTCTTCTTGTACATGTGCTTGTACAAGGCATGGCTTGTCATACAGATCATCCAGCAAACTGACCTAAACCCAACCAATAGTGTTTTCAAAAACATGTTATTGGTGCTGACGTTTTCTACAGTATGCAAATTTTATGTTGTAGTCTAACTAGAACACTTTTTATAGGCTCATTACAGTGATTCAGAAGAAGACAATACTATAGTTCGGGAGATCGATTCATTATGTATTAGCTTATGAAATAAATTTGGGTAATTTGGAACAGGAAAAGTTAGATGCTGCAGATTTAATTCACTCAAAAATGTACTCAGATGAGTTTGCATGAAGAGATGCAACCCCTTGTGCATCGGTTTAATCACGAACCTACATTTGTGTTTAGCATTTTTATATGACCCTCATGCAGTGGCCACTTGAGGCAGCACAAGTCTAGGATATTAATTCATTTAGATGATTAGAGTTGTTATTACATAATGAACCTTTTTGCTTTTCATTATATAACAAATTACACCCTCTCCAGTTATCATTGTTTGGTTTCCTTTGAAGTCGGTCTGCAAGCAAGTTACAAACATGATCCACTTTGGTGTTTGAGGTAGCGTCCAAAATAATCGTGACTGGGGGAAAAAAATGCTGTCAAATGTCCTTTCAAACAGCCATCAGAACACCCCCGGCCCCTCCGGGACGCGAGGTATCTCAGTATTGTTTGTCTCTCACTCGGATGGGTGTCAAACCGAGAGGTTGAAAGCTCCAGAGAAGTGCAGCCTCCAGCATTCGCTCTACATGTTTGATGCCACTGCTGGGATTGGATGGGGTTCATAAAGCCAGGCTCTCTTTTACAAGGATGAAGCAAACAGAGCATCATAGCAGAGGAAAACACATCTCTATGGGGATGATGAGAGCTGTGGGTTAAGGGAAAATCAATATGTTAGTATTGAGGTGGTTTGAGAACAACTGCACGTTTAATACAAGAAACATTTGAGCACAAGCAGAGGTGGGAAGTAACCAATTACATGCAGTTTGGGTTACGTTATCCGATTACAAAAAAAATAAGTATTCATAATTAGAATATTGATTACATATGTTGACACAATACAGGTTATTCATTATTTATTCAATTTAGATTATATGTGTGTATATATATATATATATATATATGTGTGTGTGTATATATATTGTCACGTTACCGGGGGGTATTGCAGACGGGATAAGAGATAGGATCCATGTGCAGTTTAATGATGAGATCTCGTGCAAAAACAGGACATCAGGAAAAACAAAGTAACAAAATAATAAACTAAGACCGTGAACTAAGACATAACATGAGCAAAAACATACCATCAATACCAACTTGAAACAAGACAAAATAATAACAATCAACAACAAACAACTGAGCAAAGACAAGAAGGGTGCAGGGTGTATAAATAGTCCAAACAATGAGAAGTGATTGGATGCAGCTGCGTGTATGATGAGTGGAAGTGGAAACTGGGTGTGTGTGGCGGAATGATGGGAATTGTGGTTCGTTATGATAAGTAGTTCACCAGCGATCTCTGAAGTCCTTGATCGCTGGTGAACATGACAGTACCCCCCTCCTAAGGAGCAGATTCCAGACGCGACAAGACAATCCTGGAGGGGGGGGGTGAAGCGGAGGCGGAACAGGGGGAGGGCATGGAGGGTCCGAAACAAAAATTACATAAGACTGGAACATAACACTGAGTGAACAAGAACAGGAGTTGCAGAAAGCATGGATCTGCGGTGGACCTGGAGCGTGGAACTCAGGCGGATCTGGAGCATGAAGCTGCGGAGGACCTGGAGCATGGAACTCAGGCGGATCTGGAACATGAAGGTGCGGAGGACCTGGAGCATGGAAATCAGGCGGATCTGGAGCATAAAGGTGCGGAGGACCTGGAGCATGGAAATCAGGCGGATCTGGAGCATGAAGGTGAAGTATGTCTAGGGGTTTAGGTTCAGGCAAAAATGGGTTAAACGCCCACCGTGGTTCTGGAGGCTTTGGTTCAGGAGGTACTGGCGGTTCACCGAACGCCAGCGGATCAGGAGGCTTTGGTTCAGAAGGTACTGGCGGTTCATCGAACCCCAGCGGATCAGGAGACTTTAGTTCAGGAAACACTGGCAGTTCATCGAACCCCAGCGGGTCAGGAAGCTTTGGTTCAGGAAACACTGGCAGTTCATCGAACCCCAGCGGGTCAGGAGACTTTGGTTCAGGAAACACTGGCAGTTCATCGAACCCCAGCGGGTCAGGAAGCTTTGGTTCAGGAAACACTGGCAGTTCATCGAACCCCAGCGGGTCAGGAAGCTTTGGTTCAGGAAACACTGGCAGTTCATCAAACCCCAGCGGGTCAGGAGACTTTTCCAGTGGAACTAAGGAGTCACAAACCTCTAACAGTCTTTCGTGGGACTCAGACAACTGCTCCGGCAGCACGGAGAAGTCACACGGCTCTGCCATCCCTTCATGGAACTCAAGTGGCACCTCCGGCCTCTTGTGGGACTCAGACGACTGCTCTGGCAGCACTGGGGAGTCGTACAGCTCTGCCATCCATTCCTGGGACTTGGAGAAAAAAAATCGTGAACTTGACTGTCGAGGATAGGCACGGAGCTTGAGTTTGGCTTTCCTCCTCTTGCTCTCCTGGGGTTCTTCCTCCTCCACAACTGAAATAGCGAAGGGAGAGCCCGACAACAAAAGGGCAAACTCCATGAATTCATATAGACTCCAGTCCTCCTCAAAATTTGGCATCTTGGCGCAAACTGAGTCTGAAAGTCCTCCTTGAAAAAGCATCATCAACAGTAGATCATCGTAGCTGCTTCTCGGAGCCAAGTTCAAGAACTCCGTCACGTAACGCTCAACGGAGCGATTACCCTGACACAGTCTGATGACTTCACCATCTGCTGGATCCATAGCAGGCTCAGTTGTTCTGTCACGTTACCGGGAGGTATTGCAGACGGGACAAGAGATAGGATCCATGTGCAGTTTAATGATGAGATCTCGTGCAAAAACAGGACATCAGGAATAACAAAGTAACAAAATAACAAATAACAAAACAATAAACTAAGACCGTGAACTAAGACATAACATGAGCAAAAACATACCATAAATACCAACTTGAAACAAGACAAACGGCAAAGACAAGACGGGTGCAGGGTGTATAAATAGTCCAAACAATGAGAAGTGATCGGATGCAGCTGCGTGTGTGATGAGTGGAAGTGGAAACCGGGTGTGTGTGGCGGAATGATGGGAATTGTAGTTCGTTATGATATGTAGTTCACCAGCGATCTCTGAAGTCCTTGATCGCTGGTGAAAATGACATATATATATATATATATATATATATATATATATATATATACACACACATATATATACATACATATATATATATATATATATATATGTGTATGTATATGTGTATGTATATGTGTATATATATATGTATGTATATGTATATGTATGTATATGTATGTATATATATATCATAACGAAATATATGAGCCTAAAGAACAGGCATATGCTTTTAGTATGTGAACATGGCAACACTGCAGGCACGCACAAACCATGACACATCTTTTGGCAGGATTGTTGTTGTAATATTAAATTGGTCAAAAATTGCAAATACCAAACCTGCTCACAGTCAGTTACCACGGTGCCAACCATGCATTTTTGTGGCATTCTGTAGGCTGCAAACACTGAACAATTTAGGGAATTTGCTCACCTAAATGTGTCATTCCTGAAGCATTACTATACAGTCTGCTCATATGAAATATTTGTTAAATAATGATTAGGGATTTTAGGTTTGAATATGAAGCATTCATGATTATGCAAATTTAATTTAATTATTTATTGCAGAGTGATATATGAAATGAGTGACTTGAGTTACATGAAATCATGAAGGTAAGATAAGATGTAAGAGCTTGTTGAATGGTTAATTGAATGTTGAAAGTTGTCACTCCACTAAGTGAGCTTACTGTGTGTATAGAACAGGAAGCACTTAAGCACTAAAAGGTCAACTTAAGTGAATTTTAGTGTCTACATGGCCTTAATTTATTCAAGTACTGCACTTTGGGTTTTACTTTTAATCGGGGGCCGCAGTGGACCATAGTAAGACATAAAATCTATTTAAGCCTTTTACAGTGGTGCACAGTGAGGACTTAGTGTCCTGTTAGTTGTTGAATGTGTAATGAAAGAAACTAATTAAATCCCCTCCTTGTGACATTATCATAAGGAAAGAATTCAATTCTCATTATTCCTTATGTTCATGAATAATCTCAAAGCTTACATAAAGAACTCATCAGGTTCAGCGCTGTCACTCTTGTGTTTAGTTTTGTTGTCAGGATCATCATATTTCGTAGGTGTCAAGTCTGTAATAGCACATTAATCACTCTGCCCTGTTTTCTTTCTGCCTTCTCTGGATGTCTTCCTGATTTGCTGTTGTTGAATGAATGTGTTGTTTGCTGTGTAATTATGCCCATAAGACCTGTTAGGATGGTGCTAAAATCTTTGGTAAAAGCACAGGCACATATTTCAGCTAATGGAGTTCTTCATTTGCAGAGCAGGATTCGTGAACCTTTCAAACTCTGACACTGTGTCCTTTTGAGATGCCCGTCTGCCACATCCTCTCTTCCGTTCAACCATCATCTATAATCCAGTAGGTGTATTTCAGCGGTGCTGCATCCCACTCTCTAGTGTTATGGAGAAGATTATAGCTCTGATAATGCTCAGATTTCCATGCACAATTGTTTTTCCTCAATTTTACAATAATGCTGAACTAAACGTTTAGGTACAAATTAGTTGAATGTCAAAAGGGGGAAAATGAATACTCTTGAATTTTCTGTTATTTAGAGTTATAAAAGGGTCACACTTTACAATAAGGTTCCATTAGTTAAGTAAGGGATAAAGTACAACCCACTGGATGTACTTTAATGCTACTTATTGCATGACTACTTACCACAAAACTAGACTAAATTAGACACAAAACATTGTTCTGAGCTTTAATAGTTTATTAAGTATTTGATTAAACGCAATCACTTAGCAGCCATCTTTGAAACGCCTTTAAATCGGGCATTCTGTTTGAAAGGGTAAGCATCAAATTCTCTAAATCTGTTTGATAAGCTTATGATTAAATATCATATTTGGAATCACTAATAATGGCGGTTCATTCCACTGTGGCAACCCCTGATAAATAAGGGACTAAGCCGGAGGTCGTGTTACACATTATCATCCTCTGAATAATGCTTTGTCCGATTGAGCTAGTCTTCTGAAGTAAATCCCAACTTAGTCTTGATGGCAAATCTCCTCCCAAAATATTAGCAACCTCTTTGTTTACTAGTTTGTGGGTGTTCGAGTAGCTGTCATGATGTGCATTTGACGGGATTGACCGTACCTTGGATTTGTTTCATACAGATTACAAAACCAAAAAAAACCCATTTGTTTTCAATTGTTGTTGGTTTGTCTAAAAGTAGAGGTTTCAAGCTTTATATGGATATATTTCTCAAGTATTTGCTGAGATTCCAGTGCATTTGATGACCCCGGAGAGTTCATAGCAACTGAAGAAACTGTCATAAAAGCACACGTCTGGTCCGAGCCCCTCTTTCATGGAGAATCGTCAGTCTATAGCGATCGATGACTGGCTTCTGTACTAGAAGGCAGGGCTTTATTTGCCATATTGATGTGACACTTTTCCCCATTCAAAACTAAACAAGTGACATGTCTTGTGTTATTCAGTCACAAGATGGAGCCAAACAGCCAAGCATACTGTGTATATGAATGTGAATGTATTCACAGACCTGGACGAGCCTGTGTTATTAGTTTTAACAGTTGTTATCTGGCAATAACATAGCTTGAAATGTTGCGACTGACCAATCAGAATCAAGTGTTCCAGTCAGCAGTGTAATAGTTCATGTTAGTAAATACATTAGCTAGCATTAAGTATGAACAATTTTTGCTCAGCATTTATTAATAATCAGCATTTACTAATGCATTATTAAAATCAAAAGTTGTGCTTCTTAACAGTAGTTAATGCACTGAGTTTACATGATCTAACAATTTTCATTAACGTTAGAAAAGATTAATAAATACTGTATTAAATGAATTATTCATTGTTCATCTTAGTAAATTATTTAGCTAACGTGATCTAGGCTGGAATCGTATTGTACAGTGTTAACAATAAAAGTATATTAGAAGATTGTTTGACTGAATATTCAGATTTTTTTTTTCTTGCAGTTGTATGCTTCATGTTCAAAAACATCTCTCATTTTTGACTATCTCAGAACTGTGAAAAAAGTCTGAGATCTCACATTTCTGATTTTCTCTCAGTCTGTTGAAAAATTACATGGTTGCCTTCAATTTTAAAGTTGAATCAAATGAACCTTATGAGTAACCTTTTGAATTGTGAGGTATAAACTTTTCTTTTCTCAGAATTGGATGCTTCCCTCGCAGTTATGAGTACATACGTACAGTATCTCACTGTTCTGTGGAATAAGTCAGTATTGCAGGATGATATCTGCCAATTTTTCTCTTAATTCTGAATTTTTGTCATGAAATTACATGTATATAGCATGCCATTCCAGTCTTGATAAGTTTGTGTCACCGTTCTAAGAAGCAAAACCTGAATTGTGAGGTATAAACTGAATTGCAAGAAAATAAAAAAGCTTATAATGACAGAACATGATGACATGATTTTACACGCCAGCATCTGGAAATATTTGTCAGTTAGTAATCCTATTAAAAGAGGCTGTATGCCGAATTCAGAAACCCTTTTTTATTAGCGGTTGAATGTGATTTATTGCCTGCAATTTCTATTTCACAACTTCTATTTCATTAAGTCAGAGGACGTTTTGAAATATTATATGAGTTATATATTAATAATGAACATTCTGATGGAGGCCATACAGCATTTTGATAAAAAAAATGTAAACTTATGTCATGTTCTTTCCTCTAATGGCAAAATAAACATGCTACAATTACAGAGGGAAGTAAACAGCATTAAAACGTATCTGATCAGAGAGATTATGTATTTGTACAAGCTCTGCAATTCACCGGCATCATGTTGACAGATATGATCATCGAAATGACAAAGTTTTGATAGTTCTAAGCTTATTAATACTGAAGAGTATAGATCTACTACATTAATATGTCTTTTTTTGCATGACACATTGACATTGTAGTACAAAATGGTTGTTTCAGCATTTTCTTGAACACTGAGCAATCATATCTTTTGTCACAGAATAAAAGAGAGGCTGCATGGAGCATGCGTAAATGCCACATCTTTTTGGCAACAAAAAATAGCAATTAAGGCATTAAATTAAAATCATATTTTAATGTCAGTTGCTTGTTCAATGCCTGAAGCTTTAAAAATATACACTGTTGAATTCACTTTTTGTAAGTTTGTTTGTTTTTGATTAATAACTCCAAATTAGAAGTTCATGCAGTTTATTGTTGTTGTGATATTTAATTTGATATCATGCATTAATAATAACATAATCATTGTGCAAAGTTGATGATGCTCTTATTAATATTGACAGTGTCTCAACATATAATTTACCATAATGTTAACATAAAACAAGTAAAGATCAACTTAAAAATAGCCTAATGGTGCATACTTTCTACATGATCACATTCAGTAATTCTGTAATAAAAGATAATAGAGAATGTGTAATTCTGTAAATAACTTTTAAAAAAACAACAACGATTAGCTAACAATATCATTTAGTCATTTTGAAAGATGTGTCCAATAAAATCAATGATCCACCAGGTCAGAGATCAAAGTTCAGCTCTTTTAAAGGCAGAAGGGGTTTGAGATCAGTTAACCTGCGTTACACTGTGGACTGAAATATGTTCAAAAAGCTACAAATGAGGAGGGTAGGTTACTACTAACAGCAGATTAATTGATTCATCCGCAGAGTGCTGGTCTGTTTTAGGCACGCCCGATGCAGTGAAGCGAATCACAAATCAGTCCTAGAGCGCCATCTAGTGATGCAGAGTAGAATACACATATATTAGTGAGCTGGAAAATAACCTGTAATGCACTGTTGAAACGACAAACAAAATGTGGAATTAATTTTTCACAGTCTCTGCACTGTTAAAAATAACTATTGCATTTTTTGTTTAAAAAGCCTGTTTAAATGCTACAGTAAAAAAACGTGTAATTAAAAAAAATGTATTAACAATAAGAGTAATAAGAAAACTTTCATATTTTGTCTAATTTTTATGTAAAATTCTGTCATACTGTATAGAGCATTTTAATATTTTTAAAAAATGTTATGTGAACTGACAGGTTATATTTTGTTTATTTTCTAATTATTTATTTAATGTCTTGACATATTTATCAAGTTTTGTTCATTGCCGGTCCATGTTGTTTACAGTTCTCCGATAGGAAAATTTCCTGTTGATTTACTCACCCATAGGCCATCCCAGCTGTACAGTAGGTGAGCCTTTTCTTCAGTAGATTATTGAAGATTTTTAGCTGAAATTGTGGCTCCTAGTGGTATATAATATAAAAATGCAAGTCGATGGCTATCAGAACTTTGAGAGTCATATATATCATACCCATACTTATATAGTCATACCCATACTTCTTCATGTTGTAAATAATTTGAAGTTTACCCTTGAACTATAATTAGAACATTTAACCAAGAGAAAGCAAAAATGAAAAAAGAAGCAAGACATGAGTTTTAATATTCTTTATTGATTTATAGACATTGATTTCCCCCCTCTTTTTTTCCCCGTGGTAACTCCAAGTTTCTCCGATACCAGGTATTTCCATAATTTTTCAGTTTGATTTAAATTACATCTAGTATATTTTACTCACATATGCATCTATTGGTTGATTTCCTTATTGCAATAAACAAGAGTAGCCAGTATGAGTTGAATATTGCTACGTTCCATCACACATACTGTTTTCCCATCTGACAGTTTAGTTGAAAAATAACTTTATTGGCAAGACGAGGTTTGACCGAAGCTTCTCCGTGTGCATCTGCTCCTGGAGAGGCCTGGGGTGAAATAAGGCTAAGGCTAAAATAGACTTCACCAACTAACATTACACCTGCCCTGAAAGGTTGAATAAATCTACCAAAGACAATTCTGTACTGTGATGACATTGTTTTGACTACAGGATGAGCATGGTCTTTACAGTGTTGACGGATGAGACTGTGGACTGTGATGGCTTTATCACCTCGTGTGTTTTCAATGGGCCGCTGAACACCTGGTTTCAGACTACAGCATGTGTGAGTGCGTATAGTGTTGTTCTCCCATCTGAAATCAGCTGAAATCACTGTCCACTGATTGTTTTGATATTTAGGTTTGGGATAGAAACAGCTGATCGCAAATGGGCAGTTTAAAGGTATAGGTCACCTAAAATTTTTTAACTCTTGTCATTTTTTACTCACCCTCAGTAAGTGTAAAGATGGTGATGGAATTTAGTTTCTTTTTTTTTTTAAAGCCGTTAAATTCAGGTCCGAAAATTCAGATATGAAAAAAATACATCATACAAGAATCATAGACTTTTTTTTTCATTTTTTAGACACTTCATAGCTCTTTTTAATGCTTGGTGCCTCGTTGTTGGATGAAGTGAACTAACCTTTTTAACATTAAGGCCCCTTTTTGTATTAAACAATAGAGTGCAATAGTCCCCATAGGAAAATATATATTTTTTATATTGTAGACCCTTAAACGATTTAACCCAATATAGGTGATATATGCATATTATATATAGATATGTTCTGGTTTAGACTAGGCACGGGACAATAACCGGTTTCAAGGTTTACCACGGTTTGGACAAATCACGGTTTTAAAACCGCTAAAATCTTTTCTTTTATACCGTTCCTAAGGTATTTGTAAGTTTTTATTTTTTTATTTTTTATTTATTTAATTTAATTTAAAAAAAATTTACGTGCGTTTTATGACTATTTAATTACATTTTTTAGGGCAGCAGTATCTCCAGAAGAAATGGACCCTCCACATCAATAGCTACTGGTCAGCCCACGATTCAGGAAATATTTGAGAAACAAATCACTTATAAACCAACATCCAAGCATGCTTTAGACCTGAACAGTGTAGAGACTTACTTTATATCCAAAGAAAAGCTAGATATCCAAAGATGCCTTTCAAGTTCAAACTAATGAAGATTTTAATTATTTAGACTGACATGTTTACTGTTCCAAAATATTGAAAATGTTTCTTAAAATAAAATATATTGTGTTCAATAGGGGAAAAAAGTAGTTGTTTCTTACCCAGACATTTAAAAAGCACATATTTTAGAGCGGTAATACTGTGAAACCGGGATATTTTTATCCAAGGTTATCATACTGTCAGAATCTTATACCGGCCCATGCCTAGTTTAGACAAAAAAGAATATTTGTACTGAAAAGGAAAAGCTGAAAAGCCTGTAGGAAGGTGATGGTTAAAGGGGTTAAAGACAGATCTGTTATAAGCTTTCAGATTATATGCTTTTGTTGAATATTAACATTTAACAGCTAAATTTGGGCAGAAAAAAAATATTACCCATGATGGGGAGTTTTGCATGATTATTATTTATTATTTTATTAAATGTAATATTTTCTTTTTGTAGGTAAGATGCATGAAGCTACAGCCATAACCTGATTTTACAGAAATTTGCTAATCTGTGTAAATTAGCCACCAATTCTCAAAAATTGCCATGAGAGTGTGTCCTTAAAAATTAATATTTACCTCTAGCACTTAACTCTAGTACATAAACTCAGCAATATGATGTCAGTTTGATATGTTGTACATCTGTATTTTTCATCATTTTGTGAGGTCCATGGTTGAAAACCACAGCTGTAAGCTGTTGTACTGTGATTTCTTTATTTTTTATAAAGCTCTTCTGTATAATAGCAGCATAAAGCTTTGTAATGACACAGAGAGTGAGTCAAAATGACAGAAGTTTTCTGTTTTTATGGTAAAAACTATCCCTTCAAGGCAGATTCTTCTCATCATAAGTATTGGACGCTATATGCACAACACTACACAATACACACTGACATGAAATTACAGCACCCTTACTAGTGCCTTGATAACTAATGAGAAGTAGAGGTAAAGTTCCATCAAAGCACAATGGTGGATGCTAACAACGGTTAGCATGAAGTAATGGCATTACCATGACGTTTCCCCACACAATGCAAACAATGTCACAAACAAACAAAAATGTGAACTAAGCTACATACGCAAAGGCTATGGCTGACTACACATTGTTTGCGTTCAGATATACCCTGTCCCTCGCTCCAAGATGAGAGAAGACCCTTTAATATGAAGGGTCTGTCCCTGTGGGTGCCTCTTTCTCGCTTTTAAACTCCCAGCTTTTTGTACTGAAAAGTCTAATTTACTGTTTCTCTGTGGAAGAAAATGGAGGCCTATTAGCAGCCATACAGAACCATTTATAAATGCTCTTCTACAACAAATGACATAATTCAATTGCTTATTGCATTGCAATATCCAAACAACAGTAAGACATCGTCGCACTTTGCTAGTCAATGGAAGACCACCAACACGGCAGGCCTTAGTTTGATGTTTATCCATATGTGAACTTCACTTCCTCCAGATGTATTTTCCACAACATATAGGTCGCATTTCAATCCCACACGAGTGCAGGTTTTCAATCTTCCATAGAAAAATACTCCTGTTTTTTCATTTTGTTCTCATTTTTTCTTTTTTCGTCAGAATTACCACAACAATATTTGTTCAACAAAACCGTGTGCTATGAAAACAAACAAAAAAACAACCATTGATCATAATAAAAAAACAAAAATAATAATATGCATTGCATGGCTTTAGATTCAAGACAGGAAGTTCATACCAAAAAAGGGGAGATTGCACAGTCTTGTCCTCTGACCTCCTCTGCGTCTTCGCTTTCGTAATTTCTCTCTTATGTGTCCGCTGGAGTGGCTAACCTGCGGTGTCAGTTTTTTGTCAGGATGCAGGTGTCTTGTGAGACTGAACGCAGAAGTTGGACAGAAGGGGGAAGAGGCGTATTGCTTGGGGTTGCATAATGTCCACCGAACATAAAGAGATAGAATGAACAGAGGAGCCTGTATATACTGTAAGTCCAAGTGTGTGCTTAGGTTTGTTGCCTTTTCTCTGAGAATCAAACTACCCGTCCGTCTTATTTCAGCATCTACCAGCAGTTACATCATCCTCTAAGTACATATTTCCCTTCAGAAAATTTTCAGAAGTCAACCAGCTTGGATGTACTGAACTAAACTACGCTACACAATAGAATAAATAGACGTCTATTGATTTTTCTAAGATCTAAGACAGGGGTCTGGGGGTTTTCAGACAGCCGCTCCTTGTGTTAACGGATTTAAAAGCAATCTCGAGTATCTCTTCTGCATCTTTCCATTTCTCCAGAGAGATGCTACTGCATGAAGTCAGCTTTACGACAACACCATCTGAGCTTCTCATACTCAATGCGAGCCAGCATTCGGAAAGATTCGGGCATCTTTCCCACAATTCCCTGCTCTAAGTCTTGACACGGTGGAACTGCAATGGAGATTGTGGCCATTTCATCTTGCAGAGATGCCAAAGCCAGACAGGACACATTGAATACAGCAAATACTACGAGAAGCTTACTGATCTAACACGGTTTCTCAAGGTGCATAGGGTCGAGGGTGCATTGATTCAGAACAACAGGTACAGAAACATTTAACCGTGTGTTTTTTGGGGTCTCTAGAAAGTTTCCTAACTCAATCCAGCATGTCTGGCTACGACAGGACTGCTGCTACCTCACAGTATGAGTATAAATAGTAGGAAGGAACAAGGATGTCAGATGCACTCAGCATACAATATTGCTCGATTCCAGCAGTCCTTCCATTTGTCCATTCATCCACCGATGAACAATTCACTCGATCCAAACGAACGCACAGAGATGGAGGAGGCAGTTAAGGGTGATGGAAAGAGGGTTGGAACGCCAGTCACACCCTCCTTCTTGGTTGCTCTCAATTTGCACCCCCTTCTGCTTGGTTTGATGATTGACGTTATTGTTGATGAACTGATTCTTGTCGTTGCTGTGGTGTTTCACAATTTTTTTTCATCGTCTTCACAGTGTGCTTTAGGAGGTGAGGCTCCGGACTGGCTGTGATTTGGCTAAGGAGGGTGAGGGCGGAGTCAGTACGGTGAGAACAGGATTGGCCCATGTGAGGTGCGAATGGGCCCTGGAGCTGGTCTTAAGATGGCATGGCTGAGATGCGGAGCCTGTAGGAGGTGATGATGTGGATGGGCGGCGGGGGCTGCTGCTCTGAGAGCCAGTGGATTGGAGGAGGCGGCTGCTGCCATCGCCGCAGCAACAGCTAGGGGACTTGGCAGGAGGCCAGCGCCTAATGCTTTGGTGAGATCCTGTATGAAGAGAAACACTTCATGACCCATTGATACCATGACATTCATATCTTTCAGTGCATGAAAGGATTTAAACTGCTGTATTGTTGGTTAGAACCTACCGCAAGGTCAGCTCCCCTGTGCTTCTTGTGTCGGCTCAGGAGAGGGTTTGGCTTTCCCGCAACTCCGTCCCGATGCCTTCGACTTGATATGTGCTGCAAACAAACCAAGTATACCAAACTTAAGTATGTATATAGAATATTGGTCTCTTGCGAACCATGAACAACCTAATGAGCTCACAGATGAATGTTGTTTCATCAAGTAAGATCACCATGGCCCTTGCTCACCTGTTTGAGCTGCAGTTCTGAGTTGACCCGCACGTTGCAGATCTCACAGTGGAAGGTGCGTTCCTGAGTATTGGGGTCTGTGGCTCCGCCTCCCTGCTCCCCGCTGGGCTTCGGGCCTAATCGTGGGTACGCCTTAATGGGGCCCAGTCCACTGCGGGCCTCCAGAATAGTTTTGTGTTTAGTGCCTGAGGAGTGCAGATAAATGGTTTATGTAAAACTTAAAACAAATTATGGGTTGGGGGTCAGTATTATGTTTATTTATTCTTTTTTATTATTATTATTATTATGCTTAATGAACAGAACATAAACAGAAAACAAATATTTTATATTACAAATGTCTCTACAGTCATTTTTTAAGGTATAATGCAAAAAAGAGAATATTACACATCATAAATAGTGTAATGTTATTATGCAGTAATAAAAGATGGATGACATTTATGGGATAAAAATAACAAAATAAAGACAGCATTGTGATGTCCAGATGTGACCACAAGAGGGCTCTAGAATCTTTGGCTTCCCTTTGACTGCAGCTGCTCTTGTCTGGAATGAGTCTTATTCCTGTCCATGTGTATAATAAGCAGTCACACCATTCTTTTATTGGAATGTTTCACATTTGTGAATCATATCCTTTTTGATTTTTATTCAGGTTACATTATTGTACAGGATAATTTTTAAATCAAGGCGTCTGTCTGGCTTTCGATTGCAAAACTAAATTCCTCAAGTTTTTGAGATTTGTTCAGTTTGGCTGTCCTCGTTACAACGAAGCTCATTGATTGTTCATATCCTGTGTTTAGAGCCACACAACACATGGTTCTCCTTAAATGTTTCGCCGTCATGTTCCTGGCCTCGCAATGCCAATGAAAACACAGCTAAGATATGGACAAAAAAACGTGATGTCCATATGCTTGGCAATTAATTTGTTAATATGCTTTGTTTTGTTTTTAACCAACACTGGAAATGTCGACAAATTCCATTTGTCAGACCAAAACCAGACCTTGTTTTCTCCCTTTGACCAGTAAGTCACGTTAAAGGGACAGTTCACCTAAAAACGTAAATGCATTCACTATTTTACTCAAATGGTTATAAACCTTTATAAATTTCTTTCCTCTGATTAAAAACTACAGAAGATATTCTGAAGAAAGCTGAATACCTGTAACCATTGACTTCCTTGATAGAAACTATGGAAATCAATGGTTACAGAGAAAGAAACTCATAGAGGATTGAAGCAAGTAAAGGGAGTAAATGATGACAGAATTGTTATTTTTGGGTCAACGATCCCATTAAGATTAAGTTTGAGGAAAATATGCAAGAAACAACCTCAAAATATCTTTGCACTATTCAAAATGTACTCTTTTGCAATATTTACATTTCAGATTTGTTCCAGACTATGAGCGTTGCTAGTTTCAGTGTGTAATGGTCATTTGTATATGCCATTTGAGAAATAAACAGATGAAACAGCAGTCGATAGCTGGGTCTGGACATACAGCTGCAGAGCTAGAAGTGTTGTCTGCACAACACATGATTTTATTTTTGGCCTGGTTTAATTCAGATAGCTTTTCCAAACCCAGGCTGCGATTATAAATTTAACTTTCATCGCAGAAACACCCTGATATCACTCATAACTTGTAATGTTTACTTTAAAATGTGGTCATGTTCCAAGAGCAATGATTTCCATGTGGCTTCCATCATATCAAAGTGTAAATGTGCGCCTTTTAATTTGCCACATAAACAAGTGTCAGATACTCTATATGAAGGCATTAATTTAGTTTGGGCCGAGGAAAAGCAGACTTTTTAATAAAGTTCAGCATGAGGAATCCCTAATTAGACTGCATAAACATACTGAAACTATGACTTTAAATTTCCATGCTAAATAAAAGAGGAGATCAATAATAAATAGAGTTGTGTGTGTGCCTTTGCAGCAGTCTCTTTAACATCCACCTTCGTCTCCTCAAACAGGGTTGTTTGTGTTGACACAGACTGAATAATAGAGCAGAATGAGATCTGCTCAGGCATTCGATACACCAGCAGAAATCAAACACTCCCCAAAATACTACAAGCTGCAGTGCAGTGCAAAAACGGATCTACTTTGGTTCATTTTTGTGGACACCTTTGGGGCAAACCAAGAGGACAGGCAGCGCTGTAAAGTTGTGTATAAATCATGAGCGAGAGAAAGCTTCTGAAGACGTCTGCTTTAGAAGTAAGGGTTTTTCTGTGATGGACGTAATTGCTAGTGTTCCTATGTGAGCTGCCTTGAGCTAGCAAAGCATATTTCTGCTGCTCACAGAACAAGATAAATCTTGCAGACTGTTCTTAAAGTAATTATGTCTTCTGAAGTAATCTGTGCAGGAATTGAGCAAGACAACCAGAAGGTCCAAATTTAACAGTGGCCAAATCCTGTAAAGTGCATTTTTTGTTCCCATTTTGTCAGCAAAATTTATACATGGCTTTAATCCAGACAGATTTTTTTTTTAAATCTGCATTCTAAAATAAAAAAAATAAAAAATGCACAGCATAATATCAAAACTTCATATTTAATAGAACAAGGAATATGATACTCCTACTTTATATGGTATATACACTGAAAAAAAATATTTTGCTGCTTGTTTAAACTACTTATTAAATATGAGTTGAACCAACACATTTAAAAAAAAAAATTAGGGACAACTTAATTGTTTTATGTTCAATCCACTTACATTTAAAAAAAAAAAAAGATTAAGTCAAATCAATTTGTGTTGGGACAACATGACGCAATTGTGAGGAACCCAGCATTTTTTGCAGTGTACTGTATATGGAACTGTTATATAGTTTATTATAGTACGTTTTATTATTATTATTATTATTATAGTAAATTATAGTAAACTACATACAGTCTGAATATTAGGAATGGTCTTAATGACAATATAGTTATGGGTTTGAGTATGTTTTATTCTGTCAAATACAAAATTGGACATTTATTCCAAATTTAAAATAGAAATGTTTTTATTTAGAGCCTTTCCTTTTGTATAAAATAAAAAAGTTCCCATCTTTTCAAACATGTTAAAAGTCCTCAAGCTGAAACTATTGACACCATATAACCAATTACCTTTATAATACCTTATAATGGTGTTGTTGTCCTGTAATGAAAAGCATCATACAATCATTCAAGTCACAGTTACATACTAGTGAGTGCCTCACAAGAAAATCCACAGGGAGCATTTACTATTATCTATAATCTCTCTGCCTCTAAGCACCCATTGGCAACTTTTTATTGCGTAATCAGTCAGCATGTTACGTTATTGAGTTCAGACGAGCTGTCGCTAAATGAATGTTCACCTTTATTGTGGGCCTCCAGCTGGGAGAGTGAATTGACGGCCACTTTGCACAGTGAGCAGTAAAGCAGCTTCTTGGCTTTGTCCTCTTCGGTCTCAGGGTTGCTGGGAGTGACTGATGGAGCCCCAGGGGCCCCGGTGCCTGCCTGCTCTGGGTTTGAAGAGCCACAGCTGGGGGACGAAGAGCTGGCTGGGGGTGGTTGTGGTGTAGTAGGGGTGGGCAGAAGGGGACAGGCAGAAGGACCAGGGGACTCTGGGGTTGGTGGATTGGAAACTGTCATGGGTCCCGGGGCCACCGCGGGTCCATTTAACTTTGGCTCTGGCCGTGTCTCATCTGGAGAGCAAAGCAAACAACAAAAGGGCATTTAAATTGACTATTTATGGGAGTTAATGGGCTCTGCTGTTTCATCTTTGAAAATAACAAAGTTGCTGTGCAGGAATTCAAGGGCTTCGGTTCGTGCCACAGAAATGTGTTTTTTTTCCCTGTAAACTGCAAGCCAGGCGTACCTCAAATATCTCGTCTCAAAGTGTGCAACCCCAGCTTTTATAGACCACATAAAAACAAGTTTGCAAAAAATTTACTTCATAAAACAAAATTAATTACATATGTTTGTATTTTTTATGAGCCTTCACATATTGTTCTGTTTAATTTTGTGACGTAAAATGGGAGAGACTGAGCAATTAGTAACTGTACAGTTTGAAGTTTTGAACTTTGCTAATGCTAAATGACAGGGAGAGGAAGCAAAATCCATCATAACTGCCTCGTGCATGGCTATTGTATGTATAATAAAGAAGTCTTTTTTATACAATAAATACACATATTACAGAAATATTAGTTTCAAATAACTTTTTTTTAAATATATTTTAAAGTGTCTGATGGCAGAGCTGAATTATATGCAGCTATTATTGCAGTCTTCAATGTCACATGATCATTCTAACAGAGCAGTCAAAGGAACCATTCATTTTGTCCATATACAGTAGGAAAATGATTTTTAATAATAATAATTGATAAACCTTTAAAGAGACTTGTTGTGAGCTCTGATGTCGTTAATTGATTGTATATACTTTAGTTAAACCCATATAATTTAGTGGAATTTGTGCATAAAAACATTACTCATGATGCTGTACAAAAAAAATCAACCAATCAGAGAGTCGCAGTGAGCATAGTGCATCAAGAGGTCTTTAGCTTCACCCAAAAATCACAGCGATTGACGGAATAAATTATACTTAAAATGCTTAGATATTTGTGTATATGTGCAGATTTTGCAATAAACTTGAAATAAAATGTTTCCATAAACAGTCATACAGTCTATACACCTATAGTTTTACATATCTCCAGAATTTTATGGACTTGTCATTTTCAATGCTTCATAGGATTGTAATTTCCATCATTTAAGACCATTGAAGTCTGCATAAAACCAAAATTTACAATTTTGCTAGTGCATATTGTTATTCTTAAGGCGAACAATTAATCCACTGGACACAAAATTGTTTTCACAAAACTGACCTTTTCTTTTGCTCTGGAATGTTTCAGTTGGAAATACATCATGATTCTGAAATGAAAGTCTGCAGCAAATTCATGCAGACTTTAAATAAGTCTTGTATATTTGTCTTTTGTCTGATTTTAAATACTTCTTTGCTCTAAGTCAACATTTGTAATGTTGCAAAAAAATTTTTTTACAGCTAATAATTTCAGTAGAAATCGTGATGCACATTTTTGAGCATTCTTTGATTTAATATAAATGATTAGTGACATTTATAAATGTCTTTACTGTCACTTTTAATTCATTTAATGCATTCTTGCTGAATAAATGCAATTGCCAGTTTTTGTTTTTTTTTCTAATCACAAAAAAACGCACAATGACAAAACAAAAACACTACGCTTGTGTGTTTTGGAAAATCAAACCCATAGCCCTGGCATTGCTAGGACCATTTAACTTACAAAATGTGCAATCGTTTTGACATTCACACTAAACTGGAAGTGGCACATTACACAGTTCCAGCTGTCACATTCAGTATAAAAAGAGGGTTTTCTTTCCCCACTATATGAGAAAACTAAAGGGCAAACAACCAGCCCACACATTATGGCACCAGTAAGACTACGAAAAAGCATCTCTTGGGGTGGAAAATAAGCAGTGACTTCACTACTCAATTTCCTTACAGAGATCAGCTTTTTGTCATTTTACAAACATTTGACCACAACGTCTTACATAAACTCAGTCATTCCAACTCAATTTCCCTCTCCCTCAGAAACACACCATTCACCATGGCATTTGAAGTTCAACAAGCTCTTCAGTGGTGGCAAATCCTGAATGGCAGGTGGATAAGAGCTGGTTAGAAGCAACCAGATCCTTCGTTTAACAAAGTTTCCGGCAGATTTCTCAGTGTCGTTCTCTGTTTGCAGAGCAGATGAGAGTTGTATTTCTGCGCTGTATTTCTTTAGGGCGTCAGCTCCTGTCAGAGCCTCATAAAGATCATCTGGATCAAAGTACGGGGTGATGACATACTGCTCCTTTGGAAGATACAGGATGTTACAGCAAACCACATGACCCTTAAAAAAAAACACCAAATATAGATCAGTGCTTCGTCCAATCGCTTTTACAACTAGGAGCAGACCATGTGGTGCAGGTGTGGTTCAGAAATGCCTGAACTTTTAACTCTGAGCTAATATTCCCAATGCTCTTTTTTCCATGACACTCCCCATTCCCTTACAAGCCGCTCCTTCTAACAAACACACACGCACTCGCAAACTCAGAAAAATGCTGGTTTGGCTTTGTGCATGTGGTTTGTATTAGCAGATCTTGGCCGAGGGGGTGGAGGAGCGTGTGTGTAATGGGGGATTTCAGAATCCTCCATCCTCTGGATGTTTGCCATCCACCACCATCATTGACATGCCCTCCATGTTTGCTGCAATGTGTGACCGTCTGCCCTCCATTTATTCTTGCTCTGCATATTTCAAAGTGCGGTTACACAACATGCACTCTCAGAGGACTCATATTTAATGTCGAAATTAACTTGCGTCTTCCTTCCACTGCTGAAGGAGTCAGATGCTGTAAACACTATAGCTTGTAATGATGTAAATATTTTCATCAGGGTTCAGAGGTCCAAAAGAAACCCTAAATATTATGGTCTAATACTGCATTTAATGTGCAACTTTAGCAAACCAAACAGTGGCCATGGAATCATGGGCTCCATAAAAAATGGTGGAGGGCTGGATGGGATGCCACAAATTTTTAGGTCACATGTAATTTAAAGGTACAATTTTCATTATTAGCAAACCTTTAACTATGACTTTTAGCCCAATAAGCCCCTAATTTGCTGCTTATTCATAGTCATTAAATTAGTAGTTGGGTTTAGGTATTGGGTTGGATTAAGAATGTAGAATAAGATAATGTAGAATATGTGCTAATAAACAGTCAGTTTCTTAATAATAGGCAGATAATAAGTCAATAGTTAATTATAGTGAAAATTGGTACTTAAACTAAAGTATTAACTTTTTTTGTTGCTGTGGTGTAAAATATTATATATCACATTTCATTTTTTTTAAGAACTTATTCTCACCAAGGCTGCATTTACGTCATTCATTCATCTTCTTTTCGGCTTAGTCCCTTTATTAATCAGGGGTAGCCACAGCGGAATGAACCACCAACTTATCCAGCATATGTTTTACACAGCGGATGCCCTTCCAGCTACAACACATCACTGGGAAACACCCATACACTCTCATTCACACACATACACTACGGACAATTTAGCTTGCCCAATTCAACTATAGCGCAAGTCTTTGGACTTGTGGGGCAAACCGGAGCACCCGGAGGAAACCCACGCGAACACAGGGAGAACATGCAAACTCCACACAAAAATGCCAACTGACCCAGCTGAGGCTTGAACCAGCGACCTTCTATGCTGTGAAGTGACAGCACTACCCACTGCGCCACAGCATTGCCGTGCATTTACTTAATAAAAATAATAATACCTAATAGTAATACTAATGTATATAATGATATTTGTATTAATATTCAACATATCGTCACAAAATGCAGAATATCAGATTACATACTGTACTTCTGACATACTAATAACAATGCAGTCTTTGATAATCTTGCAGATTTTATAATCTTGCTAAACCATATTGTTTTCACAGGTGTTGTTAGAATTGATACATGTTTCATAGACACCTCCGCAAACAACGTAAGCAAAATCTAAATAACCCACTAAAGCATATTATTTGTTGTTTTATGATAACACACAACAGCAAGAAAGCTCATTTTAACCAATTGAAAAAAAAGCTTTGTGTGTATTAGTTACATCACTGCTGTGTGTGTTATTCCATCAATTGACTGTGAGCGTAAATGATGCCTGTGCATTCAGTAGAATTATGATTGCTTAGTTACAGACAGAACCTGAACCCATACCAACAATCTCTCAGTTTCCAGACAGTAAATTAAACCTGTTATTAAAGCTGCTCTGGTTTCACAGCCGGTGAGCTATAGCAGAGAAGATAGTGTGTGACGTAGTGAAGCTGGGGTTCTGCTGTGACCTGTTCAGGTGGATCAGATGATCGAGGGGTCAGGTAGAAAAGAGACAGGCCTTTACCCCAATCCTACCCTGCCTATCATCAAAAATTAATGAGCCCTGAAACAAGACGCCCCAATGAGAGTTGGGACTTATTAATTATGGAGTTGTGTGTGCATTCATTCACCCTGCTCAGGCCGCTGTTTCCCAGATGCAACATCCATTAGAGCAGGCCTGTTTACCAAACGTTTCTCATGGTTTTTATAGTCTGCATGTAAGAGTGGTGATTCTGCCACTGTAGTTCAATATAACAGTGTTGTCAGAGATAGAGAAAGAAATTTAATGGCACTTATGCTGTGAAATATGAAGGGCCAGATGAGTGTCGTGCAGCCTTCTGTGTCTGTACAATCTCCAGATGTGTAGATTGCAACTGCTGGAGACGTATGGCTTCATTAAACAGAGCGACTGTGAAGAAGTGGATCTTTGGGACAAACTGAGAGAGCTAAGATTGTTCAATGCCAAACCTCCATTGCATCCTGCCAAATCTTCATGCTATTACTGGCCATGTTAGCCACATTCGAGTCTTATAACAAACCTTGCTCCCGTAAAAGTGTCCCTACAACAGGAAATTTTAATCTAAAAATATAGAGTAAGCAAACATCATAATTAGACAAGCCACAGCTGAAATTCCTTGTAAAAATGAGCTAAAAATCCATCCAAGTACACACTGTACTGTATATTGATTATTCATTTTCAATTTTAAATAGTGCTCTCATAAGGTGGACCAAAGCAGCATTTATTTATTATTGTGACAATTTTAATACAGTTCAAATTAAATGTTTTATGTAGTATTTTAATTTTTAATATTTTTAAATATTTGTAATATTTTAATTAATATATTTACAAAGGCAATTTATACTAAAGCTGACTTTGTCAGTGTTTAGTGTTGAAACAGTTGCGTTGATTCATTTGGTTGAAACTGAAACGTTTTGTAGTGTAAAAAATGGTGTGAACTAATACTTAATTTAATAATTTGGAGAAGGTAGTCAAGGAAACATTGCAAAAAGCAACTGAAACTCTATAACTACTGTAAAGGTGACTCCACTGAGTCTGAGTATTGTCTTTCCACCTCTACGAAGATGCTGGATCTAGTGATGCGTGAAAGAAAATCATCAATAAATTATATCTGCGGCAGCTGAGGTCCAACACGGCCTAGTGTTTCTCATGAAGCGTGGGAATGCTCCTCTTGAGCTTTCACATAAACCCCACCACACACAGAACAAGAAGTGTAGACAAGTATGATAAGTACAGAGCCCTGATGCATCCCCAATATCAGGTCGCATGCTTTTAAACTCACTCTTAACTGCATAGGGAGGACAAAAAGGCTGAGGTGAAGAGAAACACGCTCAGTGAACTTTTGCAAAATGTCTTTACACTGTACAGTTGCTCACACACAATTTTTTCACATGCTGGGATTGCAATGTCCAGATGGAACTGCAGCTGTCAGGACTCTAGGGGTTGGCAGCTCAATGACAGCTCTGTTCTGAAACTAGTATTATAGGAAGGCATCAAAACAAAGCAATTGTGGGGATACACAAATAAGAGAGGACCAGGCCCGCTAGGGGTCGGGGGGTTACTGGTGCAAGCTTGGATGGAAAACAACATTCTTTCATATGTATCTGGTTTCACATTTAGATCATGGCCAGTTTGTTTTGGCTCTCTCCCGCTGGAATTTTTTCTAGGCCTAAGGACTATAGACAGTTTTCTCTGGACAGACAAATCCCTCAGTGAGAGACACGGCTATACTGTTCTCTCCCACCCTCTGTGACAAAGATGATGAACATTATGAGGGGGAGATGGAGAAAAAATATCCGGTCATTCTCTGAATTAAACAATATAAAAAGAAATTAATTAAACAATGTAAACTCAGCAACTCTGATAAAATACTTTGATAAAAAGGTTTCTTGAACACATAGTACCCAGACACTAGGCATTATGATTCATTTACTGTAGATGTACAGCACTACATTTTATTTATCCATCCAAAATTTGCCCGATTCTGTGATATACAGCTTATTTGATTTCATGACCACTTGACTCTAGTTTTGAGATGTGCTAAAAATAGTTATTTTAAAATTGCAGAGAAGCTCTAAAGAATAAAACCTAAAAGTTTTAAAGAGGCTTTAAATCCATGTCTTTAATATGGATTTATTTTGGCATTCATGAATGTAATTTAAAAATAAAATTCAAACACTTGTTTAAAGCTACTCATAAAACCTCAATCAGTTGTTGGGTTCCCCTCATTCCTGATGCTTTGACACAGATGGACGTTGACATTAACAGGAGCATGGAATGTTCAATGAGCAGAGAAATAAAGTGTACGGAGAAGAATAACAGGCACAAGAGGGAGTCACCCACCCTCTGAAAGTTCATAAACCCAGCAACCTCAATTCATCTTACCATCATCATGATCTGCCAACGTTTAATCACTTCTCATTAAAGTAAGATCAACTGTGATGTTTCCCTTCTGCCCTCCAGGCTAATCCTCAGGCCTCCAAACTTTTTTTATATCCAGCATCACCATCTCTCACCCACTACTTGTCCTCTGCTCCATCCAGCCATGCTAATCCCAAAGTTTATTCTGATGCTGAGACAAATGGGCTTCTAATACCTAATAACCCTGCACAGCTTTATAAACACATCAGCAATAAATCTGTATAACAAGCGGTGACCGTCAAAGTCACACCATTTGGTGGTCTCACCAAGACTTCCTCAAGAATTGCACCATTTCATACAATCTTGACAAAATCTTTTTTCAAATTCTTTGTCTCTTTCTTTTATTGTACAATTGGGGCTTTAATTGCTCTCTGAAAGACCCCAGACCTTCAGCGTTGGGAATAGGGGTTTGGCTGAATCTGGAAGAGTGAGGTCGGACCACACACTTGGAGAAAATTGACTTTTTGTGGCTCTTTATGTTCTAGTTTTGACTCAGGAAGTCAAATAGGTTGTTCTTGCTGTTCAGTCTTTTGAGAATTTCTGAGCAGAATAGCTTGTATTGTTTTATGATTGAGTGCTTCATTTTCTATAACGCAGGCCATTTTTACATGTGGTCTTAAGATTTATTTTTTGTCAATCAGTTTTGAATGTTTTGAGCTTGTCAACTTCCAGAGGTAGTTGAAAATGTGGTCACATTCATTCAGATATCCACAAAATGTCTTGTGATTGTCTACAATTGACAAAAACGTATTAATACCAGGTGTACACAGGTTATTCCTCCGTATGTGAATGTAGAAAACCAGATGTGCATGTTTTACAGTCAGTATATTCTCAAGCTCTCACCTGTTTTGCAGGGGTCAGTGTCTGGGATGGTCGGCAAGGCTCCGGTAGGTGACGGGGAAGAGACGGGGCCAGGAGGAGTTTTGTCATTCTCTTGCGGGCGGCTCTTGGAGGTCTCAATGCCCTTGACTCTCCTAGCATGACGATTCCCCTTGTAATGAGCTTCTGCCTGACTCTGAAAGAAACACACAGATGATGCTGCTTAAAACTTCAGAAGGAGATGCACACAAACAAAACAGGTGGAGTTACAATGATTTTGAAGCCCAGGACACATGCTGTATTTGTCATCTGGATGTTCTGTCCAGGAGTTATAAAATGGGCTTATACGTACATGCTTGTCCCATGACACTGATGCCACATGGTATCCATTTCCTGAACTTGAACATTGACTGCCTCTACTGTATATGCCTGCCTTTAGTGTAGTAATAACTATAACCCCTAAAATAACAAAGCAATAAAGTCAAACAAAAGAAAAAAAAGGAACATATTTCATTTGTGTATAAAACAAATAAATGAATCATTTAATAAGAGTAGATTTATTCTGACACACTTTACAATAAGGTAGTTAATGTTAGTTATGTATTTATTAGCAAACAATGAACAACACATTACAGTATTTATTCATCTTTGTTAATGTTAATTAATGAAAATAAAGTTGTTCATTGTTAGTTTATGTAAATGTTGAACTATGATTAATAAAGAAAAGGAAAGTCGTGACATGTGGCCAAATATGGTGACCCATATTCAGAATTTGTGCTCTGCATTTAACCTATCACAGTGTGTGTACACTGCAGTGAACACACACACACCCTGTGCAGTGGGCAGCAGCCATAGCTGCGGCACCCGGGGAGCAGTTGGGGGTTCGGTGCCTTGCTCAAGGGAGTCACCTAAGCCGTGATATTGATGATATTGTTGAGATTATTTACTCCCACCTACATTCCCTGCCCGTGCCGGGATTCGAACCTGCAACCTTCTGATCACAAGTCCATCTCTCTAACCATTAGGCAAGTTTCCACAGTTCCATTTAAAAACACTGCCTGTGTGTATAAGAAGAAATGAATGCACTCAACTCAAAATAAGACCATGGTTAAGTGAAAGGATATGTTTAGCTGTTTATGTCACTGCATAAACAACAGAGAACCAAAGGAAATACAAAACAGTTGACCATAATAAAGCTGTAATCTGCATAAACAGTTCCACTTCTCTGCTGTGGCTCAGTCTAGTCCTCTCATCGATCACACTGACTCGACCTCAGCAGGAACACACTGTGAGATATTTCCAGAAATACTGTTGCATGTGGTCTCCATCCTCGTTACAGGGGAGCATCGCTTTAAACAGATCACCTAGCAGCGGCTTCCCAAAACACAGTGCACCCCATCAGGACAAACATGATGATTATTAAGTGGGCGGATTATCTGCTGTGTGAAACTGAGAATGAGTTGACAACAGTTGCTCCAGACACTGGGAGCAGAACCAAGAGTCTCATACCAGAGTGTCATCCAGGGCTCAGACCATCACCACATTAGAAGAGGAGAGGACACTCATGGGAATGCTGGAGATTAAGACAGCCAGGACTGGGCCTCTGAGACAGTTCGGGCACACTTGACAGTATGTGGTTTGCCCCTCCTGTCTGTTGTGGGCTGTAATTGGTGATGGCAGAGCCTTATATAGCTGGTGGTCTGTAATCGAAGCCTTCAGGGGTTTGAAGAAGCTGCCTGTCTAAAGCACACAGGAAACCGAGGAGGATGTGGGAAAAGAAGCACTAAAGGAGCAGAGATCTTTGGGATTAAGAAGGAAAGAGGATAAGAAAGTGATGTGGTTCAGGCGGAAATTAGATGAAATCTCGGAGGATGTGGAGTTGAAGTCCAGGTGGAGGTCACACTGACATGCAAAACATATATCGGTTAATGAATGTCAAACTGGCAGTAAAACGGAGAATAAATGCATGAAAAAAAAGAATCCACATCCAAGAACAAATGAGAAACACAGCACACATCATTGCCATGTGCACGCAACAGACTCAAACAGTCTAGGACGGTAATCACAACCATAAGTTACAGGGATGTCAATACTGGAGATTCCAATTTTTTTTTGAACAGTCTGTGACTAGGGAGGGGAATCATAAGGAATTTGACAGGTTCTGCGCTAGTTCCAATTCCTCTTTACGATTTCAGTTCCACTAACAATTATTTTAGTACTTGGAAGAACTTTGTTTTTCCAAAATATTTCTTGAAAAGTGCATTTACACAACTAGGGATGTTCAATTCCAAACTTTTTGGAATCAGCCCTGTTGTTGTGATTCTTTATGCTCAAACACCACCTGTAGTAAATAAGCTAAAAGGAAACTCAATCAAACACACAACTTTTAAGCATTTCTATTTCTAGTTTCTGTAGTGCAAACATGCTTAAATGTGTGTACTTCTGCCAGTAGCTCTATGAAATATGAAAAAGAAGTCCGACAACAGTGAATGCGCTTCAAGTTTTTGATAATCTAAAAAGAACGGGCTAATAGTGGTTATTAGTTCAGGAGTTTTTTTTTTTTTTTTTAGTTTTTTTTTTATTCACGAAAAATATCCTAAGAATCATTAATTTTGTTATGTTACAGTACTACATTGTTCATGTTATTTTATTTTATTAGTACAGTTGTGCCTTTGTCAAGTATTTCTGCATTGGTGAAGAACATACATTAAAGAGCAGTCAATGGAGTTGAGTGTCATTTGGTTCTACTATATAAAAGAGTTCCAATAAAATGACACTATCACCCTTCAGAAACATTTTTATTTTTAACTGCCAGTTTGTATAGCTAAGCTTTTACGGCCAGTTATTCCAGCAATAAGTGGAAGATTATTAGCAATACAAGCCCAATTTTCATTTCTGAACTCTCTGAACCCACATTCAGAATTCATTCACTGAAATTATCACTGAATGCTTTCTTAATGAAGCGACTTACATGAGAGGGCATACATTATGTGTGAAGAATACCTCAGCCATTAGATATGAATACAAATCAAGTACCAAGCCAAATCCATGACGTGCCAATGAGAATGAAGACCTCGTATGAAAGAAGTGCCATCTATAGAATAAGGAATGAGACAAGTTCCTGCCCAGATGGCACAGGGTTTTGAGTTTTGAGAGCGCAAGATGAATTATTGTAAGCACGAGGATGGAAAAAACAAGAACTTTTCCAAGGACAAATCAGGACACAGACCAGATTGTCTCATCGAACCACATGCGAACAGTATGTAACGCATCATATGCCAATATAAATGCAATTACCACAACAAAATGGGAAAGGGAAAGCTGCAAAGGGAGGACTGACAGCTGTGGTTATTCCCGAACCTCAAGATGCACACAAAGGTTAATTTGGCCCAGTGAATGAATGACGGAAACTGTGCGACATCGATGGGCCACTGCAGCTCCAGCAGGGGGAGGGAAGCTCATTCAACCCTGTCCTGCAGCAACAGTGACACAATACGGTGACATCACTTCTGCAGCGCGGCAAGGTTATACCTCCATCTTGCGCTAGAGCAAAAGGGACACAGGGACACTGGCAGCACGGCATAACACAAGTTTGAGCCCCGGGTTTGATGAATGCATCAGATAACATTCGCTAGCAGCCAATAGTCTGCTTTTTCCACTACAAATGTCCTCAGATATCGGCACTGGGGGTTTGGAATCCATGAATCCATAATGGAGCGTGAAATGATAATGGGAAGTAGGCGAGGGAATAGATGTTTTCAAGGAACAAATGCGCTGCTTCATTCAGCATATAGCAGAGGATCAAAATGTAGACTCGTTGCTGTGTGTATCTGTTTAATGAAATGTGGCATTGAATAATTTTAATCTTCTATAACGTAGCTAAATAATTTCCAGTGCAACAATGCATGAAAGACGCAGCACAATTTCTAATAAAACATCAGAAGTTGTAGTTCTTTGATGTTTGTGCTTTTGATCTGTCCGTCTTTTGCTTGCTACTGATTTTGACCTGTGGGCACTCGATGCCTGACAGCTTTAAAAATAAATAAGGGTTTAAATAGTTTGGGCTGATTATACAATGTGTGGGTTTGTATGTGGGCTGAGTGTGTGTGTATGTATGTGACACTTTCCACAGATAGAGATATTCAAAGTGTTTTCATGTTGTGAGAAATATGTAAAACCCTGCAACATTGTCGAAATTTTTACTTGCTATGACAGTCATGTTGCCTGTAAAAAAAAAAAATAGCCCTCCTGTGAAATGTAATAATTTTTAAAATATTTATGTTATATAAATATAGTCCTGTTTAACAGAGAGAAGATTATTTTCAACACATTTATAAACATAATAGTTTTAATAACTAATTTCATTCATTCATTCATTTATTCATTTTCCTTCGGCTTAGTCCCTTTATTCATCAGGGTCACCACAGTGGAATGAACCGCCAACTTATCCAGCATATGTTTTACACAGCGGATGCCCTTCCAGCGGCAACCCAGTACTGGGAAACTTCCATACACACTCATTCACACACGTACACTATGGCCAATTTAGTTTATTCAATTTACCCATACCACATGTCTTTGGACTGTGCGGGAAACCGGAACACCTGGAGGAAACCCACACGAACACGGGGAGAACATGTAAACTCCACACAAAAATGCCAACTGATCTAGCTGGGACTCGAACCAGCGACCTTCTTGCTGTGAGGCGACAGTGCTAACCACTGAGCCATCATGTCGCCCAACTCATTTCTAATAACTTATTTATTTTGTCTTTGCTATGATGACAGTACATAATATTTTACTAGTTATTTTGCAAGATACTAGTATTCAGCTTAAAGTGAAAATTAAAGGATAGTTTAATTTGGTTACCTGGGAAGTTACAGTAGGTTAGTTACAACAAGTCATTTTTTCGTAGCCACCTTTTATTTCAGCCAAACTAAGCGAAATAGGACTTTCTCCAGAAAGTCAAATTACTAAAGGAAATACTGTGGAAACATCACTTGGGATGAATTTAAAAAAAGAATAAAACATTCACAGGAGGGCTAATAATGTTGCCTTCAAATGTCTTCTAATATATAATTAGAAATATTCAAAAATGATTGTGCATACATATTTTGTATATAGTTTTTGTCAACTCTATTATTTAAACACTGTAAATTGCTGGGTTCCACACAATTCCTTCATGTTGTCTCAACACAAATTGATTAAGTTAACTTAATTTTTTTTACAAGTTTAAGTTGACCCAAAAATCTCAAGAATTGTGTTGATTCAGCTCATTATAAATAAGTAGTTTGAACAGCAAACATATATTTTTAAGTGAAGATGTTACCTAGAAATATGTTTCTTTAATGAATGAATGCCTCATGCCATATTCTATTTGTGGAAAGTACCACGTGGTTATGTATGTGTGTGTGTGGTTAAATGCAGTGACAGCAAGTAGGGAGACATTGTAAAAATGGGTGTTGAAATTATACGGATATCTTTAACAAACCAAGACAGCTGCATGTGTCAGAGACGTCCAATCAGCAGTCAAGGGCTTAAGGTTTATTGAACAGCACGCATTATTATTTACAAGCACACTTGTATGTGTGGAGCTCATCTGACTTGAGGGTCGTGAACCCGGTTGTAAACTAAAATCTTTGGATGGCACTTTGAGGTACAGAATTTATAGCTGAACTAACAACCGTCTAGGAAATTTACTGTCAACCAAAACAAAGAAACAACTGGACACCCTAACTTCAATCTAGTCTTGAACTCCGTGAAATAACACCTCCCAGGTAACTCATTACAAGTCTTAAGTCCAGTTGTTTCACAGAACTGCTGAGTTGTCTCAAATTCTCTCCCCATAAATTATTAAAAGCGACCCGGGCTAACAGGTAATTTTGCAGGTCTCCACAGGCAGGCTTGTCCTCTCCGTCTTCTCCCTGTCTTTTCTTGTGCGTGGATGCGGTTTAAAGCAGGCCATACATCTGCTCCGCTGGAGGCCTGAGATTGCAGGCGCACACCAAGAAAGCCACTTTTTGCCCATGATTACAGTTCTTGTCTGTAAAAATAGCGCAGGCTAGTGAGGCACTCCCAGGTCCTGCACTGTTACGGATCTCACATGTCACAATGCCTGCCACAGCTGCAACTGAATTCAGCCCAGAATATTTCAGGCTTCACATTTCACCCCAACAAGCGTAGCAGTAATTTGGTGCATAAACAAATAAAATAATTGCTTTCATTGATGCGCAAGGAATATTGGAACGTTGAAATGCGCGATATGGATCAGGCAGTAATGACTGTGGTTAGTCTGAAATGGAAAAGTTGAACATTTGTTTTTGTTCTACCTGGTGGAAATAATATTTTGAAAGGTCAGTTCACCCACAAATTAGCACATATTGTTTTAAGCTTTAAGTTTTAAGATGTTTGTTTATCTGAAGAACAGAAATTAAGATATTTTTAGAGAGGAATTTAGAAAGTTCTGTCCCTCCACTGAAAGTCTGCTCATGCAAAACTCTTGGGCTTTTTATAGAGATAATAAGATACCCATATGAATCAAATGGTTTCATCCATAGAATCTGTGTAATAGTCAATCACTGTTTGTGGATTTGTGGTAAAATTGAATATATCTGTTACAAAATTCTCTGACTTTTTAATAAATCAAACTTTTATGCGATGTACATTCAAGTAATAGATCCAACAAAGATATAACCAGACGTTTTCCCACAACAGCAGTTTTTTTTTTTGTTGCTTTGCTATCCTAGCAGATGAGGTCACAGAAGAATGAGCCTCACTGCAGGGCTCAATAAAAATGTCATTAGCACTTGAGCTCCCAATTTAATATAATATAAATTTAATAATAATGTTATACATATGCATGCTATGAGACCATTTGAAAATTCTCAGTTCAGTATCTCTGGATTTACGATTTATTGTTATGTTTTTATGAAACAAAATATTTTTTTCAATTTGTACTGATGAGAGTTCCTAAATTTAAAATAAAATGCCATTTAGAGCATAAAATTACAATTGTTTAAGCATATTCAGCCATTTATGTTCTTTTTTTAGACAACAAATAAAAGTAAAATATGAAAAATAAGTCTGCGAGACAGAATTGTGGTTGCGGTGAGAAAAACAGCTCCAGAGCACTGAACTGTTCTCGCTCACGGCTAACAGCTAATATTAAGCTTGAATGAATACTTTGTTAATTGTTAGAGCAAAAGGTCTGAATGCTGTAGGCATTGCTGATTGATGTTTATACGCCAATAAAAGTTTGATCTGTTGATCTTATGAAACAATTATGACTTTTCAGAACACTAAAACTGGTCAATTCATATGGATTTTTTCTATCTCTTTATAAACATCCGATTTTTTTGGCAAATAAACTTTGAACAGAGTTTATTATAAAAATACCGTCATCTGTGTACTAAAGATAAACTATATTTTAAGCTAGAACTCAGATTTTGTAGAGTGAGCTTTCCCTTTTAATCGTAGTAAGAAAGAAACACTTCATGCTGTAAGCTTCAGCTCTGACATGCTTTGCGGAAACAGCACTTCAAAGAGGATTCGCCATTGGCTATTTCCGGACTAGAAAGCAAAGGATTCAGTGTAAACACAACACTCATATTACATCTAAAACCCACTTGAAGAAAGGTAAATACAGTACGACTGCGTCTCAGAACACCAAAAAGAACATGTGTGAAGTCAAACAGTCTCACCTCAGAGTTGAAGCGGATCTGGCAGACATTGCAGGATATGATTGGCCGTTTGGTCTTTACCAATGGGACTCCAAAGGTGTGGTTGATCACTGCCTTCTGAACAGGATCCATCTGAATGAAGAACAGGAGAAAAAGGGGAAAAGGAAAGGACGTGTGAAACAAAACTCCCATTAGACAGACAAGGTCATTAATCATGTTGATGGAAAGGTCTGGGTGGCAGTACAGTGGCAGGAGAACATGGCTAAGGGCGGCCATATGGTGCAGTGAGTCAGGACACCTGTGAGATCAAGTCAGGGTCAGCAGCTCATCTCCGGCACAAATGTTAGATTCACTTGCGAAATATCAGCGACTGGGATAATAAAGAAAGACAGCGTAATTACTCAAGGAGGCCACAAAACACTAGATCATGTGAGCGTTCGGTGTGTGTAGCTAAACATTCCTGAAGAGAATCTACTGGATATAGGAAGGAGATTACTGTATGAAGACATTTGATATAACATGATTGATTAGGCATTATAATACGATTACATAATTAAAATGTAAATATTGAATAAAAATATTAATACTAATCCATACCACTTTTGATTCCTAATAATGTATTAATACATGTCAAGAATAAATTGAACTAAGGTTATTAAAGGTGGGGGTTCATGCTAAGTTCACTAATGTGAACCAATTTAACCATATTGCAATGTGATACCAATATAATCCATTCAAAATTATTATTGTTATTATCAACAATAACAAAATATTATATAACAATATAATAATTTTAATTTAATATATTGGTATTGGTATTATGCATACATATGCACACATTGTATTTCATTTTTATATTTTATTTATAAAACAATGTAATAATACATGTTAGCACCAAAATGGGAAATATATAATAAGTATTAATATATAATATAATAAATATATATATATATACAGTCAAGCCCAAAATTATTCATACCCCTGGGGTAATTTAGGGCTTGACTGTATATAATTTGTACAATATAATAATAATAATAATAATAATAATAATAATAATAATAATGTATAGATGTAAATGATTAAGGTACATAATGTGTACATTATGTATTTGTATAATTGTATATTGTTATATTATTTCTATATTGTATATATAATTTGTTTAATTATTTATTTTTATCATTATCATCGTTGTTGTTGTTATTATTATTATTATTGGTAATATGGGTATATTATTCATTTTTAAATTATATTATTACTCTACAGACACAGACACATTAGCTGTTAAGTTTATATTAGATCAGTGTCAACAATCTAAGAGGTCAGACTTTAAAATAAACGTAACTGACTATCCTAAGTACCGCATCTCATAGCGCCAGTGGTTAAGCCTCTGTTTATGAGCAGCTTATTGCACAAAGCCTGATGGTCACAGTCCAAAAGTCTTTTGGCCTTGTGGTCTGCATTCTGTGCTCTATTGTCATACGATTCCCACCATTAGCATTCGCTTGATATAGTTTCATTTTTGACTTGACATTTCATAAAGGAATATTCATGCATATTGTCAAGGGAGTAGCCCAGATTTTTGGGCCCTAAGCAAAGACATTGTATGCTGTATGGCCATTTCTTGTTATCCTTGCTATTTATCACTTCTTTTAAATAATTAAATAATTTTACTTATTTAGTAATTGCTGGCAAATCACTGATGCAAAATCAGCCGACAATATTAAAAAGATGAACCAATAGTATTAAAAAGATGAACATCATAAAAAAAATTGCATTTATGTTAATGCAACACCGAATAATTTAGGTTTAAATTGTGTTATACTGGGTACTATACTTTATATTTTCTACTATAAATAGAGCACCTCATGTTTCCTCTAGGGATAAAAAAGATAACTTAATGATTTTTCATTAAGTATGTGTTTTATTAGCTTTAATAGATGGACCCGCTGCTGCACTGCACTCTGTGAAATTTGTGTTTTATTTTGAGCAAAATCCATGCAATATCTCTATAATGTATGAACACGTACATTGGTATCATGTTTTTTATGTATATTTCACTTAAAATTAGTCTCAAGTTCACACAAATTGTGTGTTTAGAGTGAAATAAGAATGTCAGTAGTCGGCCTTGGAAAATATTGTTCTCTTTTTAGTCTTAGTTAAGCAAATGCAGACTAAATGTACTTGTTCTCTTAGGAAAAAACTTGTGAGAAGTTGTTTTCCTTTATATTGTTTTCTTTTCCTCTCCTCCTTCTCTTTTCATTTTTGGCAACCCAATTTTGTTTAGACAGTTTTGAAGTTTTGTTTTTATGTTGCCTCTGTCTCAACACACTTGACTCAGCAAGACCCTCGGAGCCAATTAACATTTAGCATCATTCATAACAATCAATACAATCATCCAAATTGGGGAAAAATTAGAAACTGTTGATGCTGACGTGGGTGTGTCGATTCCCAAAGCTTGTTAAAATTATAAAATAGCTAAGATCAGAATATTGTATACAACTCAGGAGCATGGAATTATACAAACAATATCACAACAATAATATTTCAGGATCCTCAACGGAAGACATTTGCCAAGGCCCTATGCACTGTTTTTCCCACACTTATGACACCCCTGCGTGGTGTAAATGTACGACAAATTCTTTAACACCATCTTTTTGGCAGACAGTTAAGCTTGAAACTCTATTTCTTGGACTGAGCAGAAATGACTGTGATGCATGATTTGCAACGCAGGTAGTTATGGTAAGAAAATGTTAAACGGTCTATAATAGTTGTACTTCTTATTCCAGCTTTTAAGAACAATAGTTTATTACAAGCCAGTTTGGAACATCTTGTCTTGGCTGGGAAAGACGGGAGAGGCCGAAATGAATATTCTCTTAGTCAAACAAAAACATTTAGAAAAATCTGCAAACGGGTCGTATCCAGGCAACCCCCCTTTTCGAAAATAAACACATCCAGAAAGCAGAGACATGGTTCAGGGTGACTGAACACAATATCTGTGGGTTAGCAAGCCTTACGCCGGACTTCCTCAGATTTTTGACTCTTATCTCTCTTGGCACAAGCCTGAAAACTCATCCATGTTCTGCGCCATTGAGTTCCTGATTTCATTGTGCATGTGCAAAGTCCACACTACATCAGTCAGACAGGCACTGGATTAGCCACAATGATGTTGTTCTATGGCTTTGCCTTCATGAATCTCCAGAGGATTAAGTGAAGCTGGCAGTTAGCTGGGTAATCAGAACACCTCCAGCTAGAACACATCAATAGATACAACTGTCAGTATAACTGCCTCAGAAGGGAAACGAATGAGGGGGAGCTCTGTCAGGCTCCACCATGAAAAAAAAAAAAAATCAAAGCTCTACAAAGGCCTCTCATAAGAAAAAGATTACTTTTAAAGGCTTATATCTTTTTTTTTTTTTAAAGTCTGCTGGCTGCATTTTAGTTTAAAAAACGCCCTTATAATCAAGATTTAATAGCATACAGAAGTTAAAATGTGCCTCTAGACCAAAACCCTGGGTGTTGGTCCACCATGCTTCACGTTATGATGTAAAAATAGCACTGCACTGAAGTGGCACTGAAGTCTGCTGGTGGTGATTTATTCCTCTTACTTTTTTCAAACAAAAGACAACTTGGCTCATAACTGTCCTAACAAATCTTCTTCAACCCAAATGATGAACTTGAAACTGCAGCTTACAAGAATCTAAATAATAAAACTACCAAACCACAGCTGAAAGATGCCTTAAAGCGTAGCTCATCCGAAAATTAATATTACACCTTCAAGTCATTTCAAATCTGCATGACTTTCTTTGTACTGTGCAACACAAAGAAACATAACATATTTGTAAGCATTTCGGTCAACCCAGAATTAAGTATAATATATATATATATGTATATGTATATATATATATGTCTTTAAATTATTGCTAAAATATTAATAGCTTTTTGCATGTTTCACAGCAATTTCAATCAAATGTTAATGAGTGATGGTAAAAATTTGCAGCAATTTTAATCATTCAATTTAATGCAATATTGCATTTGAAAATAACTTATCACCTACACTAAACCGAAACCTAAAATTGATAGTGTTAAAAATGTAATAAAATGAAGTATCTGCAATAACCATGCCATTTTACCTTGATTTTAATCAGTGCAAGGTGAGCTACAGTACCAAGCAACTTTATGACAATGCAAAAGGCACACATAGGTAGGCTGATAGGTTATGTTAATGTTAAAATGTACAAAAAATCATCATTTGTTTGTTAAGGAATAAAAACTGTTGCCGTATTAATGCCTGTAGTGTTCATCATATCTGAAAATGACAGTAAATTATACATATCCTGTAGGTACATTTTTAGAGGCATGTTGAGTCTGGGTTGGTTTTTGACGTTACATAAAAGCCAATAGGATCCTGACTGATTTTCACTGTATGACAAATAAATAAATGCTCAATAAGTCATACAGGTTTGGCACAATATGAGTAAATCATTTATTTTTGCCTTAACTATCCATGATATTGTGTAAAGTATTGTTCTGTTTTATGGAAGACTCACAAATCCTGTATTTTATGGTGTTGGCTGATGCTTAGTCTCTACTAATCATCAAAGTGAGCAATTAACAGTGCATGTTACATTTGTCCAATTGGCAGGCGCAGTGTCTGTCATATGACCTCCCGATGCTCCCTCTGAAAAAACCACATCCCACAAAGTGATAACTGCTCAAAAATAGCCAGATCCTTTTCAGTGTAAAAAAAATCAGACTCTTTAATGTCTTATTTATGCAAAATGATCATTTAATCATCATGCAAATCTTCCTTTCTTCTATGAAACATATTGTAAAAAAACTAAAAACTTTTCCCCATACAATTCAACAATATTAGACTCCATTAACATACACCGTATGGACATAAACATGTGAAACATGATGATAAATCATGATGATATCTTCTTTTGGACTTCTTTGAGCTATCCCTTAACAACATACCCAAGCAGTGGTGTCATAATGTAACACTAAAACTCAATTCGCAAGAGTCTCCCCTTACACTTTCAACGCAAGACCCCACGGCAGTTCAAACAAACCATAGTGTGTCTCAATACCCCAAACACCACGAGCTCAAAATGCACCGCGTTCAAACATACAAAACATCCCGCCATCCAAATGAAAGCTGCTCAGCGATTCCGAGAAAGTCCTCAGTGCTGTTATCTTTCAGTCTGAGCGTACTGGAGGGACACTCACCTTCATATCCTCGGGATCACGCAGCTGCATTGGATCCTCGGTGAGGGAGCGTGTGTTTGTGTGTGGGAGGGTGTCTGTGTGAGTGTCACTCATCCTGAAGGGATTCTGGCTATCCCACCACACTGCCTGATTCTCCCACACTCACGCTTCTGTGGGTACGACAGCGAGCGCTTCTGAAGTCTACAGGTCCGGGAGATGATCTGTCTTTCTAATTTGGTCTGCTCTTTTCCACAGTCGCTTGTCACTCTTGCCGTTATGGCTTGGTTTCTGGTTCTCTGCTGTTTAATCTCATCCACTTTCCTTTCATTCCCCCTTTCATCCTTCCTGACACTTCACAGCAAGCCAACACTACTACGATCCTAGTTGGATGCTCTCTCTTCTTCATTTTCCTCCTCTTCTTTCCTTCCCGCTTTATTCCAATAATAAATCCCGTGCTCTTTCAACGATCTCCTTCCTCTTTCTGTCCTACATGCTCACTCGCTGACTGCTTATTTTGCCCAGATGCACTAAGAATGTCTTGCACTCCCTCCGTTTTTTCTTTCTTCTCACTCTTCAAATCAGCCCTTCACTCCCTTATTTTATGAAAAGCACAAGCTGCAGATTTCAGCCCTCCTCCCTCATCGCAGTCCTTGCCACATGCCTCCAAATCTCATATGGGACCAATACAGAGGTGACCCACACTCAATTAATAACACTTAGAAAAACATTAGGCTATTTGTGATTAATATCTCCTAGCTATTAAAAATCTTTTTTTATCGAGGGGGTCATCAGAGGTAAAGCACATGCAGCCAAAAGATTTCATCTCCAAAAATCCACGTGGAGTTGCATTACTCAGTGAGGAAAATTGGCATGCTGTTCACATAAACCTCTATTTTTTTTATAATTTTTTATTTTTTTGAGTGAAAGAAAGCGAGGCTTTGGTTGAAGGTGGCTGCAGGTGAAAAGCAACAAGCTGGTGCATGTGTCGGACGATTTAACGCCCGATTCTGCAGAATAAGCGAGAGATTGGAAGGAGTCTTTCTGCACCTTCACGCCACAAGCAGCTGCTTGGTATAAATTATTCAGGTGCCTCGGTGCCTGCAGGCGCATTGACTCAGAGAGGCAGGTAGAGGCCCAATCACATTAAAGGCAAATTACAGCTGGACTGTAGAGGACTGGACGATTGCGGCTTGTTCTACAGCTGATCAAAAACATCTGATTTTGGTGTTCGCAGCTAAATAATTGTTTGGCCAAAGCCACACATTTTTGAAAATACTTTGAACTGGATTACGGCTTTAAGTCTGTTTGATCAGTCCATCGCATTCCAGCATGAATACGATCCCAGACAGAACAACTTGAGCACAGCTGACAAAGCTCATGTTTATAAGCAGTGTTGGGGAAGCTACTTTGAAACTGTGGCTTGCCAAGCAAAACTAATCATAACTTACAGAATACAAACAGCCATTTATAACACACTACAAATAACGCGTTGCTATAATAAAGTGACATGATGTTTTATGCATAACTATTCAAGATCATCATTTATCATTTAATTAGAAAGACAATAATTGTTGTTCGCTTTAACTGAGAATGTTTGTCCATTCAATGTCAATATCAGATTTTTTAAAAGTGTAACCCACTGTAACTTTCAAAATCATAGTGCAGGCATTAATTGACCAGTCCTGCCTAACTAATTCACTTGGTACGTTTGGCACTTTTTAATATAAAAAGAGAACTGCTTAGGGAAAATCTATTCAAACAGAATTCATGCGTTTTAAATTGCATCACAGAGAGAACTGTTTAAAGCAAGCAATGCATTAGAATGAATCAGATTTAATAAAACACAACATATGATTATTATTACATTATTATTCCATATTACATTATTATTTTATACTACTTATTATAATTTACACATACATTAAGTTTTTCATAAATCCAATAAATATTAATAAAATTCCTACATCAGCACTGTACTCTATATGTATTCATCACTCTATATCTATCTTATATTATTTATAATATATCAGACCACTAGGTTTTACACATTTGTCAGCAAGACATTTTTAATCATTAAAAAAAAAAAACCAACATAGTATTGTCACTTATTCATACATTTGAATAAGTTCTGTTCTACAAACATTTGTTTAATATTGACATAAACACGTCTGCATTTATGCATTTGGCAGGCATTCTATAAACATAAACAATGCACTATAAAATGAATAAAAATGTAAATCTAAGGTGTCTATGCTCATATTCAATCTCATATTACATAATCACTTCCAATATCAACACATATACTTTATTAACACCACACGACTGACAACAGCTGTTAGTTTGATACCTCAATGAAAGCCTGTATATCAGAGCCTGTGTGAGGAACTCTTGTAAATGTCAGTATTCCATTAGGCGATGGCATAAACACTGCAGTGTGTTTTCAAAAGCGTCCTAGAGAGAGGTCATGCTGTCCTTCTAGCCTCTCCAACATCACCACCTACTGGCCATCAGAAGATGCCCACACTGCTTTTAAACTGTGATTAATAACCTGCTGCAAGGCTAAAATGGCCTCAATCTAAAGATTACAGCCCAATGTCCCAATGCATAATAAATGGCAAGTACATTTATTACAAGTACAAGAGACAGTAGCTCTTTTATGCAGACTCTATCACAAGCTCATGCATATTTAAAAATATTTAAACATCTCTTGGCTTTTAGTGAAATGATAATAATGAGCTAGATGTGGATTTGTTGAGCTGGCATTGGGATGTGGTCTCTTTTTTTCTTGTGCCAATGGGTAAACCATTTTTTACAATGCCAACAAGTGCATGAAAATACTGGGATTTTAAGGCAGGGCACTGCTGGTGAAAAGGGTATATAAAATCATATTTATCATTGTACTTCCCCATTTAATTGAATACAGTATCAAAAATAATTTTATTTGTTTTGTAAGGTTTAAATGTTTAAATATGCAAATTAGGCATTTTTTATTAAATGAAAAATAAAGTATATCAGCATTGTATGAAGTCAATATCAAAATTTTATCTCAATTCATTTATTTATATATTTTTAAGGATTTATTTTAGGACTATCCATTTGTCACTCCACAATTCACATGAAACTGTTGAAATTGATGAGCGGTAATGATCCACTTCAAATGTTGACTACATATAAATAGAACTGATTGGTATATGTTCTGTAAGTGCTGCATATTTATAGCTCACTGCTACAGAAACAAAACATTTTGAGGAAAAAAGGCTTTCAAATATTTCTTGTAATTTAAATCTGACAAAATAAACGGACACAAAAACGGACACAAAAGAAACACCTAAAATTATATTTTGGATGATTTCTTTATACTGTAAAATCTGAGAAGTTCAGCTTACTGAAAACATTTGTTGAAATGTATTGTACCACAATGTACCATGTAAAATGTAAACATGTACCACAACTACATGTTTGTAATGAGTGGTGTGGCACACAGGTGTCTCTCATTAACATTCAGTCTAGTAGCAGCAATTAGCAAAAGTTTGTATTAATGTACTATCAAAGATGCTATTTTTGTACACTCCCATCAAAATAGTTATACTGTATAAACAATCTTAAAATGTTTTTTCAACCCAACTGGCTCTACTGTTTCACCACATAGGTAACCTTACTGTTAATTAAGCGATCTTTTTTTACAGTGTGCAGTCTTAAACATGCTACGAACTATAAATCTGCTTCTACTCAGTGAGTTAATTTCATCTTAATACACTAAACATTTGAGTTCACGTAACTTCTATTGATTGCAATTAATTTTTACACTACTACAGTGTAAGGACCTCATTTATTTGAATTTAATTTCACTGTTCAATTTTACAGTGTACAGTAGACTAAAAAAACACTTCAGGAAAAGCTAAAAAGCCAAAAATGGCAGGTGCATGTTTTTTCCCTGCAGTGTATTGTCTTAAGAGAGAATATACAGCACATATTATAAGCACCTAAGGAATGGCTGGGACCCACAACTAACCTTTCCTGTTCAATTTGCTGACCAGCGTCCTCATTTACATAACAGAATGCAATCTGGGAAATGTGCAGAACAGACTCAGAGTGAAAGTGCTGAGAGAGTGAAACGAGCTGCATGCTAATCAAAATGATTAGCTATAAGTCACGATGACATGCAAGAACTCATACAGCATAACACTGTCCAATGGAGAGCAGTCAGGAAAATTCAGATACACAAGCAAGTCTGCTATTGCTAAAGCATTGTTTAATATTTAATATTATCTTAATATTTAATATTATCTGTAAATAGATCCCTTTACGAGAATGCATTAACACATTGTATAATATCCCAGATCTGAAAGCCAAGCATATTGTTTAGTATATATCATTTGGTTTATAATATAAGAATATAATTTGGTATATTCCTCACACATTTGGCTTCAGAAAACGCTGCTCAGAAATAAACAATGTGCACTGGAAGCAATTTAAGTTAATTTGATTCATTAAATTGAGTTCATTCATGTGTAACTTTTAATTCTGAAACAAATCAGTTCTTTTTAAATTCCTTTTGAAAAACTTTTTTTTATATTTAACAAAAACACTTTCTTGAAATTAACAAAAGAGAAAATTGTGACATAAAAAAGAGAACCACTTTAATACTGTCACAATACTAT
>CAIGQV010019951.1:15547090-15589875 GCA_903798115.1 Danio jaintianensis
TGTCACAATACTATAGTGAAATTACTAATAAATGTACTTTTTTCAAAATGTGCTGACTGTGCGCATTTCAACTGAGACTAATGTAAACCCCTCAGATTCGTTGCTGAATTTAGTTAGCTCAATAGAAAACTTGTGTGATTGGTTATAAAGCTCAGCGCTGCAAAAAGAAAGCACAAAAATAAATCTGATGCAACTTCCAAATGTAAATGTTTGACAAAAATGTTTTATAAATATTATAAATAATTGAACCAAACTGGAACCTTTGCAATTAAAATTAAATGTGAAAATCAATGAAGAATCGCATTCAATTCCTAGTTTGGTTTAATTATGCAAGGGCATGTTTGCCCCATTGAATTAGAATATGTAGTGAATTAGAATTTTTGTTTATTTTGGTGTCTAAAATTAATCCTCTATTAATTTCCACCCCTGAATGCAATATTTCAACACTGTCACGAGATTGTTCAGAGGCCTAATCTCACCGCATTGAAGTTGTGGAAGAGCCCAACGCTGTGCGGATGAGTCTCCATTGGAAACTGCAGGAAGGGCTTCATATCCAGATGAGGCTGGATGACAGTGGGGGTCCGCAGAAATGTAGGGACAGCCCCCGCTCGGTTGATGCTTCCTGCAGAGACAAAAAGAACGAAGTTAAAGAAGCCAAACGTACTAATTCTTATTTAACCTTTCCAGCTTAGAACCTTGTCAGCGGGTTATATTCATCGACTTTTCCCACAAACTCCGACACAGAGGTGAAACACGGAGGCTCAGAGATGGCTTTTGCTGACACATTTTTTATGTCAGCACAAAACTCATCAGAGAGATGTCAACCTTTGGTTATGAAACGCCCCCTCTAACTCTCTCTTTCTCCCAATCCACGTCACAGAGTCTCTGTTCCCTGTCAGCCTGTCTTCTCTTATCCTTTACAGCCCGCGCAACCCCTTGCATGAGACTCGAACCCTCTCGTCAGAATTAAGCTTTAGCGAGCAGTTACGTTAAGCTGCTTAATTTCTGCCGCTGGATTTTCCTCGCCTCAAATTCCCTGCAGTCTTAAATCTGTTCCCTTCTATCTCCATCCCTCCCTCCCTCCCTCTCTCGCTTTCTCTCATTGCCTGTCTCCTGCTTAATCTTGGATGATTTTTCGCTTCTATTTCAAGATGGCTCGGCTCTCTCCTGATTTCTGGTTTCCTCACACACACAGGACGTCATTAGGCTGTGCTGCAGCAGGCATGCATGTCAGGAGGAGGAATAGAGATGGCACTGGAGAGATTCGCTGTCTCAGCCTGGTCACAGCTGTTTCTCCTGCTGGAGCCTCAGGCCTGGACGAGCCCTGGCATCATTAACTCAAATTAGGCATGCAAGACTCCTCACTGGCTTGCACAGCACACAGGGAGATAAAGAGCGAAGGGGAGAAAGAGAAGAGCCAGAATAAGGAGACTGGTTGCAAGACTGCTGGTGAGAGAGGGAGATAGAAAGAGAGAGTGCCAGTGGTGGCTTGTGGGCACTGCTGGTCCCTTATGCAGTGCTCAACAAAAGTCATGTGACTCACACTCTAAATACTCCCTTTTGCTGCAAACGCTTCTCTTCAAAAGTGCCGCAGTGTGCCTTAAAGGGGTAGTTCACCTCAAAATGAACATTCTGTGATGTGCTCGTACTCGGATGTTGTTGTTTGCTCCATGGGATACAAAGAGAAGATTTTGTATTTAAGTATACAGTTACCTGGGGCTTTCGAGCTCAAGAAAGACAATAAAAAGTACCGTAAGTTATTAGAAATAAAGTGATTCAAGTCTTCTGACACCACACAGAGTGAAACTTTAGCTTGTTTTATTATTGTCATTCACTTTCATCAAACAAACAGCAATGCATTTGTGTTAAATTGTATATGAACAATGTATACATTGCTGATAAAAACTTTGGAACCAGTAAGACTTTTTATTATGAAAAATGTTAAACTTTTACTCAGCAAAGATGCAATTAAACTGATCAAAGGCAACATTAAAAGGTATTTATAATGTACCAAAAAATATCTTATGAATGCTGTTCTTTTGAACTTCCACTCATAGTATTATAGTATATTCATTATAAAGACCCTGAATTTTATCATTTCCACAAAAAATATTATCAAGACACAAACATTTTCTGTTATTAAATTGTTATTATGAACTCCTATTGTTATTGTTACAAGCTGTGTACGAATAGTTTGAAACAATAAGAAAAAAGCATATGAAAGCACATGGAAAGATTTTTTAATTGAAGGATTTTTGCTGGGAAAAATTGAAGTATGTGACATTTACGTGTGCTTACAAGAGCCTCTCCAACATCTATTCACTTCTAATTAAAGAATGAAAAGCATGTGAACGATTATAATGAATATATCAGTGCATTAAATCACCTTCCATCTCTAGTGTACAAATGCAAACACAAGCAGTAAGTTGCTGGCTGCAGTTCATCTTATGGCCACCGGTGTTGCTAATAAAAAGATGTCAGAATTCTACATACAGGCACTTTTAACATAATAATTATTAGAGATAATAGGGAAGTAATTATCTTTTCTTTTCTTTTTTCTTTTTTGTTGCTGTCCCCATAAATTCATATTCTGGTGAGATTGTGATATTGCAGGTCCTTACATTAGGTCACAAAATCAAATGACTATTCGACAACAAGAATTTGACAAGATATTTGAAAGTGGTACATTAGTTGCACAGGCTGTCAATAGAGGGACAAACACCTCTGAGATTTCATTACAAATATCTTCATTTGAGTTCTAAAGTTGACTAACGTCTTGGAGAGGAGGGTAAGTACTGTAATTAATGGCAGAATTCTTATTTTGTGGTATTGACTATACCTTTAAGAGGAAAAATTTAGTTGACATCTGAATGACATAATGCCCTTCAACCACATAAACAAGACAGAAGAATTAAGCTCAATGTAAACCACCACTCTCACTGCTTGTCATTGCAATACAGTGCTGACATATTTCAGGACATGTGTGACTGATCCAACAAGAGAGGACCCAAAGCCCGTTCAATCTGTCCACATGCCAGCTGAGAAATGGCACAGATTTGTTGACAACAAGGAGAGAGAGAGAAACACACAGGGCAGCAAAACATGAGTGTGTGTGGAGGGGAGGGGACAGTTGTCCTTGCTGCAGAGTCGAAGTGTGTGTGACAAAACACGGCCAGCATGCATAAATCAGGTCCAGTCTGCTTCCTGCCCCTAGTGTATAATTACCTCATTAAATTAAAGAACACTTTCAGGGCCCAGCTCACACTGTAAATCACCGTGACAGGGTAAGTGCATGCGGGCACGTGTGTGTCATGCATTTATGTGGGATAAAAAGATCTCATACTCACTGCTCAAATAACGTATGCCACTTTTACTGAGTCTTCAATGCAAAAAAAAAAAACGAATCACACAATGACAGATCACTGGATTCAAACAAGCGTGTTGATTGGACTCTGCAACACTACCAGATTCTCCGCTGATGGACAAAGTGCCTTGATGATAATACCAGCGGTCTTAACAGCCTCATCAAGCCCATGTGGTGGAGGGAGAGAGATGTTGGTCTGCCACTGAATCTGAGTTTGATTCTCCTAACAAGCTGAGGGAACCTGATCGGGCTGGACGAGGGGGTGGAGGACTGGGTTTTGGTTGTCGTTTAAAGCCTGTGACACGCTAGGAATCCTGCAACACACGCTGGGGCCATAATCACCACGGTTAAAGATCCTGCGCCGGCGCAGCTTGGGACGAGGGAGCTGGTGTGAAAGGAATCTTTGGGAAGAGGATTTGGGAGAGAATGATCTAGCGTTGTGTGTGGATATGGGAGAAGTGCGACAGAAAGAGTGGGGGAGGAGGGGTTTATAAATAGAGAGAAGGGCACGGGGAAGATCAAAGGCGAAGGGGAGATATTCAACAAACTCTAATAATTCTCAGCCTGTTTGGGCCTGATAAATGGAATCTCGGTCGCTCTCTAATACTGAAGCTTGGCAGTCCTAGTTCTTAGGCCGTGTGTTTGGCATTTTCAGAGGGTTGGCGTAATTGTGAGGAGATAAGGATGAAATGGTTTGGAGATAAGGAATAATCACGATGAGGTCAAGGCTGACATGGCCAGGGAGGAATTGGGGTTTTGGGGGGGGGGGGGGATGGTTGGAACATAAAAGGATGTTAACGGAAACGTGTGCATAAAAAGAAATCGAGCGGTGAGTCATTAACTGATGGTCACCTTCAAACTGGGAAGTTTAATTGGTTACACTGGAAGAGAAATCATGTGATTTGGTTTCTTAGGTTTCTGATCCCCTGGGTAATATTATTGCAAATTCTAATACATTCAGTAAATTTAGGGTACAAATTGGTGTCTTTGTTGTTTCCTGCTGACATGCTAGAACAGATTTATTAATTATTAATAATGATAATAATAATAATGGGGCAACACGGTGGCTCAGTGGTTAGCACTGTTGCCTCACAGCAAGAAGGTTGCTGGTTCGAGCCTCGGCTGGGTCAGTTGGCATTTCTGTGTGGAGTTTGCATGTTCTCCCCGTGTTGGCGTGGGTTTCCTCCAGGTGTTCCGGTTTCCCCCACAGTCCAAAGACATGCGCTATAGGTGAATTGAATGAGTGTGTATGGATGTTTCCCAGTACTGGGTTGCAGCTGGAAGGGCATCCGCTGTGTAAAACATATGCTGGATAAGTTGGCAGTTCATTCCGCTGTGGTGACCCCAGATTAATAAAGGGACTAAGCCGAAAAGAAAATGAATGAATGAATAATAATAATAATAATAATAATTTATTAATATAAATAAATACTCTTACAGTATATATCATTATTTGTAGCACCACATAAAGTACATAATTTCACCCAAAACAGAAAATAAAGAAAATCAAAAAATAGACGCAATGATTGCAACAGCAGGAAATGAGGGAAAAGATAATAAAGGAGAGGGTGGCTGGCTTTGGATGAACACAGATGTCCTCTGGCAAGCAGCGTCGGCCCTGAACAAATTGGAGAGAGTGAGAGAGCAGTGCAGAGTCGGGGTCCCTCAGAGCCCCTCACTGAGCACCTGTTGTGCAGATGATCCAGAAGAGTCTGGGATTGGAGCAAATGCAGATTAATGAGATGAAAGATGCAGATAGATGTTTAGTCCCCTCTGAATCCACTGCTCTCTGTCTGTCTCGCTCTCACCAGCTCCGGGTACTTTAATCATGGCAATGCTGATGAGCTTTAGATTAGCAGCATTCAGTGCTTGAGAATAACTAACTAAAAGTAGACCTCAGATTTCACACTATGATCACATGATCAGACACCATGAATTTTAAATGGACAATTCTTGCTTTTTTTCAAAGAATATGAGAGTATTTTATTATTAATGATTCATCTATGCACATTAGGGCTGAAATGATTAGACAGCGATGGCAATAGTAAAATAAATGTAGAGAAATACTGTAAACCAGCTCTTCAGAATGCAGTCTAATACTGCTTTTCCACTTTTCCACCAATTATGGTGCAGTTTGGCACAACTCGGTTCATTTGGTTTTTTTAAAGTGGGTGGGATTATTTCTATAGTTGTGCCACCTTTATTGCCATGACATCATCGTACACATGGCAAAAACCAACTCACAAGGCAATAGATGCTACTTATGGTACTGATGATTCTGTGGGACCAATTGGTGATCAGTAGTGTATACTTCATGTTTTGGTAATGATATGGTTCACAAGGTGGTATTAAAAAAGTACCAGGTACTACAAACAAAATGCAGTGGAAAAGCCTCCAAAAATGAGCCATACTGAACCGTACCATGCAGTGGAATAGCACCTCAATAGTAGCAGACACGGTACTTCAAAGGAACCTAACCAGTAGAGGATGGTAAATTTGAACATATCTACAGATAATTCTGAAATATACAAATCTATTGGTTTTGGTGCTCTTCAATGTACCAAGAGAGATCTCACTGCAATACTTCAAGTGGCACATAAACATTAAGTCTTCACTCCCTCTTTACTGCTAGTTATAGTTTAATCAGTTTTCAGCCATGGAAACATGTCAATAAATCAACTTGTAAACACAATATGTCATGTTATGTTTACCTCAGGAAGGCCATCTATGCTTCACGCTACAGAGAATAATGTATCAAACAGCATATAATGTATAAGTTAAGTTCCCTGTAAAGTTTACAACATTATATCAGATATTTTTTACTCAAGAAAACTACACATATTGTCTCTGATAAACATTCCCATAAATCCATATTGAATCTATTTTGGAATCAAAACACAAGCTTATATTCCTGGCCTTGATAAAAGTACAGTATCCGTCATTACAGCAGGTAGCCTATTGATGACTCCCACTATATATAGATTACCAGTACAGTGCTGTGTGCAGATCTTTTTTTATTTCTTTAATTCATGTGTCCTAATAATCTTTTATAACTTTCCCTCCCTCTTGTAAAAACATCTCTTGTCTGATTTTTGGTGTTTACTGGGGTGAGGGTGGGACAATCCAGTCAATTACTGAGGGACAAAATCTATATTTGCCCTACATGCTTGTTTAAGAAACTGTTTAATATTGATATCACAATATGGGGGAAAAAACTATAGTCTCATAAAAGAATACAGCAACTCTTAAAGTAACCTTACAAATGAAGGATCTGTTGAATGAAATGTTCATAATTTAAATGCAATTCTATTTACAGATGCACCAATATGGAAATTCTGGTTGATACAAATAACTTTTTATATTTAAAAGCTTTTTTTTATCAAATATATTACAAATTAGTCCTCCCACACAACTCCCACACTGCTGACATCTTGACTTCCCTATACCATGGTTAACTCTGGTAAAATACTCTATTGTGTCATGCAATTTGTCACAGCATGAGCAATACACCAATAAAAACAATGCGGAAGTAAATCAACCAGTGGACAAATACCATAGTTTGATAGATGATCATTTATTATCTTGTCAGGCTGATAAAAAGAGTATTAAGAATAAGCATTCATTGGCCGATACCAGTATGGTCGTTCTAATTCCATTTGGTGCTATTGGTGGAGCAGAAACCGCTCTATTATAGATTCACGTGGAAAGTAAAAAACAGTTTACTTATTTTGCATTAACACCAGAAAAGCTCAAATGCCCAGATCTTGCCTCTAAAAGCCACCTGCACACATTCCAGAACAGAAAGTGCTGTGTACAGTCATTATCGATTGTTTTACTGCAGACAGTTGTCGTCTCTTTCAACCATCAAATGAAAGTTATAAGTGGGAACAGTTGGTGTATATTAGAGGAGGTACTCAGCATGGAATAAACACAGTTTGTACATCTTCATTATTTCGCTTTTGAATGTGCAACTCTTCAGATGTATTAATTATTAAAGCATGCCACAACAGAGCCGCACAGTGTGTTTGCAATTCATAATTATGTGCCTCAACAGCTTTGTGTGTTACATTTACATTTTATTCCAGAGTAAAGCAGATTAGATATGTGCAGATATTTTTGTTAACATTGCTAGCGACAGTTTTGTTGTGTACTGCTGATGCTTGTGCCTTTTTTTTTTTTTTTGCAAAGGAGGGATTTAATTAGCTGAAATCTAAGAAGGCCAGGCAAGACAGTCTGGCGATAAGGTCAAGGTTTGTTTTCAACTGTCTACAGTTGTAAATTACATGGAAAACAATCAAATCAGCTTTCCAACCAAAATTCATCAGAACTCATCACTTCTTCTGATGGAAAAAACACACACACACTGTCTGCATTAAATTAATTTCTTTCTTTTCATTCATTTGTATGCTGATGGAGCTGTCCTTTTGAAGGCCTGATCCTATATCTGTCCTGTCCTCAGCTGTGACCAAGGCAGCAGAAATGGCTCATTCATTTAACCAATTTAGGTCCAATTACTGTGATGGCAGCATAGCGCTACTCGCTATTCCAGTCCCGTCTCAAAAAGACAAAGAAAGAGACAGCCTGCCCCTCATCTGACCGCCAACGTAATCCGCCGTGAAAACTAACCTCCAGATAAAAACCTATATACACACACATAAACACAATCTTATGAAGCTAAATCACTGTAACACAGGATCATGAGTGGCATATTGCATTGAAGGGAATTTGGTGTAGGAATTACATTGAAATTACATTATTTTAAAATAAAAATAACTGCAATTGAACTTGAAATTTTGAACATTCATTCATTCATTCATTTTCTTTTCGGCTTAGTCCCTTTATTAATCTGGGGTCGCCACAGCGGGATGAACCGCCAACTTATCCAGCATATGTTTTACGCAGCGGATGCCCTTCCAGCTGCAACCCATCACTGGGAAAAAATTTTGAACAATGAAAACTAAAATAATACTTTCGTTTAAACATGCTCTAATAAATTTCCTTAAAGTAAGTCTTTAAACACCCTATATATGCTAAAGCAAAATCAAAGAATGAACTAATGCAACAATTTTAAACCAAATCAGACTAAATTGAAGTTTTGAGTGTATCACAGCTTCCCTTGTTGGAAATGTTTGCACTTGCATTTTTCAAAAACAAGTTCCATAGTTCCAAATCCAGTCCAAAGAGAGCTACAATCCAAAGCAAAACTAAGAAAGCAGTCCATATATGCCACGTTTGTTATTAACAGCAGTAATCGGACATTATTTTGATCTCAGATATTTACATAGCTAACATTATCAATCTCACCAACATGGTTTGAACAATGCATGTACAACACAGATTTTGGGAAACAGTGGCTGCGTCTGAAATCGCACTATACCCTACCTTGCTATATACATTAGTATGTACAAACAGTATGCGAGCCGAGTATTATGTCCCTTTATTAATCTGGGGTCGCCACAGCGGGATGAACCGCCAACTTATCCAGCATATGTTTTACGCAGCGGATGCCCTTCCAACTGCAACCCATCACTGGGAAACATCCATACACACTCATTCACACACATACACTACGGACAATTTTAGCTTACCCAATTCACCTATACCGCATGTCTTTGGACTTGTGGAGGAAACCGGAGCACCCGGAGGAAACCCACGCGAACACGGGGAGAACATGCAAACTCCACACAGAAATGCCAACTGACCCAGCCGAGGCTCGAACCAGCGACCTTCTTGCTGTGAGGCGAACATGCTACCCACTGCGCCACCGCGTAGCCCATTCGCAAAACAGTATGTGAGAAATACCTGGATGACCTACTACTTCTGGTGAGATTCTGAAGTGCGCATTTGATGGATGCTATGCTATCCAATGATGCCACACAAGAGACTTCATGAATGGCAGTGAAGCGACCAACTGACATGGGTAGGTCACATAACAATGACAAATGGCGGATGTAGTACGTCTGAATTCCATTCATACTACTCACTTTCATACTATATTGAATGTACTTTTATAACTGCCGTGTAGTAAATTCAAATGTAGTACCTACTCGAGTAGTAGGCGATTTCAACAGTGCATTGTACAATAGTAGTTAATCTGTGAGTTATGCTGTTGTTTGGAAACTGTGCTCCTTACGATTTTAAACACCTTTAAACTACCTTTGGTTTAAGTTGATTCCGCTAAGGTTCAAGTAAAAACATAACAATAGACTCTACAAAAAATGCTTTGCTTAGAGTTTTTGTATTGTTTCTAGTCCAAATATCTAAGCATTTTTAAATCCAGAAGTTTTTTTTTTTTTTTTTTTATTACATTTTTTATTGTATGCCCACATTCACAAAATATTAACATCAAAACTTATAAATGTGTTACAGAGAGTACAGTCTTAAAATAACAAGGAATTAATATAAAAAAACATAAATAAATAGGTAAAAATAAAGTACAATCACACCATTTTAGAGCAGTCTTTAAGTGGAGGTTGTAACAAAAATTATAAATGAATGACAAGGATCCTTTGTTAATTTAAGAGAGCTCATTTATGTATTCCCAAAGGGGAGACCAAATTGACCAAAATCTGTCAGATTTTTTATGTTTGTCATAGGTAAGTTTTTTACCTATATATCAAAATTTGATATATCATATCAAAATTTAGCTTAAGAATATTTTTTTTATATAAGTAAAAAATACTGTTTTGTTTTCAGAAATAAGTCAAAATTAAGTTTTCATTTAAATTGAGCTAAATTATTTACCAGTGGGGAAAGTAAAATAATCTTGTTTTCGATTTGATATAAGATATTAGCATATTTAAGATCCAATTCAAATGTTGACACACACACACACATGCACACGCACACACACGCACGCACACACGCACACACACACACACACAGACACACTAACAGACAAGATTATTCATAGTACCCGAATGAGCCAGTGTTATTACTTTTACCAGTTGTTATCTGAGATTAATCCCTTGATATGTTGTGATTAACCAATCAGAATTAAGTATTACAGAGAGCTGTGTAATAAAATTCTGTAAACACATAATATGATGTGACATGAAAGAATAGCAGAACTAGAGCATGTCACTATGATCAGATGTGTTATTATCTGCTGTTTTTTAAAATAATTTTAGTTATATTTATTTTGTCATTGAGAGAAGGCATGCAGAATATATTAACCTATACATCTAAACACAGTCTCTCTGGGATTTTTTCTAGCATTGCCGAATAGTGTCCACAGCTAAAAGGTCAAATACAGAGTGTTCTGCTAAGCAATATGATGCTTCAACCAGTCAAGACTGTGACCAATGACAAAACATTCTGCCGGCTGCTTGGTTTCTCTATCTAAATTGGCTATTTGGTTTACTCAGTCATAGTTCAAAGCTGGAATTACTCATTTTTAAAAAAATTTTTTTTTTTTGCTTTTAAACATTTGATACGCTTGGATCTAAGGAGCGTCTGGGTCAGCAGCCGTCTCTGGAACCCACTGGCTCATTTTCTGCACTCAGGCTGAGCACATGAAAGTGGCTGGAGGTCTGTGGAGAGAGCTGCTCATTAAGATTCCCATTTAATTAGAATGAACACACTGCTCAACACTACACTTCGGCTCACTTCCTTTAACATAAACTCCAGCATGTCAACAAATACGAGAGAAAAAGCATATGCATCGAACTCAGCTTACAATTAACTGACTACTGCAGTTTTTTAGTGCAGTGTCTAATTTATTATTGATAATGATCTATAATTAAATATTACCATACTGCTTATAGTATATAGATTTTTTGGTTAAATGTAGTATGATGTAATAGTTATCATTGGCTTTATCTTGAATGGAATATCAGCATATTTCTTACCACATTTAAAAAATAAAATATTTGATTCAGAAATGACCACACGTTAATTATATTTTGGTCTGTCATAATTATATCACTGCATTGATTTTATTGAAAATACAGTAAAATAGTAATATTATAAGCTATTATTACAATTTAAAAGATAATTTTCCATTTTATTAAATATTATAAATGCAATTTATTCCTGTGATGGAAAAATAAGCTATGATACTGAAGCTACTCCTGTCTTTAATATCACATGAGCCTTCAGAAATCATTCCGATATGCACATCAAAACACTGCTCAAAAACATTTCATATTATCAGTTTTAAAACCATGTACAGGTTTTTATGAAAATAATATTTAAAAATTATTTTGTGGATACAGTTTTTAGAATTACTTGATGAATATTCATTAATTAAATATATCATGATAATGAATGGGCACAATATTGATATGTGCACTTCAAAATACATTGAATAATTATTGATTATTTAAAAATGTTAAGAGTATTCAGATTGGTGGTTGTTCAAAAGAACAGCATTTATTTGAAACAAACATTTTTGTAACATTATAAATGTTACAAATGCATTCTTGCTGAATAAAAAAAGGAAAAAAACAACGTAAATACAAAAAAATCACATGCCTATGCATGCTACATATCTCAGAAATAGTATTAGTTAGTATGCTATTCTGAACATAACCTACAAGTATAGAAGACAATATGACTGTCTCAGCTTTTTTAAATGACCCACGTTAAAAACAGAACTGATCTGAGCAGAACATCTTTACAGTCTGCATCATTTGACTGCGTCACCTGCTATATTTGGCCACAAGGAGGTGCTGCTGTGACCTTGCCTGCTGACCCTTCAGCAGATATCAAACAGGATATAAATCCCTTTTATCCTTTTTTTTCACAGCTCTTAATCAATTAGTCTCCCGTTCTCTATCTTTAGGCCCTGCAGTATCTGCTCCTCCCCGAGAGCTTCTGATGTGAAGTAGGAAGTTTCGCAGGGAGATAAAAAACTTCATCCGATCTCATGCGCTCAGCACTTTAAAGTCTCGGATTCCTGACCATCATGCTTTGCTACCACGTCTGTGCTGTGCGTGTGCGTGTGCGTGTGCGTGTGTGTGTGTGCCGAGAGTGAGGTGAACAAAGAGATGATTGACTGTGATAAGCCTGCAAGAAGCTGCAGTGGGAGGCCGGTATGAGCCCCAGCATGTCTGACATTAATCCCACACATCATACCAACACAAACATACATAAACACACATTCAACACGGCGCTCTTCCACTACACGGTGGCTGAATGCTAAGAGAGACTGCAAAAGGTTATGATGAGAGAAAAGTGTGAAGCAGCTGAACGATTTGCGTTTAATGTGAGAAGGAGAGACGGTAAAGGAGAAAGAAAACCGATAAAGAATGTGCGCACTGCCAGACCTGTGATTTAAAATGTCACCACAAATTATACGCCTGTGAGAGATGCGCCTAAATGATATTTACGCGTGCTATAATTTCAGTACTTTATGATGATTTACTCCAACCTGAATTATAGATTGGGTTGCAGCATGTGCACATGTTTAGAAGGTCACCATATCGGTTCAAACCCGGCGACTGACTCTAAGTTAGATTCAATCAAAGAGGGTGTTAAATGAGCTTGTGTTGAACAGGGATCAGACTGATTTTAGCACTTCTGTAAATGGACACAGACAAAACTAGACTTGCAAATCAAGCCATGTGGTCTCACTCATCTCAAATCAAGTTACAGAAAAACAGTGTCCATATATAGTACCACTATTAACAAAGCTACTTTAAATGTTAGCTTTTTAAGCCTGAAGGTACGTGAACTTGGGTTTTATAGCTTGAAAAACTAAATGGTACAAGTATGAACATGAATTTGAACTTATCTATAGCTTGAAAATGGTTTTCCTGCAGCCACATGGGATGGTAAACTTGGACAATTCAAAATATCAGTGGGGGTACTAGGTCACATGAGTACTTTTTGCCTACTGTTTTTTTTCAATACTATGAATTCAAACATATTTAATAAAGAGTGAAGAAGTATTTGATATCTGAGGCAGCCATAGTTTTAAAAGAAAAGAAAAATAGTTTTAAAAGAAAATAGTGACTTGACTAGTGGCCCACAAACTACTTGTTAGATATACTAACAAATTAAAAAGAGTGGCTAAAAACAATTACTAGGCCATTTTAAATAGTTCAAATGCATAACAAGAAATCAATTCATTTATATAATGTACACTACCGGTCAAAAGTGTGTTTTTTTTTTTTTTGAAAGAAAATTATTCTGTTCTTCAAGGCGGCATTTATTAAATGTAAAAAAAATTGGTAAATTGTTAAATATTCCAATTTTAAATAACTGCTTTCTTATTGTATTTAGTTTCAAATTAAATTATTACTCCAGTCAATATTGCTTTTATTACTATTACCATTAATAATAATAATAATAATAATAATTAATATTAGAGTGATTTCGGTGGCGCAGTGGGTAGCGCTGTCGCCTCACAGCAAGAAGGTTGCTGGTTTGAGCCTCGGCTGGGTCAGTTGGCATTTTTGTGTGGAGTTTGCATGTTCTTCCCGTGTTTGCGTGGGTTTCCTCCGGGTGCTCCGGTTTCCCCCACAAGTCCAAAGACATGCACTATAGGTGAATTGGGTAAGCTAAATTGTCTAGTGTGTGTATGGGTGTTTCCCAGTGATGGGTGGCAGCAGGAAGGGCATCCGCTGCGTAAAACATATGCTGGATAAATTGGCGGTTCATTCCGCTGTGGCGATCCCAGATTAATAGAGGGACTTAGCCGAAAAGAAAATGAATGAATGAATGAATTAGAGTGATTTCTGAAGGATCATGTGAGACTGAAGACTGGAGCAATGAAGCTTAAAATTCATCTTTAAAATCACTGGAATAAATTATTAAATTAAATTATAAACTACTTTTGAACAGTTGAACAATAACATTTCACAATTGTATAATTTGTACTGTATTTTTGATTAACTGCAGCCTTGGTGAGCAGGATAAGCTTATTTTAAAACATTTACAAATCTTACTGACCCCAAACTTTTGACCAGTAGTGTATATTACTGTTTAAAAGTTTAGAGTTTTAAAAAAGAAATCTATTTATTTATTTAACGATTATGCTAATTGATATTAAGCAGAACATAGACATTTCAATATCTTTACAATCAAGTAGACTTCAACTTTTTTTAATACATTAAAATAAAAACAAAACCATTACTTAAATTGTTGTAATATTTAACAATATTACTGTTTTAAGTGTATTTTGAGGAAATGAAAGTGTACTTTTGAGCAAAAACTTTCAAAAACATGAAATAATAGGAATTATTCTTAGGAATTACTTCAAATCCTCAAACTTTTGAACAGTAGTGTACAGTATATACAGTACTTCTATTTAGCTCAACTAAATAAGACAAAAAAAGCTACAGTGAATCAATCAATTAGATCACATGAACCCATCAAATAAACTTACATAGTAAAATTCAACATTATATTTGAATATTTAAGACAAGAAATACTTTCTAGGAAAATATGCTTGATTATTGTCTCACAATTCAAGGAAAACTGAGCTACAATGCAACAAAAACACAACAGTATACATTCATTTCACTATTCAGCTCTTAAAACATTTTTGTGACTATAAAACTTGTACAGTAGTTACGCTACTAACATCACTGTTTTAACTATTAACATTTCTAATAGACAAACATCATCAGTCAGTACTTACACAAACAAACAGACAGGAAGATTTCCAATGGCTTAAAATGACTGAAGTCATGACAGACAACACGTGTGTAATGACACCCCTGGTGAGATAATAGACGTCTGAAGACGAAAAGCCCCAGAACGGACTGCGCTTTGATCTTATAAGCAGGTGAATCAAGGCTGCGAGGCTTTAATTACCTGTCTGTCTTTCATGGAAAAGTGCTGAGTCTGTCGGTAGAGTTACAGGCCAGATGCAGTCGAGCTGAAAGTACCATAGCTCTGCTCTGAAACTGATTAAAGTTGGAGAGAAGTTCACAGGTACTTTCTGTCTTCATCTCTCCCTGTCTGCGATCTGTGTGTTAAACTCCCCCTCACGGCCCAGCGATTCGTGCACGTGTTCCAGACACTGAAGCAGATTCACACCTTAATCCTCTGATAAATCTGGTCTTGGCTCTGTTGTGGGCCCCGATGGTGGTTCCTGCCTATAGCAGGAGTCACTGAGAGGCAGGATGGCTTGTGGGAGATTTTTGCTCTGTTCACTCAGACACACTTTCTCATCAAGTCTAGACAGGAAATGCTTGAAGGTTGCTATTATATTAGCCATCAAGCATTATCATGCAAAATGTAGGATTTTATAAAAGTATTTATTTCATAAGGGTCCTATTATGTTATTATATTTACAAGATGTAATGTAAGTCTCAAGTATCCCCAGAAAGTTTTAGCTTTAAATACCTCGTGGATCATTTATTATATCATGCTGTAAATGCCTTTGTTTGGCAGGAAGCCAAAATGCACTGTTTTTGTGTGCCTCTTTAAATGCAAATGATCTGTTGCTTCCCTCCCCCTTTCCAGAGTAGGGTGGAGCCATTACAGCTTGTGCTTTATTTACACCAGCAACAACAATGTATCTGTGTTTTAAAACCTTTCAGTTTAAATGCCTGATTTATGGTGTTCTGAGCACACAGAAACAAAGCACACACAAATCATTTACTGTCAGATGACATATTGCATAAGTATTAAACTAAGTTCTCTTTTATGTCAACTGTCAAATATATGTATAGGAATAGTAACTTTAAAAATACCAATAAAGATAAAGTTGTAAAAATATTTCAGTATATAAGAAGAGAGAGAAGCAGAGAGAAACTGGATTTTTTTGTTGTCTTACACCAGCTGATGAATGATTTATACATTGAAAACCATCAGAATCCATCCTATTTTAAAGCAGCAGACAACAAAATTGCAGTGTGCATGTAGAAAAAGAAAGCATTATCCTCTGCTGAAGTGAATGCTAATATAGTTATTGTTAGTTTCTTTACATATATTTCAATGTATTCTAAAATAAGTTTCAAAATAAAAAAATGACAATTGTAAGTTTAACATGAAATAATTCATGGAATTTAACACTCAATTCAAGGTTGTTGTTTTTCTAATTAAAAAGAAATTGACACTACTCCCTTACATATTTAGCAATTTTTTATATTGCATTTTTTTATTCATTTCATTTTTTTACCTAAATATTTACCAATATAATTAATAAAAGGCTACAGTGAATGGATCAACTCATTCAATAATTAGTCTTTTAAGCAGTTCAAATGAACCCATGAAATTGGAATACTAAACTTTACAACACAACATAAGAATATTATGAAGACATAAAAAACATTCTAGGAAAATGTGCTTGCTTATCGTCTCATAATCCAAGCCAATGGGCAATACAATACAAAAAGAAAAGAACCGTGAATTCATTATACTATTCTGTTATTAAAAAATGTATGTAGGACTACAAACCCCCCCCCCACCCCCCACCCCCCACCCCCCCCAAGATCTAAGCTACATTAAAATGTAGTTACTAATCACTGTATCCATTTCTAGTAGATAATATTCACCAGTACACAATCAAACAGATATAACCTAATGCATTGGTTATTTTTAGACCAAGATATATTAAATTAACAACAATTAACTGTTCTAATTTTAACATTAAATGCATCTGACTCATGATGAGTCATTCACCAAATGTGCTCAAAGTAGCTATTGTAGAGTATTATTACATGCTACTGTGGTCTGTTAAGAGGTGTTTTCATCAAGGGAATTATTGCTTAGCCTTACAGAGCAAACAAATAGATGTATTGAGGTCAGCGACTACAAATGAAACCAGCTTATTACTACCAGAGAACCAACAGACGAAAGCAAAGAGACTAGCCAAACAAGAGCGTATCCACCACAGATGCGCTGCTGTATGATGCAAAAAAATATATGCAAGCTTTTAAAAAATACATTATTCTTACTAGTCTACATCATGCACAAAATGTTGAAGCTGACAAATATCCTTAAAGGACACCATGGATTCACATTACATTAGGTTTCATTAATCTCTCAACCTCTTTTTTTACCCTCCCTGAGCTATTCTTCCTCGAGTTTCTATCATTTTCTTCCCATTGTTATAAATCGCCCATGTTTGGCTGAGGGCCAGCTTGACTGGTAAGATGATCTGTTCTTATCCATAAGTAATCTATGTGAATGTTCCTGGCTGTAGGGCACACCGGAGTATTTGATGGATGGCATCATGGCATGAAGTGCTCAGGGTGAATTTGAAAAGGGATTGTATGTTTGAGAGAGAGAGAAAGAGGGGGTTGGGGCGCAGCTAACGATCTGTTACGCCTTTTATCCATATCCTCATTGGCAATTAGAGAAAGAGACCAGCCTAATGACACGCTGCCCTGTTACTTCTGAGTTCAACCATTTGATCCTTAATCAGTCCCAAGTGCCTTTGCTCTGACCCTTTGAATAATGCAGTTATCTTTAAACTGGCCTTGTGCCATAAGAAGTGCAGTAACATCCTTACTTGTGTCTAGGGCTGAATGGTATTTGAAAAAAAAAAAGCTGACATTGCAAAATTTACTTTGTCTTTAATCTTAATAAGATTACTTAAATAACTATATATGAAAACCACAATAGTCTAAACCAGTGTTTCTCAACTACTTTCCTGGAGGCTCACCAACACTGCATGTTTTGGATGTCTCCTTTGTCTGTTACACCTATTACAGGTCTTTCAGTCTCTGCTAATGAGCTGATGATCTGAATTAGATGTGTTTGGTTAAGGAGACACGGAAAATGTGCAGAGCTGGTGGTCGTCCAGGAATGTGGTTGAGAAACACTGGACTAAACCATCCTTTAAATTATTTTAAGTTTGGTAATTATACATTCTCACAGTTTTTGATCAATAATAATTGTGACTTGTATAATATAAATAAACTACACTTTTTACTATAAAAAAAAACAATACGGTAACATTGTAATTTTGTACTGTAAAAAAGTATTTGAATATGAAATGTATAAAATTGTATTATTCTTTCACTTCCAAACTTTAAACCATCAGGATTTTATTTTAACATGTTGCTGGCAAAAGGGTAGTGTGTGAACAATATCATGGACATCAAATAATGAAAAGTCATAGAAATCTTGGTGATTTGACAGTTGCAATAAATTACACAGTATACTTGTGTTTTTATGCATATGTTATCGCAAGTTTATTTCCAATTTGTTTACATGGAGAGGGCAGGGTTTACGACACAAAACTGCAGCCAGCCACCAGGGGGCAATTGAAATGTTTGGCTTTGAATCTGGATTTGTGCGGCACACTTGGATTTGGCACACTGTACTGGTGACAAAATTCTCGTAATGCAAATTGTACTCATAAAAAAACTAAATATACTTTGGGCTTATGCCATATTGAAAATTTGTTTTTATTTCAATAATATTTGCCCTCTTGAATTCCCCTCCACCAACACAAAAAAAACCACGTGTAGAACGTGGCCAATCCCTCATTTTATTCACTTCCTCCACCTGCTTAAACTTCCCCTGCAGCAGTTTCCCATCTATCCTCTCTCAATACATCTATAACCTTCCTCAACCCCCCCCACCCCCCCGCTATTTAAAGTGTGGGGTGCACGCCCAGCAAAAACAATGGCCAGCCTGTCTACCTTACCCATGTTCTCAAAGCCTCCTGCCCTCAGGTATGAAATCCTATCACTCAGCACAAATGGCTAGATTAGGCCAAATTCATCTGCAGGGAAAGAGGGTCGGGAGATTTCAGCACAGATAACAGGGAGGAACAGGGGTAAGATGATCCACCACTGCCCATTTTATTAGTACTTTCTGGAGGCCTCCACATAAGCCACTGTTTCTTTAAAAAGGGGGAAAAACTGCAGAGAGGATCATTGTAAGTCTCGGGATATGAATAATGGAGGAGGGTTTGCACAGCGATGGAATTTTCATATCTGTGGAGTGGTTGTGTTTTTAGTGGTATGATAAACGAGTGTATCTACCGCTCTATCCATGTACCATTAGTGCCATTGGTTCAATCTCTTTAAGTGCTCTGAGCTCTTTGAACGTGACGTTGTTGGCGTGTTCATGGGAGTCTGATTGTCCTCAACAATGTCCTTTACTTTTAGAGCACTGCTGGGTGGCTGTTTACTGCTTCAAGTCAACAGGTACACTTTTAGCAAAAATTGTAAGTTTAACCACACTTTTCCTTAACAATCTGCATGATTTGAGGTATAATTCATGTTCGTGCAGTCTTAAAAATAAAGGTTCATGCTGAGTTTTTTTATAGCACTGCCATTCTGGGTTCCCCAAAGAATATTTTGTTCTTAAAAGAAAATCTTTTTTTTAATGTAACAAACTCCACTTCCATTTTAAAGAACATGTTGTGCATTGGAAGTTTCCATAGATGTTAAGTAATGGATAATAAACGGCTTGCCATGAGTTGAAGGACTTTTAAATGCACAAAGTGGAGGCAAAGAACACTCGACGTGAAGTGCATTTAAAATCTTTTAAGGCATATCTAATAGCTCATAGAAACGTGTTAGCTACCTCTTTGCAAATACTTTTGAACATATTTGCAAGCTGGTTAATCTCCATCTTTCCTGGTGAAGCACACATCAGTGTCTTCGAGATTATAGATGAAGGAAGGCTCCAGCAACTCATTGAGTTACTATGGTTACTACTAATGTTTGAGGAAAGCACATTTATTTCGTACTGTTTAATTCAAAACTGACTGTAACTATCTGTGCATTAAATGATTTTATTGCACACCTTCCAGCTAATTTTAATATGCCGTGGAATAAAGGTTCTTAGTAGAACCATTGACGGCAATAAAGAACCTTTATGTTTTAAGAGTGTAACACAAACACAAAATTTTAATGCAAGTTTGCATCTGCATCGCAAAACTCACCTAATTGCTGTTCAAAACTAGTCCAGGTTTTTTTTTCTGTATTCTTTGATATGTACAAAGTTCAAAAGAGCACATTTTATTTCAAATCTGTCACTATTAGTCTTGCTGACTATTTTGAAGTACAAAATAGAAACAGACCGAGCTTTTTACTGAAAATCTTCTCATAAAATAAAATAAAATAAAATAACAATACTGACTTTAAAGTCTAAATGTTCATCAACTCAAATCAAATGAAGGGGAAGACTGTTCGTAACATTGCAAACTGGCTAATTGTATGGGTCTTTTGGGTCATTTTGGGTTGAAGCTTGAAAGCCCCAAAAGTCGAAGACGGTCCTGTAAAAATAGGTATTTCAAAGAAATATGAAAACAATTGTTTTTGTTACTTTAACTTATTTTAAAAAGTTGATCAGGTTTAAGCAATTTTTTTTGTTGCAAATTTTAACTTCATATTTTAGTCAGTTTAATTGATGTTCAGATGACTTGAAATGTTCAGTCAGGCAGCAATATATTTTTTACAGTGTATATTATTGAGAATGGGACGACACATGGCTCAGTGGTTAGCACTGTCGCCTCACAGCAAGAAGGTAGCTGGATCAAGTCCCGGCTGGGCCAGTTGGCATTTCTGTGTGGAGTTTGCATGTTCTCCCTGTGTTCACGTGGGTTTCCTCTAGGTGCTCCTGTTTCCCCCACAGTCCAATGACATGCAGTATAGGTAAATTGAATAAACTAAATTGGCCATAGTGTATGTGTGTGCATGTGGGAGTGTATGGGTGTTTCCCAGTACTGGGTTGCAGCTGGAAGAGCATCCGCTGTGTAAAACATATGCTGGATAAGTTGGCGGTTCATTCCGCTGTGGCGACCCCTGATGAATAAAGGGACTAAACTGAAGAAAATGAATTATTCAGAATGTCTCCTTGTGTGATCCATATAAGAAATAAAGTCATATAGGTTGTAACAACATGGAGGCGATAAAACGTTTTTATCTTTTGCTGATCTAATCCTCTAAAACTGAGAGAAGCAGACACAGAGACAGAGAGAAGAGTGAAAGAGCAAAAGGGGAAAAAAATGAACAGGGAACCGGGTTAGTCTGAAAACATATTCTCTTTGAACGTAAAGATCCCAAAGGCGGCGTGTGAAAGAAGAGGCAGAGGAAGAGACAGAGAGAGGGGAATCCTGACCTGCTTCTATGAATCTCACACTTTCACACCGCTTTTCCCTGAAAACTGTCACATAATATAACTGACTGCAGAACAATTGTATTCTCAGAAGGAAGCGTTCATGTAACATTCTGCACATTGAACGCCGAGAACCAGCTATTAATAAGTCTTCCTTAGGCTACTTGTCAAGCTCTAGAAAACACATTCACTGCTCCTGTAGGGTCTAATCCCCATTTAACCTTGAGTGTGCACTGCATGTTTGGTTTTTCATGACCCCTTCTTGCACATGCTTACGTCCAACAAATGTGCACTGACAGTCTCCTTACATAAAGACCAGGGCTGACCTTGCAGACTGAATGCGAGATGAGGAAGAGGGAGTAGCATGACGAAAAAGGAGGAGAAAGCAGACCCACTGACGTACTGTAGCACCACGCTGTGTCCTCTAATGTCTTTTAGTTTTCGTTTTTCACAGTTAAGCACCTCCATTGTTCGATTTCAAACTCCGCTTTATTTTCTTTTCCTTTCCTTTTTACAGTTACTGTATTTCACCTCCTATGTTTTTACAGTTTTGTTTTCTGCTCTTCTTTTTACTTTTATGTCTTCCTCTCCTATTTTTTAGTTGCTTCTTGTCATATAGCTTTGTTTCCTCCTTTTCCATCATTCTTTTCATTCAGTTTTGTTTTTTCTTTACTCAATTTTAGTTGTATTTTCCCCGTTTTTGTAATACAGTTTTGTTTCTGCCTTTTTCATCATTCTTTTCATTCAGTTTTTTTTTTTACTCCTCATCTCTTTACATTTTCATATCCTCCTGCTCCTCTCTTTTTTAGTTGCTTCATCATTTCCTCTTTTAACAGTTTCATTTATCTTCTCCTTTCATTCTATCTTTTTTCTGTCTTTTCTTCTCTTTTAACAGATGTTCTCTCTTCATTTTTAGTTTTGTTTCTGACTCATATCATTCTTTCATCTTTACTCAATTTTAATTTAGTTTCCCTCCTTTCTTCTCATTTCCTATTCAATTTAATTTTTACAGGTTTGTCCTTTTTATTTTATATATATTTGTTTCCTCCTATTCTTTTTTTTTAAAGTTTTGTATGGATCATTATTTTTTTATTGATCTCCTCACCTTTTTACATTTTTATATCCTCCTTGCCCTTTTAGTTTTGATAGCTCTCTACTTTTTTACAGTTTGGATTCTTGTTCCTCTCTCTGCATTCTTCCTCTTCTTTTTCCTCTTTTCTTTACAATTTTGCTTCCTCGACTTCTTTTTTGTTTTTAATTTTTTTTTTATTATAAGTATTTTGTATGCTTTATTATCTTGTATGCTTTATAAAGGGATTTATAAAGCATAAACAGTCCTCACTTTAGATTAGGCCACAAAACTGCATGAAGTTGTGTTAATAAAGCATTTATTAACATACAAAGTAACTATTAGTATTCATTCATTCATTTTCTTTTCGGTTTAGTCCCTTTATTAATCTGGGGCCGCCACAGCGGAATGAACCGCCAACTTATCCAGCATATGTTTTACACAGCGAATGCCCTTCCAGCCGCAACCCATCACTGGGAAACACCCATACACTCCCATTCACACACATACACACTACTGACAATTTAGCTTACCCAATTCACCTATAGCGCATGTCTTTGGACTTGTGGGGGAAATTGGAGCACCCGGAGGAAACCCGCGCGAACACGGGGAGAACATGCAAACTCCACACAGAAATGCCAACTGACCCAGCCGGGGCTCAAACCAGCGACCTTCTTGCTGTGAGGCGACAGCGCTACCCACTGCGCCACCGGGCCGCCCCAACTATTAGTATATGCCTGAATAATAATATATATAAATGTTAATTTGAATAGTTTATTAATCCTTTACTTACTCACTCTGAATGACATTAAAAACCACCAACTATTTTTAAATACAAATGGTTTGTAAATAATGCAATACTTAATTTAGTAATGAAAAATTAATCATTAAGAAAGTATGAAGCACATCTACAGTATAACGTGCTTATAAGTCAAGAATACAGCATTTGTAGCTGTATTTATAGACTGCTTACTAATGTCTTATAATGTAGAGTTAATGCCTAACTAATGAGGAATTAACTATTTACTAATGTTTAATAAATGATTCATGGTGTGCAGTTATTAGGAAGCGTTACCTAATTTTGCTTCCTCTTGTCTCCTCTCCTTTTCACAGCATCTCCTGCTTTATTTTTTTTATTTGTTCGTTCCTCTACTTTGTTGTACTTTTTACTTGTTTCTTCCTCTCCTTTTTTCTTACCTCCCCTTGATTCTTTTTTACTGTTTTTTATTTTATTTTTCACATTTGTCTTCCTCTCCTTCACTGTCATTATAATTTCATTTATTTTTAAAAAACATTTAGTTCCTTTCTAGTTTCCTCCTCGCAACCCTGCAACACCAGTAATGCAGAAAAAGAAACAAATCAGACATAAAGGTGTGCGATGAGAATTCAACGGTGGCGTAAAAGTGGAAGTTTGCTGATGCCGCTTCTTTCATTGTTATTGTGCCGCATTTTTTAATGAGTCAACTGCCCCCTCTCTGCCACACAAAGGCCTGATTGAATGTGGCATCCCATTATCATGTAAAAGAGCCCGGCTTCATCTTTGAGCTGCTGACTGACAGCTGATATCATCTGAGTAATTGCACTGGAGACACATACTCGCTCACAGTTCGGAGGAGCAGGATGAGAGCTTAGGAATTTTCTGGAGCTGCTGTGAGGTTTTTTTTGGAGGGGGCGGCGGATCTGCTCTTGAGTCGGCTCCACCGGGAAGAGTTTTCTGGGATGAGGGCTGTATTTTGTGCACTGTTAGACTGTGTTTTAGACTATTACACAACACTGCGCAAGATTTCTCTGTGTGTGCACGCATACACTCAGGTGGGCTGTTGAACAGAAAGGCTAAGCGGACAGCAGAAAGGTTACATATGGCATGAGAATGGAGAGCAACTACAGAAACCGAACCCAACAGAGCGCAACGTACAAGGGCTTGTGGAGCTGCTTTAAAGTTTGAGGAGCTTGAAGCTTGACAGGCTTCAAAGTTCAACAACAGACAAGCTACACTTTTGAAAAAGGAAACAGCAACAACAAAAAAAAAAAGAATAAAACTTTTTTTAGATAACAGTAATATATAGTAGTTTCAAACATAACGATTATAAACAAGTTAGATATGATAACTGTAAATTGTTATTCCTGTTAAACGTTCAGGGTAGTTAAGGTTTTTAAAAAAATATATATTTTTTTTAACTGTCTTTTGCTCACCAAGGCATCCAATAAAAAGTAATACTGTTAATTATTACAATTCAAAATGTATTTTTCAATATATTCTGATGTTCATATTTGTATTCCTGTATTCTTATATTCTGCCTTAAATGGCAACCAAAAAAGAAAATTCTGTCATCATTTACTCACCCTTTTCTTGTTTCAAACCTTAAAGAGTGTCTCCTGTTAAACACAAAAGACCATTGACTTACATAATATTTGTTTTGACCAATGGTTACAGGTTTCAGCTTTTTTTCCAAAATATCTTCTTTAGTGTTCAACAGAAGAAAGAAAACCATAAAGGTTTGGAACACCTAAAGGGGAATAAATTGTGAATAAATTGTAATTTTTGGATGAACTATGCTTTAAGAAATATTTTTTCTCATGTATTTCTCATTATGTTGAAATACAGTTCCTCATTTACATTTTGTGGAAGTCCTGAAACAGATTTTTACTAACAAGGCTGCCAAACAATTTTCATTTCTGGTCCTCCCATTCTCATTTCTTATGTGCACCTTTTTCATGGTAAAGTGTTGCTCTTAATATAGCAACAGCATAAATTTGTAGGCTGAAAAGTAAGTTTAGGCAATGAGGAAAAGATGGGCACGGCCACAGGAAGCTGAGATTTTTGGTGGCTGCACGAGCATCTCAATTCCCCTCCCGCCTCAGAAAAGCAGTAGTATACGATGGTCTATACTGTAGTACAGCTGGAGCAGGTTGTATTGCTGGAATTTTGTGACCCAGAATGGAAATTAAACTTTCAAATATAGTTCGCCACACCTGTCATTGATATAGGGATGTTTGCATGTGCAACTAGGTGAACTATACTTATATTATTATTATTATTATTATTATTATTATTATTATTATTAGTGATTGAAAATGAGCATTGTTTCATTATCTAGGTACCACTCCACACTTGGAGTGGTAAAATCCTGATATACATCCAAAATATTTTCATTCATTCATTAATTTTCCCTCATTCATTCATCCCTTCCCTTTATTTATCAGGGGTTGCCACAGCGGAATAAACCGCCAACTATTTCAGAATATGCTTTACACAGCAGATGCCCTTCCAGCCTCAACCCAGTACTGGGAAACACCCATACACTCTCACATTCACACACATACACTACGGCCAATTTAGTTTATTCAATTCACCTATAGCACATGTCTTTGGACTGTGGGGGAAACCAGAGCACCCGGAGAAAAACCACGAGACCACGAGAGAACATGCAAACTCCACACAAATATGCCAACTGGCCCAGCCGGGACTCAAACCAGTGACCTTCTTGCTGTGAGGCGACAGTGCTAACCACTGAGCCACCGTGCCGCCCCAAAATATTTTCAAAATGAAGAAAACTATCCAAATATCAGTAATGTACGTACAAAAGATTGCTAGCGGTGATTTTAAAGTCTGACTCACTCTTTTTCTGATTCATGCAACTCCATGTAAATGCACCTATTAACTCACTGAAGTCCCACAAAAAGACTGGGAAAGACAAAGGAACACAAGGACAGAATATTCCAGAGTATCTCAGTGGGCATCCAGTTCACCACTGAAGCTGGAAATGTTTGGTGGTTCAGTACTAAACAGGAAGAATCTCCACATGCAGTGACATTCAAGATAATTTGGGTTGAAAGACCACAGTGTCCAAACTTCTTATCCACAAAAAAAAATCAAAAGGCCAGCATGTTGTGTGGCTAGAGAACTGGTCAAATTCACTATAGTTTGGGTTCGATGAAACATTATGTCATCAAACTGGAGTAAGACTGCACCCAAAAAGTGTAAAGAAGTCAAAGATGGAGGAAAGATGACATTATTAAATCAAACTCTTGAACGAATTCACTAAAATAATCATACACTGTAAAAACTAACCGTAAATGAGCAGTTTTCTGTATTTTGTGATTCATGTTTTTATTTTTTATTTTCCCCATTTATTTATGCTTTTTAATTGCATTATAGGACCTTGATCTTTCTTTCAACAAGTTTTAATCTTGAAAAGTTGGAAAAAAGTGACATTTATTAACATTTTTAATGTTATAAAATAAATATATATTTTTTTTTTTATTGCCTGGGTTGGTGTTGTATAAAAACACCTTGTAATAAGCTGCCAGTACATTTTCTGTTATTTTATAGACTTATTTCTCTCTATATTATTTTGTATACCTTATATTATTTCAAATAACTAAATTGTCTATAAAAGTCACTCTGTTAAACTGTAGAGTTGAATTTTCAACATTAAAAGTGGACAGAGCAGAGATCAACATCCCATGTTATTCACAACTGTAAATAAGCGGAAAACACTTGTGAATCACAAAATACAGAAATATTTTTTACAGTGTATTTTCAAGGGTTTCAGCATTCACCCGCATTCCGGTAGTTTGCACAATTAACATTACAATAAAACTAGTTTGAACACATAAGATCTACTGTTACACAACTGAACAATGTGATTCAAAGCGGTGACATTGCTGTTGTCCTTTCATACAGTATACCTCACACACACACACACACTGGTGCATCATCACTGCAGTACCATTCACTGCATGCTTTTGTATCTAGAGCGATTCTCCCCCCATCATTCTTTTCTTTCAAACTCCTTCACTTCCTCCTTCCTGCATCAGCGAACACCTCTCTCTCTCTCTCTCTCTCTCTCTCTCTCTCTCTCTCTCTCTCTCTCTCTCTCTTTCTCTCTCTTTCTCTCTCTCTCTCTTTCTCTCTTTCTCTGCAGTAAATGATGATTGAGCAAACAGCAGGCTGAAGAAGGGCTGCAGAGAAGATGGTTATCTGGCCTTCACGTGCTGCGCATCCCAAATCACCCACCCTGCTCCTCATTCCTCTGCTTTTCTTCTCTCTATTTTGAAACCTCCCTTTTTTCCTCTAAAGCTTTGGAGATAAACTGGCAGTGTGAAGCACGTGACGCAGTGTATACATTAACCCCAATCTTCAGCTTACCCAGGAGAGACTGAGAGACGTGGAAGAGGAAAGCGTCCAATGATGGGCTGCTTGTGCACCTGTAGGTACATTTTCAACGCTTCTGTGACTCCGACGTTTCTCCTCACAGCTCAATAGGAGGAGCGAAAGGAGATACAAAGTCTGCATGAAAAGAAAAACTGCAGTGTTGTTTTCTGTCCCACCAATCATATGGCATCTGAGCTGTCACGACGACACAATCTGTAAATGTCTCGAATGGGGCTTCGAAGGGAACTCTGGGACTGGAAGTGGCCTAATGTCTCATATGTCATCTGGTGTTATTGCTTGAGGAGTTGGTCTCGGTTTCATTAGGGGAGAAAAAAGCTGTTTGCAGATGAAAGCTTTTGCATAGCTCATCAGGCATTAAGATGACGCATTTAGATAAGACTGCGACTTCTCTGAGACGTACAGAGATTGTTTTCTGTTCGCTGGCTCGGATGCATAAATCATGCCGCTGTGGTCACAACTCAATTCAATTCAATTCATCTTTATTTCTATAGTGCTTTTACAATGTAGATTTTGTCAAAGCAGCTTCACATAGAAGATTATAGTGAATTGAAATGGTGTCAGTTCAGTTTTTAGAGTTTAAGTTCAGTTCAGTTCAGTGTGGTTTAATTTTCACTGCTGAGAGTCCAAACACTGAAGAGCAAATCCATCGATGCGCAGCTCTACAAGTCCCGAACCATGCAAGCCAGTGGCGACAGTGGCGAGGAACGAACTTCACCAATTTGCGAAAGTGAAGGAAAAAAACCTCGAGAGAAACCAGGCTCAGTTGGGCACGACCATTTCTCCTATGGCCAAACGTCTTGTGCAGAGCTGCAGTCTAGGCGCCGGAGGCTGGTGAACGCTGGACGTCAGCGAAGACTCGTCTTTCACTGGGGTCTCACAGGAATCAGTCTCATGCTCTCCACTCCTCCATGACCACCACAACTGCTGTAACCTTTGTAGATGTGCCTATATTTCATTCATTCATTCATTCATTCAGTCAGTTGTACTAGGTCAATACACCTTAATTTAAGGTTAGTTAGTGATTATTGATGGTATAATTCACCCAAGCTGTTTGAATTTCTTCTTTTGTTTTTTTGATAATAAAATAAAAAAATAATAATAATGAAAGCATTTAAATGAAAAGAAAATGTGTATATATATAATCAAATCAAATAAAAAATAAATAAATAAATACTATCATAAAAACAGTCAATATCATAAAATCAATCAAATTTAATAGAATGTAAACAAATACATTTTAAATACATATATAAACAGTTTCATAAATGATAAATAAAATGTAAAAAAAAGAAAGAAAAATAGATACACGCTAAATAAATACAATAAAATATAAAAAAATTAAACAAATTCAAATACAAATATAAATGAATACAAATAAACATTAAAATGAATACAATAATAAAACCGACCAAGAAAAAATACATTTAAACAAACAAACACATTAATATGTTAAATAAATACTTCAAAAATGTTTTTTTTTTAAATGTAATAAATGCAATTTAAAAAATACAAATAATCTTAAATAATATCAGTAAAAATAATAAATGTACAAATAAATAATAAATAATACAAATAAAATAAATACAACCAAGTGACCAAGTCAGCATCAATAAAAAACAAGTCAAGTAGAAGTTTGAAACGACATGGAAAATGTTAAATTTTTAGGTGTGATGTACTGTCCCTTTAAGGGTATACTGAGCAAATATACTGAGCAAAGAAGACACTGTGTTTACTTTTTCTCCTCCTTATCTCCTCTGCCCACTCTCACATAGCCATGAAATCAATGTCTCTTTGCAATTAAGAGAAAATCACCAAGTTTTTCATAACCAAAACGATACCGGTTGCCAGCACTCTAAATTTGCAGTAATCCTAAAAAAATATCGGCTTAAACTGGCTCGAAAATCTGCTTGAAAATCTGGTTCTGCTCTGTTTTCCACCTGCAGCGTGAAGGACACTGAGGACAAAGTCATTTGTGGAAATCTTGCACTCAATTCGATCATGCGGACCATTAAATTGATCTGTATATGTGATCAGTCTTGCGTTGGGCGACACAACAACATACTCCAGACTCCATCAAGTCCCCAGTAACTCTGGCCATAATGGCTTCCCACCACAAATGAAAAGATCAGTCGCCTCTTTTAAATGGCCAATGCGTTTGTATTAAGCGTTCAGATCTATCACTGTTACAGTTGCTTAGAAATCGCCTCCATCCCGATCAATTAACCCATCTAAAGGGCCAGTTTATCAGCTACAAATAGCCATGTGGTAATTCATTTCTCAGCCCGGCTGGAACAAACAGGACAAGTCAGAGTTTCTGATTCAATGAATATTGATGTGCACCTCTGGCCACCGCTGACATATGTGGGCAACATGGCCGCTGATCCAGAATAATGGCAGGAATCTTCCAGTACGCCAGCAACTAGATATGGAAGTGGAAACAAAAGCGGTGCAATGTTTTCTGCTCAGTCTTTTGCTCTATTTATCTGGATTTTGATTATTAAGCGTTTTTTTTTTTTGGTAGGGATCTGGTAAGCAGTTTAGCATGAATAATTCTGTATATACTATTAGGAAAAAAGGTATTAAATTAAAACTCTTTTTTTGGATTATGAAAATGTCTTTAGTGTAACTGCTTTGAGAAGTTTAAAGGAAATATTATCCCAAAAAAATTTTTTTGGCTGCAGTAATTTATTTATAAGTAAATAAAGACAAAAATAATACAATTTAAAATAAAAAAGGAAATAGGCTATTTAATTTGATCAATAAATAATTGATTTATCTGATGAAAAAATACAGTAAAATTTTAATAAGCAAAGGTGGCACGGTGGCTCAGTGGTTAGCACTGTCGCCCCACAGCAGGAAGGTCGCTGGTTCGAGTCCTGGCTTGGCCAGTGGGCATTTCTGTGTGGAGTTTGCATGTTTTTCCCTCCGTTGGCATGGGTTTCCTCCGGGTGCTCCGGTTTCCCCCACAGTCCAAAGACATGCGCTATAGGTGAATTGGATTAACTAAATTGGCCGTAGTGTATGAGTGTGTATGTTCCGGAGTGTGTATGGGTGTCGCTGTGGCGACCTCTAAAATAGAGACTAAGCCAAAGGAAAATGAATGAATAATAAGCAAAAACTATCATATTAATAATATGTGACCCTGGACCACAAAGTCTAATGTTGCACAGGTATTGTCGATTTATTTTTCTTTTATGTCAAAAATCATTAGAATATTAAGATCATGTTTCATGAAGATATTTTATACATTCATTCATTCATTCATTTTCTTTTCGGCTTAGTCCCTTTATTAATCTGGGATGAACCGCCAACTTATCAAGCATATGTTTTACGCAGCGGATGCCCTTCCAGCTGCAACCCATCACTGGGAAACATTCATACACACTCATACACTACGGACAATTTTAGCTTACCCAATTCACCTATACCGCATGTCTTTGGACTTGTGGGGGAAACCGGAGCACCCGGAGGAAACCCACGCGAACACGGGGAGAACATGCAAACTCCACACAGAAATGCCAACTGACCCAGCCGAGGCTCGAACCAGCGACCTTCTTGCTGTGAGGTGAACGTGCTACCCACTGCGCCACCGCGTCGCCGATATTTTATACATTTACTTTTAAAATATCAAAGCTTATTTTGATTAGGAATATATGCATAATTAAAGCTTAATTTGGTCAACTTTAAAGGTGATTTTTCTCAGTATTTAACTCTTAGATTCTCTTAGATTTTATTTAAATATTGTTACCAAATATTTATACCAAATATTGTTTTATCCTAACAAACCATGCATCAATGGAAACCTTATTTATTTAGCATTCATGTGAAGTATTAATCTCCAGTTTCCAAAAATGTACATTTTGTGGTCCACAGTCACATATTATATATTTTTAAATATTATATATTTTTAAGTTTTACATTTTGAAAATGTTTCCTCTGTTAGTCACTTCAGTCATCCTTATTTGTCACAGACCCATAAATCTGTCTCCGTTCTGTTTTTCCACTCTCCTCTCTTTTATCTCAGTCCTCCTGCATGTTGATTTTGCTTTCTCTTTATCAGTCTCCTCCTCAGTCTGTCTCTCTCTCTGCTGCTATTTAAGGCTGCATCCCGTCTCTCGGCAGCAAAGGACACGCACATATAATTTAATGCACCTCGGAGAAGGTCTCCCCAGCTGGACTGTGCAGCACGGTGTCAGAATTCGGGATGCATATTTTCTTTTTCTCAGGGGGAGAGAAATGGCTGGAAGAGACAGACTGGAGAAGGACTGCATGTACAGGAATGCAGCTCCGCAATGCTTTCAGCTCTCACTTTATGACGCCGTTATGACGCATCTTTCAAACACATTTCTCACATCATAGGAGTCTTCAGCTTTTCCATTTGTTCCCCTTCTGTGTTTTTTTCCCCCTCCGTGTCTGTGACTGCGGCAGAGCAGGGCAGTCAGCTGGAAAATCCACTGATTGTTTCTGACAAAAAATAGAGGGGGCGACGGAGAAAAGATAGATGGTAAAAGAAATTAAAAAGAGAAATTGGATGGAGAGAATGGATGGCATGTCAATAGCGTTTGAAAAGAAGCACTTTTAGAGGTCAGTGGTTTTGTGATCTGCAGGTGGAGGACAGAAACATCACACATGGATTTTTCTCCAACAGGCAGCATTAGTGGTGCTTCTGCTTCAAAATAAAGACATGATAATAGGAAAAACAAACAGTTGAACTTAAGATTTATGTTGTACAACTGTAAGATTCATTGCAAAAATGTGTACATTATATTGTAACAATAATGTATTATGTACATATTCATTACTATTCCTACAAAAATTATATATGTATAAACTTAAACCCATATGTTATTACATCAATTACATAATGTTACATTTCTATTTGTGTATATAAATATTCCTAATAATCATTCAAATTCATGCAATTTAAAAATACTAAATGTATTCTACTGCATATGTTTGTTTTAATTAATATCCTTTTAGGGTTAAAGCAAAGGATTAGCTGAAAGGAAGACCTTTTTTTCGAAATCCTTTTTTAAAATCCACTTCTCATCTACTCATAATGATGAAATCTATACAATTAAATATAATCTAGGATATTTATGGTGATTCAGTGGTTAGCACTGTCGCCTCACAGCAAGAAGGTCGCTGGCTCGAGTACCGGCTGGGCCAGTTGGCATTTCTGTGTGGAGTTTGCATGTTCTCCCTGTGTTCGTGTGGGTTTCCCCACAATCCAAAGACATGCAGTATAGGTGAATTGGGTAGACAAAATTGGCCATAGTGTCTGAGTGTGTGTGTGTGTGAATGTGAGAGTGTATGGGTGTTTCCCAGTACTAGGTTGCGGCTGGAAGGGCATCCGCTGCGTGAAACGTATGCTGGAATAGTTGGCGGTTCATTCCGCTGTGGCGACCCCTGATAAATAAGGGACTAAACTAAATGAAAATGAATGAATGATAGGATATTTATTTAATATTATTTATAATATTTGGGATATTAATATTTTCATCAAACTAACAACAACAAAAAGGTAATTAGCCTTATTTTCAAGAAGTTTAAGTGAAATTACTGAACCTAAACATATGTTATTGAATATGTCATTTAATTAGATGTTTATTTAATTTCCATTAAATCCGTTAAATAAAACCACTTTGTGAGCATTTTGGAACATTTCAAGCCAATTATCTGCAGGAAGACTGAGACTTTTAGGAAAAGTGACTCTCTAAAATCCACTTGTTTCACAAATCTGCTTTGGATATGAGGGACCAGCACCTGTGCTGTGTTTTATTAGATCAAAAAAGAACGATGAGTTCAGTGCACCTGCCAAATGCTGAATCAGCGTCACACAGCGCTTCCTCTTCATCTCCTCCATCAAAGATCAATTAATATTTGATAAGCCACTACTCTTTTAACCAAGATCACACTGGCCAAACCTCCCACCTTCAACTCTCACATGACAGCAAAGTCTGAATCTGGCAGTCTGGAGACCATGGTTCTCCAGTGAAATAATATCCTCAAAAGGGTTAATAAACAAGACTGAGGTTTTTTCTTCTTCTTCTTCTGGAATACAACACACAAAGTTGTGGCGACTTCGCCCTTGAATGATCGCCAGCGAGGCAAATGTCTAAATATGTCACCGCTTTCTGTTTCCTTCCTCTGTGTCTCTGGCTGTCGCATTAGCCTCGGAGGCTCCTTGCTGTGAAGGTCATCCTCCCTGCAGATATGGATTACACCACCGCACACACAAGCAGAATTGGACACCGTCCTTGAGGAGAGGCCCGCCGATCACCGTCCACCTCCACCTAGGTGTTAATGCGTCACCAGCCATTGGGATTCACCCAAGAGTATACAGCATATGAGGGTCGATGATGTATAAGAGAGCCCACAAAAATGGTTTAAAAGATAGGAAAAATTTAATTCAAAACATGTCATAGTTAAGTCAAGTTTTTCGTACCAGCTACTGCTCTCCCATTTTCAATTTGTGCACTCATTTTGGAAATAATGAATAATTGTCCGCCTGGCGCTGTCTCTTGTTTCACTTTGTGTTGCAGTGTCTCACTTTGGAAATTCAAGTGAGTGTTCACTATGTATGGAGTTATCTACAAGAGTATGACAATTATATAATCAAAGTTTCATATATAAATGCTCAAGTGGTTGCTGGGTATATTTTTTAGCCAAGGCTCTCGTAGTCTAGTAAACTAGGGTTAAGCTGTTCAACAAACTAGCCAAGGCGCAAATAGTCCAGTACACCAGAGGTAAGCCATTTGGAAAGGTAGCCCAGGCATACAGAATCTAGTTTACTGGAGTTAAGTCAGTCAGCAAAGTAGCCAAGTGCAAATAGTGTAGTACTCTTGCTTTAAGCTGTTCAGCAAGGTAGCCCAGTCTAGTACATAAGTGTTAAGCCGGTTGGTAAAGTAGCCCAGGCACACATAAATATAAAAACATGTGGTCCAATGCCTTGTTTCAGGGGTTATGTGTATGTTATGTTTGCAGCAGCAGTGTGTTATATTCTCAGACTGCATGTCTGTAAATATATTGGCAGTAGCAAGTCTTGGTTCTTGCTCTGCACCAAAAACCAAAGCAGCAGCAGCGTAGCAAATCTATTCCGCCAAGACCAAACACATCAACATTTCCATATACATATTTATTACCATACTAAATCTCTCTGAGACTCTGAATCTCTCATAACTGATTTAGTGTACCATGGTGAATGAGACAAGAGGTGATTTCTCAGACGTCAATGAAGAAAGACATTTAGAGCTTTCTAGATTAAAAGCAAACATCTAGATGACATGTTTATTTTGTTCAACATACAGTACCTGCATTTCAAGATAACAGCAGTAGTATTAGCACAAAGAGCCTAAAATACCTAGGCTCATACATTGGTGTATATTCATTATAACAACTAATCATTGTGCTTCCTATGATCTTTGGTCTTTAAGATTTTTGTGACATGCAACAATAATTTAGCATATTTCCCAGTCTGTCTGGGTACTTGAAGTCTGAGTTTGCCAGTCCCATTCTAGGACCTTTTTTTGAATAAAAAAGCTCACTATAAGATGTTTATTCAAGCATGTTTGATACAAATTAAAAAAAAATAATTATGTCAACTCACGTACCCATGAACATGCTACTTCCTGCACCTTCTACAACATTGTGTCTAAGTTCAGCGGTCACCCGCTCTGATTTTTGTGAGAGTGAATTGCCTTTACTGTGTTTTGTTTTGCACAGCACCAAGGTCCTTATGTAAGTGTTCTGAAGTTACGCTTCTAAGTACATAGAGAGTGACAGAAAAGTAAGCCTGAAATAGATGCATTGTGGGAGAACTCCACCATCAAGCACCAGAGAGCCGTATGACTCATGCCAAGCCCATTCACGAGTAATATGCTCACTCTCTCACTCTTTCTCTCCAGTCCATATCAAAAAAACATCCCTCAGAGCTGCAGCAGCACATCTCACGTATACTTCACATCCCTATTTTCTCTTCCTACTCAAGTTCAAAGACGCTCATCACCTTTCATCATTTCTCTGTATACGAACAATAGGCGATCTGGGCCTCCGGGGAGAGTGTGAGGATGAAGGGGCGTGAAGGGGTCTTGATTAAATGATTATGACTCCCTAGAGTAAGTTGGCAACGGTCTTCAACTGTGTCGTATGATGTGCTGAAGGTGGACAGGGAAGGTTGGTCTAGCACAGGTTCTCTCTGCTGTCCACTGCCTGCTGTGACCTTAATTTGTTCTGTCTCGAGTCAGTACACCCACTGGGCGGCTGATGCACCTTCAGGGAACAAAAGAAGAGCTTAACAGAAGCTAGCATCCTAGCAGGCTGACGTGTGACGTGTGTGTCTGTGTGTGTCCAAAACAAGAGAGAAGCCTAAGTAGAAATGACAGAGGGAAAAAAAACATGGAATGAGGCTCGGGTTGGAGGAGGAACAAAGCAGGATTCATTTTCCACAGCTAATCCGCTAATGAAGATATGTAGCGGTGTATGCGCTGCGATTATCTGGGTGCCACAAAGCCGAATCACTCTCATCGCTGAATATAGCAACATTTATGTAAAGACAGACAACAAAAATACAGAAAAGTGGCAGCTGGGACCTTATTTAGCACTGCTTCACCAGTATAATGTGCTGTTTAATCCAATCCGGTGCTAGTGTAAAGATATTTCGTGCTTAATTCCATGAAAGGCCACGTATATGAGATCAGCACTATGGGCTGAAATGCAGAGCTAGGATTGTGAATTCTCCAGCGGCTCGTGCTGTTGTCTTCTCTCTGCAGGGGCTGCTGCTTCCATCCATTTGCTAAGCTAATTTTATGGAAATAGCCCACGTCTTTTTCCACAAGCCGCTTTGCAGTTTCTCATCACAACACGTTTAAGCCACAGGCCACATCTCAGTAAGACGGTGCAGGAGAGAGCAGCGCTGCTGTTATTTGGAACATTGATGGAGGACTTTGGAAAGAACCCAAAAGCTCTGGTCCTGAAAGCTTTTCAACACAATACTATAAACTGCCTCTGTGGCTCGAGCGGAAGACTATAGACACTTTAACTCGCATTTAATAGTGCAGGGGTTGGCGAACTATAACATGCAAGCCAACACTGGCACCGGGAGGTAAATTTACTGACACGCAAGCAATAGCAAAAGTGTTGATATTTTGAATAAATTAAGGACTCAAACCTGCATATTGACGTAGGTTTTGAGGTCATTGTTTCTCATAGCTACACAGCTTCTTTAGGATGATTCAAAAGAATCAAGTCAATATGATCAATTGGAAAATAAAATAAGGAAAAAAGATGGTCCAAACCATCTCGAACAAATCAAAAGATTTAAAGAAAACATCTATTTTATTGAACAGTTTAACGGAAATATCACTTACAATAAGTAAAGAATTTAAAATGTTAACAATGTTTTTTAATGAATTGGTTGTGTAAATGGCTCATTGACTCACTTTTAACACATAATGCACGTGTAGCTACATAATAAAGAGGCTACTGAATGAATTGATTAACCACTATAAACAAATCTGTTTAGTAAACCGGTTCAAAAGTCAATGGGTGAATAAAAGAAAACTAAAGAATATGATAATCACATAACCTTTTTATTTTCTGTTTAAAATAAATAACAATCAGCCTTCAATGGCATAATGGTATTTATTAAAAGAAAATTATTTGTATTCTATATACATGCTGTTAATTTTATGATTTTCATTAATGTGGATCTATCTATAAGAAAAATAATGACACATTTTTTATTAATCAAAATTCCTTTTACTAATAAGGGCATTTCCACACAAGCTTAATGCATTTATGATTACCAAACTGATTGGAGAAGTGTTCATAAATCCCCTCCGCAAGGAAGCTGAAATATCAGCTGATGTGCTCAGGCATGTCTGCACCACCAAAAATGTAACCATGTTGGAAACATTTACTTGTTCACTGCTGGACCCGGCTAGCCATGTGGGCCTGGTACACCTAGACAAATCACCACAGAGGCATGCACGCACACACACAGGAAAGCGTTTACCTCCTGGGCAGGGGCAGGTCTGAGCGCGGTCCCTCCATATCCTCTGCCCTTTGCCAGATCGCAAAATGAAGGAGGAGGGGAAGCTGCAGGTGTGCATACCACAAACTCCTGACTGGCGCATCACTTTTCTTTTTACCAGTGAAGCTACCTACTAGCCAAATGACTCTATGGCCCTCATCCAAACACTGCTGCAGGATCCACACTCACACTCAGACACATGTTCTGCCTTTATCTGCTTCAAACACACACACACACACACACACACACACACACACACACACACACACACTAAAAAACATTCAGGCAGGTCTGAGCTCAGCCTGCATAGCTATAACTGCGTCCAAAGCCCATTAAGTGTCTTCTAATGATGGATTTACAAAAAAACATCAGTAATTTGGAGCTTGAGTGAGCATAATGTGACATTCGGGCACATAACTCCAGGTGACAGAGGGTCAAGCTAATCTGCAGAACAAAGCAATCACACTACAACAATTTGTTCCCACAAGTTGTCACGCTGCTTTTGCTTAATTTAACTTTTGACTGAACCTCCCCACAGGATGTGTCCATGGGAGAAGATAGGACATTTTTATACATGAGTTTTAATGGAAGTTTAAAGTTAATTTGAACTTTAAACTAACCATTTTTAATTTGCTTATACAACTTTATGAGGTACAGTTGAGCATGTAGACTCACACAACAACTGCATTTTGCTGGAATCTTAACATTTAACTTTATCTTTTCCCAAGTAAATTAAAATATATATAATTTTGAAATGTATATATAATCTGTGTGTCCATTTTTTTAATATGAGCTATTAAATATAACCAAAAATCATCATATTTTAAATTCAATTAAAAGTTTATTTTCTGTAGAAGTCATTCATAAAGAGCCACAGTACATAACTTTAAGATAATAAAAATGAGTCTTTCTAACCATTTTAAAACAATAACACAAAAATAATGCTTTAAACATCAAATGTGTAAAGAACTGGAGTTAAACAACAGGAGTAGGATCCAAATGTAGGTTTTATTAGAGTTGTCAAGCAGGCAAGGGTCGCAACAGGAGCAGGCAAGCATGCAAAGATAAGCAAAATTGTAAACAAAGGGACAGGCGAGAGGATTGAGACAGACGGCAAACGATCAGTAAACGGTAAACAAACAAATTTGTTGGAACATTGCTTAACTGAAGCCTTTTCTGTCTTCTAAGGATTTGGAAACCATCATTTACATCTTTATTATGTCCAGATTCAACTATTGCAATTCTCTGTATTCAGGAGTTTCTCATGCTTCAATTGTACGCTTGCAGCTTGTTCAAAATGCAGCCGCTAGACTTTTAACTAACTGGGACAAAAGAATTTTGCTAGTATTTCATTAGTTTTATCATCCCTTCACTGGCTCCCAGTCCAATTTAGGAGTTATTGTTATTTGTTTTTAAAGGTTTGAATGGTCGGGCACCTACTTACATTAGTGAGCTTCTTCACTGGCATACTTCATCTAGGCCTATTCCGTAGGCACAACAGTTTCAGCTAGCTGTTCCCAAGTCTCGATTAAAATCAAAAGGAGACAGGGCGTCTGTGGAATCGTTTGCCTTTGTATATCAGGTCATACTCTTTCCTTGGTGCTTTTAAATCTTATTTAAAAAATCATCTTCTGTCTCTTGCATTGGATTGTAATACATTTTATTTTGTTTACATTTACAAGCATAGATTTTGTGTGCTGGTTGATTTGTAAAGCACTTTGGTCAACATCTGTTGTTTTTAAATGTGCTATATAAATAAAGCAAAGAAACAAACAAATCTTTTTGAAATGTGTGTGGCGTGTATATATATATATATATATATATATATGCTGTCACCATGTAATTAGTGGTGATGAACTGTAAGTGTAATCAGGAGGTGAACTGCTGAAACCACTGTGTGACTGCAGGGCATTATGGGATTTGGAGTTCAGGTAAAAGACAGAGAGTGTTCTTTTCAAACAAACTTTTCAAATAAAACAATAAAACATTTTAACAATAAAACAATCCAAATATTATTTTATAATTATATTTTTTATACATATATTAGTATAATTTTATACAACATAAAAATATAAAGAAAATTTTAACTGACGCTTGTGCCCTTCCTTCTTAGAATCTATTTTAACTTTTATTGAAGTAATATTTAATAGCTTCCCAAATTTGCCATAAAAGTACAGATATTGTCCTGAGAATGAAAAAATATATTTTCTTCTTGAATCAATTAGTACATGTTCCTTCTGCTTGTGTAATGTCTTATATGGTTAAATCAAGAGCACTTTAAAAGCATTTTAAAACAATTACTTACAAAATATTAATTATTTTAAATAAATTAAAGCAACTTAGTCATCAAACTGTCACATTTTTATTTCTGATAAAATGACAAACATTTGTATAGTGCAGGAGGACATTCTACCTCTTTTATGCTCCACAGGGCAAAGTAAGAAAATCACATCACGTGTATCAGTTGAAATGAGAGTAAATATGTACTGACAAGAGTGTCATTTTCGGGTGAACTGTGCTTAAGGCATATAGCAAGACACGTTCATCCTGAGCGACTTGCAAAAAAAAGCGTTTCGGTTTCCATGCATGAGTCCATCCAGAAAGGGTATTAAGAGACTCAATAGTCTTGTCAGTGGGCTAGATTTTCCCCTCTGTGCTGCAAGCTATCACATCTCCACCCCTCCCTCATTTCTCCTCCACGCTCCCAAGCATCGACCTTCCAGAATTTCAAGGAGAATTGATTTTGTTCCTCTTTTCTGAAACCTTAACAACAATGGGAAATAATGTAATACCAGTTATGAGCATCTACAGAGCTTCTTTCCCTGAACACACACACAAACACAAACATTTCTCCTTCACACCAGTACTTTACAAAAAAAAAAAAAACTGGATATATAAGCATCATAATTCATCCAGCCTTCCAATTTGTCATATAGATTTGCGCTCAAACTTTTGATAAATGTGTGCAGTTTGTGGACGGATGTATGTATTTATCATCCGCGCTGGTGGGTGTATTTCATAAACTGTCTTATTCAAAGGATGACCCCACCGCCGGTATTGTATAGTCAGGCTTTTATGATTTGTTTGCTCTCTGAGTGCTGTCTATACAACAAAATAAACCGTAAAGCAAACAAGCAGGCTCTGTAACAAAGCCAGGATCCGGTCGGCCATGTGCATCACAGCAAACACAGATACAGAAGTGTGTTTTGTTAGAAAATACACCGTGTTACAGGATCCCGCAGAGGGTTGGCCGTGTGCTTTAAAGAGCGGCTCTATTGGACACCTGGCACTAACACAGACTATGTTGAACCCATTAGAGAATGTATTCAGGCCAGGAATGAGGTGTGTGTGTGTGTGTGTGAAGATACAGTTGGGACTATTTCATTCAGTCTACTGGGCCAGTAATGCATTTCTGCCTCCCAGAGCTCCTGTTATAGGCAATTCATTAGTGTCTGTTACACCCACTATTGACAGTCTTCTAGCATCCAGCGAGTCTGACTGTCCGGCTAAGAGAGATGGTTGGGTTTGATGGGGAGAGAGCAGGAGGTGGATGGAGATTTAAGCGTGAAGCTTGAGTGCAGTTAACCTGCCATGTGGCGAAAAAAATAAACTGACCTCCTTCGATGCACGCAGCTGACCTGTCTGAGAGAAAAACACTCATGCTCCTTTAGTGAGTAATGATTTCCCTGCTTGTGGCTAATTTATTACGCCATACCCCCATTTCATCAAATGTTTCCTAGCTCGTTTTGTCAGATATCGGATTTTCTTGATGGTTTTGTGGGCTGAATTGTCGCCAGCGGAGACAAAAACAAAAGCATTTGTGCAGAGCGCTAACATCAGGTTTGATTAGGTTATAAAACGGGAAGTGAATGTGGAGAGGCTAACCAGCATTTGCTCAGCCAAAACCACTAGCAGGTGTTTTGTTTTAATGGGTGTGGAACCGCACATAAACCCAAACTTAAGAGTTTCTGTATGAGAGAGGGGGAAACGGCATGGAAAAAACAGTCAGAGTTTTTCTCTAGCGAACAACAGAGGTGTGAAAAACTGATGTTTAGCTGCTGTGTATGTAACAAGCTAAATGCCACACCGTAAAAAATAGCCACAAAAATGCATTCTTAGTAGAACATCCACATGGTTAAAGCACATGAAAACATCAACAAGTTATTTGGTAGCATTCCCGCTAGTTTTTTTGGCAGTTCTTGCTAAGCACATTCGGCCACAAAAGAACACAAACATGAAAGGGCAATAGAAAGGGAAATTATGTAATAATGGAGGGAAAATACGAGTAACGGAATACAAATTATGTTTTAAACAACAATTTATTGGCTGAGTTTGCTGAGAAGGCACACAGTAGTTGTTAACTAAAACTATTGTCAAAAACTAGAACAAAAACTTGATTTAGGTTTGAATAATAAATCACTAAAACTACAACAAAAATAAAGTTGGGGAGTTATGTAGAAATCACTTAAAATTAATAAAAACTACAAATATTTTCACTGAAATAATACATTTGCAACAAATAAAACAAAATTACTAAACTGCACTAAAAATATGTATATATTTAAAACATTAAACAATATAAAAACATTTTACAAATTACACCTGACAACATAGCAGAGAGGGGCTCCTCATACATAAATAAATGGAACTAAATAGACCACTCTTGCTGTTAAAAGGTTCCCACGCATAAATTTGGTGATTACATCTATGGCTGATGTTTGCCATAAAGAGACTTTTGGAAGTTCTAAGCCCTTTACTATTGACTATTCTGTGAATAATGCATTGATTGTCATATTTTAACACCACAGCAGTATAGACCATTTTGGGGGATGTAAACAATAATAGTGGTCCTAACCTATTTTCTGTTTTACATTTTTAATTTCTATAGCTTCAGAGAATCCAATAAGGTTCACATAATGATAAATAATATTATGATAGCTGTTTTAACATTAAGATATGATTGAATTTCCTCTTGTTACAGTTATGAAATAGTTTGACAACAAGCAGGAAATGTGGGCCAATGACCTACGCCACATTGAAATGGTCTATAATATAGTGAAAATAATTAATTATTAGGACAGACAATCAGCTACTTTTGATGAGTCATCAATGGATAATACTCACCTTAACACTCACCTGCCCCATGAGGTTGTGAGAAAAAAAA
>CAIGQV010019951.1:15592956-15614656 GCA_903798115.1 Danio jaintianensis
GCACTCAGACAGGTGTGCAGGTGTGCGGGGAAAAAAAGGGGGGGACGTTCTTACTGGTTGGCCACAATAGAAACTCCACACTGGGCAGGCGGCAGTGAATGCACATCGTAATGCTGCTGCTCGGGTTACTCACCTCTCCTTCAGCAGCCAACCCCACTCTTTGACTCAGTCCTGCCGACAGAAACACCGGGGACCAGGCGGTGTGCCACTGCTCCAGACAGTCACTGTGTGTGTCTGTATGTGTGGATTTATGCCACTGTGTGGTGACTGTGGGGCTCAGTGGATCTCAACTATACTGCAGAACATTTTTGTCCCATTATCTGAGTCAACTGTGCCATCAACACCACTGGGACTGAATGTCACAACCTGTTCAAACACACACACACGCACGGACGCACGCACACACACACACACACACACACACACACACTAATGGCAGGTTTAAACCACACAATTTTAGCCCAATTGTGGCATTTGGCTAATTTGTTTGACATAGAGTGATGTGGTGATCGAGACGCAAGAATTGGTTGTATAGTATGTCATATTGGCCAACAATGGATGCTATGTCTGGAATGCTTCATAATTTTCCAACAGAAAGAGTAGCATTTTTTACAATCCACCACAACTATGTTAATGCTTCTGCCTTTAACGTTTTTTTTTCATTAGAGCCAGTAAAAAACATATAGCTCCACCTTCCCTAGCTCCCTCTTCTTGATGACAAGATGACAAGTCTATACTGTAGGGCTGGGTGATTAATAGAATAAGGTGATTTCCAAGCACATTTTGTCAGTAAAGCCGATTCTAGTAAGTCTCAGCATTTACTACACAAATATGTACACTGAATTCTATTTATTCTATCTATTTATTCGAATGATAATGACATTATGATAACCATTCTGTGATAATGACAGATGTTTGCATTTTTTCTCAGTGCATTACGGCACTGTGTAGTAAATGCTGCACATGAAAATATCACATTTAATAACATGTTTTTGCTCCAAACTCACTTCATAACTTCAGTCGAGTGTTTGAAATAAATCCTTCTGTCAGATGATTCTGTAGTCGTGTGATTATTAGTCATGCAGAATCAAAGAAAGCAGTTAAAACTTTTGTTTATAATGCAAGGCTATGGGGAATTCCTGGATTTCTTCAGGTTTGGAGTTTCCGCACAAGAGCGACCTCTGGCCTTCGGAGAAGATTTACTACTGAACACAGAAAGATGTATGTGACAATCATAGGTTTGATCAGTCGGGTTTGCGATTTAATTTTGATTAATCGCCCAGCCCTAGAAGTTACTTGTGAGTGTTTTTTTTTTTTTTTGCCCATGATGTATCAATAATTTGGTATTCAATATCATAATTATAATCTACATAAAGTTGCTAACAGAAAAAAATTCATAGATTAGCGAAAAAACGTATGAGTAGTGTTCAAAAACAATTGAGTTTTGGACCAATTTGGACCAATTTGGGACAATAACTTTATAATGATATTATATGCTATTTTCATTGAGCAACAATAGTCATTGAGTATTGAGCAACAATAACACTGCAATCATCTTCAAAGTGTTTTTTTGTGCGTTTGTTTGCTTCTTTCCAGCTGATGAACAACACAAACGTTAACACCCAATCAAAATCCATCCATCTTTAACAAGTGTGAGCATTTAAAGTGGCAGACGACAAAACTGCAGTGTCGGCAATGCACAATAATGACTAACAAACTGATTATCATGCATTGATGTGGATGCTAATTTGGTTTTCATTATAGTAATAGGCCTTGGCTTGAATGGGCCATTAATGTGCTGAAAGCAGGTGCAGAATGAAAAGGAGGAAGGGGATCTGGTCAAGGTCATTTAGAGTATATTAAGATAAGGACTGTAAAATGAGTCATCACACACATTCTGCACAAAAAAGGGAAGTTCATAAAAGGATTGTTTCGCATCACACCACAGCTTGCACAGTACAGTGTGTTGTCTGGCGAAGTGTGTGTTTTTGTTTACTGGAGTGTAAAATAGTGCAGAGACGTGGCGTTCTCGGTGCATCTGCAGTCTAAAGGTCACCACAATGACAAAAGTCTAAAAAATTCTAACATCCTACAGTACAAGCAACAGTAATTATAGAGATATGAGATTCTGAAACAGATCTGCATTTAGAGGAATGCACTGTATCATTTAGCTATTTAATGTAAATGTTACCACATGCAGACGTGTCCCTAAACATGAGGTCACCGAGCACATTTGTGCAAAAACAGATATCATGTATTCATTCATTAATAGTCTGAATCTTATTTAAAAACGAATAAAGATGGAAGTGTGCTAATGAACACACAGATGCTGACAGAGTGCTCGAAAACATTGCTCCGTCAGATGGTGTAGCCTACTTGAAAACATTGGTTGTCAGACGTGACTGATTAGATTGGATAGACGCAGCTGTAATCAGACGGGTTAATGAAGCCATTAGCCCATCTCTTCAGTCACAAACATCATTCCTGCCGCTTTTGATGGGAACTGAGCGGCACGTCTGTGCTCGTCTGTTTGTTCAACGAGGCCAAATTCAAGTACTCCATCACAATTTTGCAACCCCTCACATAAACGAAAAAAAAACCCAGTTTAAACTGTAGACTAAGAATACATTTTTTTGTTATACTTAGATAGATAGATAGATAGATAGATAGATAGATAGATAGATAGATAGATAGATAGATAGATAGATAGATGTATTTTGTTTCTGTGCAACACAACAGAAGAAGTTAAGAAGAATGTTCAAGCTGCTCATTTGACATAAAATGAAAGTTAACTCTCCTTGGGCTACATCTGTCGTGTGTTATAAACGAACGTTAATCAAACGTGTTTGAAGTGGTATGATGATGAATAATTTGTGACAGAATTTTAATTTTAAATGTAATTAAGAGGAAGAGCCTATATAACAAAAACAGACAAAAATACATGCTTATTTGCAAATAATCTTCCTTTATTTTAAAGGGATAGTTCACCCAAAAATGAATATTTTCCTTGCACTTTGCTCACCCTCAAATGGTTCCATACATTTATGAGTTTCCATTTCTGTTTTCAAATAAAGAAGATATTTAGAAAAATGTTCGAAACCAGTAACCATCGTTTACCATGGTAGGAAAAACAAGTACTATGGAAGTCAATGGTTACAGCTTTCCAACATGTTTTAAAATAACTTATTTTGTGTTCAACGGAAAAAAAGAAACTCAAACAGGTTTGTGACAAGTGAAGGGCGAGTAAATGATGACAGAATTTTCATTTTTGGGTGAACTATCCCTTTAACAGAACATATATAGTGATGATATTCCGCTATGCTTACTAGAGCTGGTAAAGAGATATATTTCACAAACGTGTAGTGCACTGCAACTATAAAACCTTTCTATCTGTAGTAATAATGGCATATGTGCACACACACACACACACACACACACACACACACAGACCAGACAGATCACACATTACAAGGCCTATAATCATTATGCTTGGCTCCCTGGAAAACATGCCCCGAGGAAAATGCCGGCGAGAAGTGTAGCAGCCCGGCTGTTAAATTAGCCCAGGCATGCGTTAAACAATGTGGCCTCAACTGGTGTTCCCTCACAGATTGTTACACAAACAAACACACACAGCAACACTTATAGCGCAGCAGCACACAGGTATGCTACAGGTACTCTAAAACAGACATGTTGTTATAATCTAACATACCTAAAGCTGAGCCATACAATGACAACTGTCTGATGCAATTGTGTTTTTGCAATGGAGCGCAGAGGCTTTATTCACACAACCCCTGCAGGAACATGAGCTGCCTCAGATGCTGCAGCCTCTAGTCACCACACACATATCTATAGCCTAGAACAATGACGGAACTCTCCTGAAGCACCCAAAAGACTGTAAAAAATGATTATGGTTAACACTTATAAACTGTCAAGCTTGTTTATAGGTTTCATTTTAGAGCCAAATGCAGAGATTGTTATATATATATATATGATTATAATCTTCTGAATGTGATCTAAGGTTTAGGGAAATCGGTTCTATCTTGATTCTCAGCCAACATAAAATTTTCCTTTTGTAAATTTATTTGAGCAAACTATAGTTCCTTTTTTATGCTCCGATTTTTGCATTTATATTACCTACCAGACTGAAGTTAGTAACAATAATAAAAATTAAAAAAATACTTTATACATTAGTATTTATATATATGGGGCTGCACGGTGGCGCAGTGGGTAGCACGTTCGCCTCACAGCAAGAAGGTCGCTGGTTCGAGCCTCGGCTGGGTCAGTTGGCGTTTCTGTGTGGACTTTGCATGTTCTCCCCGTGTTCGCGTGGGTTTCCTCCGGGTGCTCCGGTTTCCCCCACAAGTCCAAAAACATGTGGTATAGGTGAATTGGGAAGGCTAAATTGTCCGTAGTGTATGAGTGTGTATGGATGTTTCCCAGTGATGGGTTGCAGCTGGAAGGGCATCCGCTGCGTAAAACATGTGCTGGATAAGTTGGCGGTTCATTCCGCTGTGGCGCCCCCAGATTAATAAAGGGACTAAGCCGAAAAGAAAATGAATGAATGAATGAATTTATATATATATACAATGTTGTTATTTGTAGACAATTCATTTAAAATGATTAACTGAATTTTTTTATTTTAACGTTTTATTTTAAGCTATGCAGAATTTCTAAAATAATACTAATAATGATATCAGTATTTCATACAAGATTCATATAATTATAAACATCAGTTTCAGATGGAAATTCTATAGCGGTACGTGCCTACTGCAATCATGATAACAAAAAGCAAAACCAGATATCAACAAAACACACACACAAGTACAAGATCCACCTGGTCAACCAAATGCACCTAGTTTATCATGTCATAAACTTCAATGGAGTTCAAGTGAGGAAGTTCAACTCAAGAAGTGGTGCATTCAGTCCCTTTACATTTTAAACCTGCCTGAATTCAAATTCCATTGTCAAAACCCCTGTGAGAATGGACAGCGGGCAGCTGACCAAGGGTGAAACAGCTTGTAACGCTGGACACCCGCTGCTACAACTGTGACCTTCAGCGTCAGCCCAAATTCATCTTGAAGAAACCACAATGATTCACTCCTTGCACATCAAGTCTAGACAAGTCTATTTAAGTTGGCAATAATGCTATTGAGGAAGTTATAAGCTCGAAGCTCAGTTGATGTATCTTAATTCAAGTGTCAGTGGTGCCACAGCACTTTATTACCTGGAGAGGAACTGAAGGAAAACTCACCTAAGATCATCCTTAAGCCTCGCTCCTGCGATCAGGACCAGCTCTCCGAAAATTCTAATCCAGCAGAGCACAAGTTGGTCTCCGCTCTCCTCTCGGCGTCTCTTCTCCAAACCAAAAGTGAGTTAAGCTGAAAGCACAGCGTGATAGAGAGCATAGCTGTTATCCATCCTGTATCTCTCTCTCTCTCTCTCCAGGTGAACGAGCAGTATTCTGAGGGGAGGGATCTGCAGGTCTTCTGCTGTCTTTTCTCAGGTGAGTCAGAGGGCAGTGTGGAGGAGGGTCCAGAAATGGAGAGGGGTCAGAAATGCCAGAACCCCGGCGATCAGTGAATGAGCCCAAATCCCTGCAGGCACACTTGGACAAACCGTGCTTGTCTACAGAAGACAGAAGATGAACAATTTCCCTTCAACAGGAACATTTCTCAGATACCATGAAGAAATGTCTCAGTAGCACAGTCAAGCCGGTGTCTGTGCTGCACTCTCTCTCTCTCTTCCTCTCTCGCTCTCCCTATCTCTCTCCCCGCTTCTTTTTTTTTGGGTTGGGTATAACCTAAAGGCACCTTCCCTGTCTGCACTCTGATTGGTCGCAGTCCCGGCCAATTGCAGAGGCAGCAGCCGCTTGTCATCCTGCAGAGTGCGAAGCATGGAAGCATTGCCACACTCTCTCTCTCTCTCTCTCTCTCTCTCTCTCTCTCTCAATTTTTCCCTCCATCTCTTGCACTCTCATAATCAGTCTGTTTATGGCAGTCGTAATGGTGGTGGTCACTTCCCCCATCTTTTATTTCTCTCCCCCTTTTTTTCGCTTTGCAACCTTGAGACAATGAACTTGTAAGGGGATTAACATTCTCTCTTCACCTCCCTCAGGCTCCCTTTTTTAGTCTTTCTGTTGCAGGAAATATAAAGCTTTTCTCTATAGTTTGGGGGAAAGGGGACAGAGCATTGGGAAGAGATGCAAAGGAGAGCAACAGAGCGAAGGAATGAGGAGGAGGAGATTAAACTAAATTCAAACTGACAGAGGGATGAGGAGACATGGAGTGACACAGAGAAAAGACTGGAAGGAAGAATGAGCGAGACAGAGCAACTAACAAAGAGAGAGAGAGAGACAGACACAAGCCACAGTCTTATTTAGCACAACTGGGCCAATTTCAAAACATGTGATTGTTGGGATGAAATACACCTCATAAAGAATTCAAAATTGAACATCTTCGGCATGTAAACGATTCGACTCGCCTCACTAGAACTGAGCTCATAGCAGCCTTTCTGGCGGAGGAATGCCATGCTGCAAGGGTGAATAGACCATTTGCAAAAGGCAAGAGAATAACAAAGGTGTCAAATATGAATTCTCCAAAGCTCTACACAAGCACACACACTATGCATGCTTGAGCCAAAGGCTAGAAAAATTGCAATCTTTTATTTTGTCTTCCTGTTTGTTCCTTTTCTCCTCCCTCTCTCTCTCTCTCTCTCTCTCCTCTGTTGTCTCTGGCTTGTGCAGTAAGTCAGCAAGAGGGGATGTGAATACTAAGGAGGCTGGCTGACACTCTCGATAGTGCACTGCACAGAGACAGAGACTGAAAATAAAGGAGGGAGGGGGAAAATTGGGTGTATAAGCTCCATTATTATAATACTACAGGTAAATTACATGTGCACTCACACGCACACTGACATCTGATCCAGGAGAGCACTCAAACACACTGTTAGACCAGCACCTGAGCAAACAACTCATAATGAGGATGGACTCGTGCGTGTGCCCTGATCCACCAATGGGTAAACACACTGATGCAGGTGAGGTCTTTATACTGATCTTTACTGATTAACCACTCGTTATTGGGGATTTGTAAATCATTTACTTTGTAAAGGTCAAGAGGAAGGTTATGAATCCCAGTTCATCATCTGTAGATGCAAACAGTGGCAAAGCAAATAGAAAAAGTACCCTTACAGCAGAGAAAAAAACAGGAAGCATTTCTAAACATTACCGGGCCACAGACCAAACTCCATGGGAAGTTGAATGAAATTTAAACTGGAATGACAGGAAGTAAATTACTTTATGTTTTAGGAAATATAGGGATTCTATAAATGAGAGCTTTATATAAGTCCTGAAAAAAAGCTTTTAAAAAGATTGCCATGCCAATATTCAACATTTGTTTGACAAACTTTTTTTCCCAATTAAAAACTACACTTTGAATAAATTCAAACTGCAAATTAAACTTACATGCATTTTAATCAAATTCTGAACAAGTCTTAACTAGCTTTACCAGCAAGTCTCAATAGGTCAACCAACTTCTCTGATAGATATCAACATTGTTATGCTACCAGCTAGTCTAGCACCAATCCAGAAAGAACCATAAAAATATTATTTTCTATTGTATACTACTTTGTCTAAGAAGATGCTGCATTCAGGGCTTTATAAGTTTAAATTAAACAGTAAGGGAAAGCACATTTGACTTGATTAAAATAAACTCAGGTGAAATTGCTTTTTCATTGTGGTTCATTTGAATAAGCATGAGCTTTGTCAACCGAACTCTGGTCCGCACCAAACAAGCAGACTGAGACAGCTGAAAAGAAAGGTCTTGATCTGCTTCATAACAAACTCTGGTGTACTTAGACTGAAATATAAATCCAACACAGACCAAAGACATCTAAGCAAACCAAAAACAGAACATAATATCACAAGGTGTGAAGGTCAGAATGCTTGATTATACCTGTGTTTTGTTGTCATAGGAGCTATGTTGCCCATTACAGTTCAATACAGGTGTTGGAAATCTACAAGCAGCAGATGTTAATTTGTGTGTGATTCCTGCCATTGTTTTGACCCCATTACACATCACATAAGCTCTTCAAAAGTTCTCAGGTGATAAAAAACACCAAGCACGTTTTGTATATTCAGTTTTTGAATACAGTTTTTGAACATAGTTTTTTCCTACTATGAATGTCAATGTCTGCTGGTTTCGAACGTTCTTCAGTATGCCTTGCGTTTTTGTTTTGTTTAGAACCACCTTTCTCACCCAGGTTAGTAATTTTTCATTTTTTGGACAATCCCTTTAAAAATGTTAAGCAAAAACAAATTTCTGTTTGGGTTTTGGCCAAAAGAACCAAGAGAACAGAACTACAAGTGTAAACACACAGTGACCATTACATAACAACTAAGGTAACCTACAACAGATGACCATGCGGCATCTAGTTTAGACCAGCATGTTAACTCATCTACCCTGGGTTGCATTTGCCAAAAACATTGCAATCATCTAATTTGATCATAGATATCATTAGTGGCAATGGTCTCTCTGATCTACATATGCTTACGAAGGGAAGTGCAGCACTGGTCTTTTCAGCGAGGCCATTTGAGACTGTGAACGTCAAAGCATTGATTAACAGGTTGATTATATGGACCACCCCAGTCCTGGCAAACCAACTGACGGCTGGGTGGGCAGTGTGCTGGTGTGGACGATATTGCAGAGCTCACACATGCGTGCGTGTGTCTGTGTGTGTGTGTGTGTGTGTGTGTGTGTCTCATCAAAAGAGGGGATAGGGTTTCCTCATTAGTTGTGTTGAGATCAATAATTCAGAGCAGGGCCTTGTTGAGCTCAATGGTCCAAGCGCTAATGTGCTGTCTACCCGCTAGGGACTGGGACCCAGCAGGACTTTAATGGATGTCATGATGAGAGGGTGAAATCCAAGAATGGGGATCCTCTTGCACCCCTTGGCTCCGTGCGTATGTGTGTGTGTGAAGTCTCCGATGTGTACGGTCACAGCGTGAGGAGAATGGCTATTAAAAACAAGTGTGAAAAGATGAGAGTGTTGAGAAGAAGAGCTGAAGTTGACAAGCCACCCTACAGTAACTCCCACATCTCAACAATTGTTACTCAATTAACTCAATTAGCTCTGTATGTGTTTGACAGCTCTGACACCACTGAAGCACACTGTGAGGCATTAAAGACAAAACGCATAAAAAAAGAGAAAGTAGTAAACAGATTCGACACTTAATAAGAATATCAAGTCAATTATTTTACTAAAAGGATTTTTACTAAAAAGCCAGAGTAAAATAGACATCCTGCGCTCTACTCGAACTGTCGTCTTCAAGAGATCTTACATCAGACCTTGCATCATCACAAGGAATATTTGTTTACAACATCCAGCTAGATGAAAGTGTGCATTGTGTAAATGACTCTTTTTTACTGTATGACTGAAGCCTGCAGGGCATTATCATTTATGTTGTTTATATGAATATGTATATGTTTAAATATAAATGGTAAACAGTTAAATGTAAAATTATTCATTTTAATTCCTTCAAATATCTATATTCATTTTTAGTTCTCAAAATGTTTTATTTATTTTCTATAATATTTTTTTTCTGTATAAAGTCTCTTTTTTTAGTTTGGATGGAATTTAAGCAAAATGTTAAGCAAAAACATGTTAAATTCTGTTTGGGTTTTAGCCAAAAGTACCAAGAGAACAGAACTACAAGTGTAAACACACAGTGACCATTACATGACAACTAAGGTAATATAAATTCAACAGATGACCATGCGGCATCTAGTTTAGACCAGCATGTTAAGTCATCTACCCTGGGTTGCATTTCCCAAAAACATTGCAATCATCTAATCTGATCATAGATTATATCTTTTATGGTCAATATTAGCCTCCTTAAGAAACAATTTTTTAGACTGTTGTCCAGTGGCGTGCTTAATTAACCAAACTTAATGCGTAGTCATCCTTTAAATTGCATTTTGAGCTGAATACTACTATCTTGCCGTATAACTAGTTAAATATTATATACTATCATCACAGCAAAGACTATTAAATTTGTTTAAACTATTATGCTTTAAAATGTGTTGGAATTTTTTTTTGTGTAACAGTGCTTGGGAAATAATATTTGAAAAAGAATTTCAGTTTCACAGGAGGGCTAATAATTTTGCCTTCAATTGTACATTAACATATAAATGTGTTACTTAGAAAGAAAAGAAAGAAAGAAAACCTATGTAGTCTTGCAGTCAAAAAGACTTTCCAATATGCATCAGGTGGTCAGTGAAGAGACTGTGGGTGGTCTGTAAACATTTAACCTGAGACTAGTAACATTATCTTCATGACAACCACCAGAAGCTGGTTATCCTATTTCTTTGAGATGACAGTACATGGACATCCCAAGTCCAAAAAGTAGAAGCAAACATGCATAACATCATTCAAACATTTTTAAAGGCTTTTTTTTCTGAATCTACAGCTTTTTTGATAATAATCAAAAATTGTTTTTGATAAAATAACAATAAGTGCTGGAAATGATGTTACTTACTTCAGCAAACAAGAGCTTAATATAAAGTAACTTACAGTACATTTTAGTTCACATACTGTATTTTAAGTTAGTGTATCATCTGTTGCTCCACAGATGAAGGGTTAAAAACGAAGCCACAAAATTTTTTAATGTTCATTTCCCTGAATGAATCAGTGTTTTAGAACACATTGGTTGAGCGAAGGATTCATTGATTCACTCATTTGTTCGATTTGGAATACTTCATTTCTTAAATATGAAAATGATACAAAGATCATCACATGCAAACTTAAAAACTTTAAGAAGAGTCCCTGAAAAATCTATCTTTAATTAGTAGTATATATTGTTCATTCATTCAACCGCCAACTATTCTGGCATATGTTTTATGCAGCGGATGCCCTTCCAGCTGCAACTCAGTACTGGGAAACACCTATACAAACTCATTCACACACACACACACACTCATACACTACGGCCAATTTAATTTAATAAATTCACCTATAGCGCATGTCTTTGGACTGTGGGGGAAACCGGAGCACCCGGAGGAAACCCACGCGAACACGGGGAAAACATGCAAACTCCACACAGAAATGCCATCTTTTCCAGCCGACAGTGCTAACCACTGAGCCACTGTGCCACCCTAGTATATATTGTGATGAACTATATGATAGTTTATCACTATCATATATAGTTCATCATAATATTTGCATTCTCAAAATTCAAAATGCACGTGAATCTTATCTAACATATTGTAAAATCATAAATATTTTAAAGGTAAATAAAACAGTAAACTAGAAATGCTGCTACTAATCACAGGCCCATGTGACGCCATCCTACAGTAGGCCAAGAATCAGAGTGTAAGTCAAGTGCTGCTGTGTGAAGCCTATAATCTGTTTATATCCCTGCAACCATATGGAGGAAAAAAAAGAGAGAGCCTAGAACACCTTCACTTGCCACATCCAACCATAAAACCCCTGCCAGAATATACCTGCACTGCGACACGCTCAGAGGACAAGGCTTTGACTCCTGTTCTACAGTCCATTAAATTATGGTAAAAAGCCCCTGACTGTGGAACCCAACAGACGGGGCAGAAAGCGCTCTGCTGCCCTCTGCAGCTTCAGAAATGCTATTGCACACAATAATTATTCATTAAAGGGATCTATCACCCAAAAATGAAAAAATCCTCACCATTACTCACACTCAGGAGGCTGTAAATTTTTTTGAATTTCTTTCTTCTGTTGAACACAAAACAAGATCAAAGAAGACTGGAGAATTTTGGAATAAAGCAGCCATTGACATCCATAGTAAGAATAAAAAATATACAAAAAGTCAATGACTTTGATGTTTGAAAAAACTGTGATTTTTTTTGTACATTCTTCAGTATATTTTTCTTTGTGTTCAACATAAGAAAGAAACACAAACAGATTTGGAACAATTGGAGGATGAGTGAATAATGACAGAATTTGGCATAAACTATCCCTTTAACAAAATTTAAAGAGGTAGTACACCTAAAAATGAAAACATCAGACAATCAAAGACAGTAAAACATAATTTATATCATCAGTAAATGATGATTTGTAGCTTAAACTGTAGTCCATGGTGATTTTTAAAGTAGTGTCACTTTAAGATTAAAATGAATGTATAATGTACATTCAAAACAACATTAAGGCCCGAGGTCCTGAAGACACATTGAGGTCTTATGAAGATTGACTTTTCATTGATTCTCAGTGTACGATATATGTCATTATGCAACAAGGACATGTGTGCACTTTTTTGGGCAACTTTTTTCTTCAGTAGACGATTCTTAGCTGAAACCATGGTCCATGGTGATTCATAAAATGCCTTCATTTTAAGCATAAAAATATCTATATATTCTAAACAGCATTTATACCTGTGGCTACTGATGATATATTGCAGCCCTATGAAGAAGAATGTTTTTTCTCAGATTCTCAATATTTGATATACTGTATATAATTATGCAACAGGAGAATACAAACTGTAAACAGGATAAGATCCATTTATAAGGTTATAAAGTGCTTATATATAGTTATAAATGTACTTAATGATAATATTGTTCAATCATTCATTTTCCTTAGGCTTAGTCCCTCATTTATCAGGGGTCACCACAGTGGAGTGAACCACCAGATAATATTGTAAATAATGTACAATTTTTCGTCAGACTGATATTCAGACCCACGGGTATTAAACAGAGTTCGTGCTATACTTGCCGGATGCTAGACCAATTAAGTTTTTATCCACTCATAAATATTGATTCCACAAAATGTAGTTAAGTAAAAAGTATGATATTTCACTTTAAAATGGAGTGAGGTTAAAGTGAAATGTCTCCCCAAATGGAAATAATTCAGTAAAGTACAAATATGTAAAAATGGATAGTACATCATTATTTATTTACCCTCATGTCTGTTGAACACAAAGGAAGATTTGATTTTGAAGAATGCAGGTTTCTAGCACCCACTGACTTGCATAGTAGAAAAAAAAGCAAATCAATGGCTGCCAGCTACCAGCATTCTTCAAAATATCTTCCTTTGTGTTCAACAGAAGAAATAAACTCTAATAAATTTTGAACAAATGAAGGGTGAGTAAATGATGACAGAATCTATCCCTTTAAGTACAGTAAAAAAAAAAAAAACATTTACTTTGTTACTGTTCACCACTGGGGCGGCATGGTGGCTCAGTGGTTAGCACTGTCGCCTCACAGCAAGAAGGTCGCTGGTTCGAGCCTCGGCTGGGCCAGTTGGAATTTCTGTCTGGAGTTTGCATGTTCTCTCCATGTTCGCGTGGGTTTCCTCCGGGTGCTCCGGTTTCCCCCACAAGTCCAAAGACATGCGGTATAGGTGAATTGGGTAGGCTAAATTGTCCGTAGTGTATGTGTGTGAAGGGCTGGGTTGCGGCTGGAAGGGCATCCGCTGCGTAAAACATATGCCGGAATAGTTGGCAGTTCCTTCTGCTGTGGCGACCTTTGAAATAGAGACTAAGCCGAAGGAAAAAGAATGAATGTTCACCACTGGTATTAATGTTGTTTTGCCTGTATATGTTTTTCTGACTCTGAAAATATTCATTGCCATTGACTTTTATTTTATGATCACCAAGGACAGCGCCAAGGTTTCAGCTAAAATCTGAGGTATTTTACAGCATTTTTTAATGCTTGCGTAACTGTGACATTTCAATACAGGGAAACATCCTTGAGGATTTCAGCATACCTGCTAAATCATATTTCTTCCTCTCTCCTAAGAGCACTAATAACACAGAGAATTATGGTTTATTTAGAGAGCTATTTTTACAGCGAGCCTTGGGGAGTCACTTCCCCAAACATACACACTTCTGCAGCGCAGCAGCCTGGATTGCCTCCAGACTGCAAACCAAGCCTTGCAAACTAAACCTCTCACGCAAGCACCAAACACCTCCCGCAGGACACAAACCTGGGACGCAAACAAACCTGGAACTAGCATGGAAAATTAAACAGTCCAGATCAAAGATGCAGAGACTTCAAGAGCCAGAGAGAGAAACTGAGCTTTCCAAGCTGAGATTGCTGCCCAGCTGAGGGGAAAGGCTTGTTGGAGCGATGGGGCCAAAAACATTTTAGGGACTCTGTGAAGGCTTCCCTGTCTGGCCAGAAGCCCGTGGGTATATTGGAATATTGAGGTTCTATTTTTAATGTGTTTAATGACAGACCAGAGCACAAGAGATTAAATCTGGACTCTGAGTTGGCTAGTTCAGCAGACACAGATACTGTATATCTAGGGATAGGGTGAAGTGCGGTTGTAAAATCTGTGTACTAACAGATCGTTCATCATCATCATTGATTCTCAACATGCTCCTCTGCTACTTAAACAGACATTCTGGAGGGAAATGGGTGCTATAAATCGCGTAACTGTCAGTGGATAATGCACTGTCAAACAAGAATGAAATACAGAGTATAGCTTTAATGTCATAAAAATCAGCGTGGAATGAAATTTGTAGGCAAAGGTTTTATAGCCAGAAATGGTCCAATATTGACAATGTACACAAAAACATTGGTGTATGGTTTACTATGGAATATTTTCACAAACAATGACTAAGAAACAACAAATAACGCACTGAATTTAAACTGTAAAGTCTTTACACTAAAATAGGATTCTCTAGTAATCACGATTTTATTTGCAAATTCAAAAAAGTGCTTAAAACTGACCATTTTAAAGGGCCATTCGGAATGAAAGATTTTGAACGGTATACAACTAATGGACACTTTTGCGCATGGAAGTTGATTGGTGTTGCACACTGGTCCATACGGAAGGGCTCATACCTATGCTCTTATCCCTTCAAAGCTGTCACTCTGGATTTTCCCTTTAAAGGTATTAGTGCATAGGGGTGAACCCTTCTGAATGAAACACAGTAATTGTTACTACTAAAAATGTCAATAAAATTCCCTTAACTAAACTTTTTAACATCAAAAGTTTTTGGAATAGAGACCTTACCCATAAAACCTATGGATCGCAAATAAGAAAGTGTTTATTATCTTTTTTTGGTGATAATTTACTCAGAGTTTAAAATGAATCCTGAGTATTCATATCCTGATATACTATTTTGTGATATAAGAAATAATCATTTGACATTAATATTTTTACCATGAGGGTGGTATGTTGGCTCAGTGGTTAGCACTGTCACCTCACAGCAAGAAGGTCTCTGGTTCGAGCCCCGCTGGGTCAGTTGGCATTTCTTTGTGGAGTTTGAATGTTCTCCCTGTGTTTGTGTGGGTGCTCCGGTTTCCCCAACAGTCCAAAGACATGCGCTATAGGTGAATTGAATAAACTAAATTGGCCGTAGTGTATGTGTGTGAATGCGAGAGTGTATGGGTGTTTCCCAGTGCTGGGTTGCTGGAAGGGCATCCGCTGCGTAAAACATATGCTGGATAAGTTGGCGGTTCATTCCGCTGTGGCGACCCCTTATTAATAAGGGGACTAAGCTGAAAAAGAAAATGAATGAATGACTGAATTTTTACCATGGTGATTTTTATGGAAGGTTAAAAATCTTTTGCATTTTCCAGTATACCATTACAGTATTCTTCACAATAGACACAGCATCTGATGTTTGTACATCTGATGTAATTTCTAAAGTACCTTTACAACACATATGCAAATATAGTTTCAAATGCAGCAAGTTCACTGGCTGTTAACAAGTCAGTCAATTGGCTGTTGTGTTTACACTCAGATTTCAGGTTTTATATACACGTGCATGTTTGCACAGTAACTATAATTTCTTCATTGTTCAAAAGCTTTTTATCTGGAAAATAAAATTTGAAAGGATTAAGGCATAGGGATGAGCCCTTCCTAATAAAACACAGCCAATGAGCATTTTTCCAATGTCATTTGTGTTCAGTAGCCACACAAAAATAGCTTAATTTTTCAGTATTATCACAAGTTTCAAGATACACAAAGTTTGGGAAACATTCATAATAATAATAAAAAAAGCACCAAATAGTACCAGATTTTATTTCTTGATGATATATATATATATTTTTATAAAGCAATAACATCAGAGTGCATGAAGCAGAAGTTGCTGAGACTTCATTTCAGTTTGTTGATATACTTCCAATGGAAACTGAATATTGAGTAGCGGCGGGGCTTTCTTTTTGCATGTTATAAACTAACAGTATGAGGGGTGTGGTTAAGAATATTGTGACTGAAACTGTCAAACCAGCCTGATCTCACGAGGAAACGTAACTGTTTTACGTTTTGTCAGTTTAGTGGCTAATTAGTACAAATTCGTACGAGTTCAGTCGTACGAAAATGTATGATTTTTATCATTGGCGTGGCACCAAACCCCACCTCTAAACCCAACCATCATTTGGGGATAAGCAATTCGTATTAAATTGTACTGTTGAATTGCCATGAGATAGCGTTGGTCCAACTGATGTCAACAGAGAAGGACTACCACTAAAAACGTGTGACTTTGCAGATTAATGAATGATCAGACTGAAGATTACCTAAACAATCCTTTTTTTCAGTGGATTAATATACACAGATTAATTGTTCACCTAAAGAATAACAATGTTCACTAGCATAACAAGCATTGTAAATTTTGATTTCACACAGACTTTAAATTCCCATTCAAAAGCATAAAGGGACACAAATCTGCCCCAAAAAGCCAATTTTTTATCACACATTCCTGCCATGTTGTTCATGCACCTTTCAAACAGGTTACTTTTTAAATGGCAGTTTCACAACATAACTTAATTTTTTCCATCCTCTCTGTTATTCCTCCTAAACTGATTATGCCTAATGTCCCATGTGCTCCAAGAACACACTGTATATATCAACAACAGTGTGTGCTGGCGGACGGGTGGTGAATTTAGAGACTGCGCTGAAAGGTCAAAGGGACATCCAGAGCCCTGCCCACCATATCTATAATAACCCAGACCTACACTGCAGGACTCAATACCAACAGTTATATAAAGTGTTAATCTACTATTTAAAACAGTGTATCACATTGTGTCAAATCATTCATATAACCTTATTAGTCAGCACAGAAATGCCAAATGTAATTTAGTTTGAAATATGGATAATGCATGCATAGTGAGTGCAGGGTTAAGGGTTTTATATGGATATTCATTAAATATGTGCAAGACCTTCACGGTTCTGTTTCAGTGCCCTTGAAAAGCACCGAGCCAGCAGGCCGACATATGAGTATCCGTTTGCATGACAGTGGATGATCACACTAAAATTAGAATATTGATCAAAAGTGGATCCATTTCAGTTACGACAATAAGGAAAGATTTCTAGAAAGCTTTTTGGAGCGGTGAGACATTTCCAAATGCATGGCTTGTGTGCTTTTCCAACTCTGCGTATGAGGGGAATGTTGAAGTTGACTGTCACTCTCTCTCACACAGTGATGCTAATTTCACACCTTTGGCAGAAGACAGAGAGACTCCTAATAACATGTCTACACCCGTTTATTGCAGCAAATATTTAGGCTTGTACGTATAGACGTTTACACGTATACATGGTTACATGCGCACACATTCATTTCAGTACTCTCATTTATGACAAAGCTATGTTAAATGCGTCTTTTAAAAGCCCTGTTAGATGAACATATCAAAGCATCTGCCTGGTCAGTCTCAGCTGAAAACAAATGATGGTTTATGGTTATTTACCACGTTTTTATAAAAAGAAATTCTATTTTTGTGCAATTTTCTTCTATTTTGTTCTATAGTCCTAAAGAAATCGACTGAACTTCAAAATTCTTTTTGCTTTATTATTATTTTTTTATTTCCAAGTAATATATATATATATAATTTTTTTATTTTTTTTTTATTTATTTATTTTTTTTTTTTAAAGAAACTTATGTTCTTTACATAGGCAAAAAAGTAAAGTCAAATGATCAAAGGTGCATTTAAAAGCTCATTCTAGAACTTTGTTTTGTAAGGAACATAAATCATTCATGCCAAAGGGAGGCATATCTATTCTGAAATTGTTAGCATACTCAATTAAACACACATTAAAGCTTACAGGAATGTCCACTTACAAGCACACACACACATACACACACACTACATCTATTGCTATATGATCAATCTCAGACCAAACAAGATTTATTGGTAAACGCTGTTACAAAACTGTTGCTCGTCAGCCCTCTTATTGCTGATGAGCAGACACAAGGAAGTGTAAATCTACTGAAAATGCTGGTTCAAATGTCCTGGAGAAGTATGCACTCCTTCATACGAAATACAATCTTGGTAATGACAACACTGACACGACTGAATTAGGAGGAGATACTCGCCGTGGACTGAAGTAGTTAGCGTTGTAACTCCATGAGATGTATCACATCTCCCAAACTATTCATCTATGTCTTGCAAGCTATGTATATTTATATTGCAAATGCCATAGTACATGAATAATTTTAACCCTGAAAATACAGATTGGCTTTCATCTCAGTGTGCTGCTATAAACACATGAATGCTGCACTGTTTTAATGCAACTTTGGATGAAATATTCACAAACCGAATCCCAAAATGTAAATTAAAAATGTAAGCCAAAAGTTCACCGAAAGAAAATCCATAAAATTGACGGTAAATAAAATGGCAGCTGTGGTTGCCAGAATTTTACCATAAACAAATACAGTAGAAACCGTTTCTAAAATTTAAATGTTTTTAAGTACTATCTACACATCATACCTTTGTTACAAAGACAAAAACACAACCATAAGCATGTGGTGATGAGAAAGTCATGATGAACAAAACTCATCACAAACAAGTTTTTTCACAAGCAGAGAAGCATACTAATGTAAAGAAGGAGCTCAGTGTCATTCACACAACTACTAAACACCACACTGTAAAATAATATGTAGCTAAATTAAATTTTTAAGTTGAACCAATTTAAGTTTACAAGTCATTTGAACTTGAATCAAGACTTAAAACATCAAGTTAAAAATTGTTTAACTCTGACTACCTGATTAACTTTCCAAATTAAGTTAAAGTAACGTAAAAACCTAAGTTGTCATAACTTTTTATTATGTCATTTTTTGCATTGCATCAAAGAAACACACCTACAATTAAAGTAAGGCAATAAACAGTATTTATCAAAATTAGATGTAATATAAATCTCCAAAATATGCTAATGAGAAAAAAAACTAAAAAGAACCGTTGTAATGTCAACAACATTAAGCGAAGTATCATGCAGGGAATTCTGGGAAAGTCTATTTAAGGTTATTTACCGTATATATTAATGAAGCGTTTCATTAACAAATGGATTTTAATTAAACTGCATTTTTACCATTTTTTCTATATCACAGCCACTTTTTACAATGTTACTTTCTCCATATTCACTGAAGTTGTGTTAAAACAACCCAGCAATTTTTTTTACATTCTGTGTGTGTAGTTTTGCAAAAATCTCCAAGCAAAACCGTTTTGCATTAAGATGTGTTCACTTGTGACTGCAAACAGAAATAGATATTCATGGATGATCTTACCTGCACCCCACATTAAACCCTCTTCCTCTGACTGATATTCGTCCTCTCGTCTCCTCTTTCTGCCTCCGAGGGTCTTTCCACACCACAAACTCCCTGAGGTAGCCTTCGCTGGCATGAACAGCAGAGCGTCCGGACACTTTTTTTTGAGGCTTTAGGGTTTCTTTAGAGTCAAAATAGTCCTGGTGAACTTGCGTCTCCTGCAGAACCGTCACACAGAGCCACACATTTTCCTCTTTTAGCCCATCCCACTCAATCTCACCACACTGAGAATACAGGACAAGTGCAGGAGATTCCAACGGAGAATCACACCAGGAGCTTAATAAGTCAGGACAACTGTGTGAGGAAGGGGAGAGCAGGAGAACGAGCGACTCAGAGAGAGAGAGAGAGAGGTGGAATGGAGAGTCAAGTGTCAATGGGATGAAGAGAGAGAGTGAAAGAGAGCAAATATGAATGTCAACACACACTGTAAATATGCTGAGTTCCATACAATCGATTTGTGTTGGGACAACATGAAGGAATGAGGTTAATGAGTTTTTACAAATTTAAGTTGATTAGACATAAAACAATTAAGTTGTGTTAATCAGGAAACTGATTTTAACTACATTTTTTTCAAACATCAAACTTACAGTTTTTTTTACTATCAAAAAACCATAATTTTTCAAAAAAAAATTAAATAAAAAATATTAAATAAAAAAATATTTTAAAAAACTGTTATACAGTTATCAAAGACATTATACAATCAACTTTTACAAACAGAATTTACACAGACTAATAAACTAAGTTTCATCTCAAATTTAGCATAAAACTCCTTTATAGAACCAAATCATTTCAAAACATCTCCCACGCTGGGTTCCAAGCTGGGATTTGTGTTGGGGTAATATGAAGTAATTAATTAATTTATTGATTTTTACAAATCTAAGTAGATTGAATGTGAAACAATTAAGTTGTCCCCCAAAAACCTCAAAAATTGTGTTGTTTCAGCTCATTTTAAATAAGTTTGTACAAACAGCAAATGTCATTTTTTGTGTGTAGTTTTGTTATACACTGTAAAAATGCAGGGTTCCACACAATTCATTCATGTTGTCCAAACACAAATTGATTAAGTTAACATTTAAGCGGATTGAGCATAAAAAATTAAGTAATTAAGTCGTTTGTACAAGCAGCAATGGATTGAAGATCTTGGATTACATCAAATAAAAATAAAAAACTGTTTGATGCAGCCACTTAAATTTTGTTACATTTTTCCTTTTCTAGTGTTGTAAATCACCATTTTTGCCTGGTCCAAAAGATAATTTCATAACTGGCAACATAGAGAGAGACAGAGAAAAGAGAGAGAGAGAGAGAGAGAGGGGGGGGGGGGTGCGGGCTGAGGAATGTGAGATACACACCTGATAGCTGGGAAGATGTAGACGCTTTAATGTCTCCCAGGAGTGCTGTGACCAAATCCAAGTGGAACATTGAGGTCTTATTTCATAATATGGGTAACTTTGTTGTAGCATGACTAATGATTTTTTTTTATGTTAGAGGGATAAAAGTGGTAAACGCTTTCTGTGTTGACATTGCTGATGAAGTTTTGGAATCTTGTAAATGGAGAAGGATATCAGGAACGTTCTGGAGTAAACAGAAAAGGAAACAAACAGTTAGTTGAGTTAATTGTGTGAAATCAAATAGTATTGATATTTAATCTTTAATAACACAAACGCAACAACTATTATAATCTACTGTTAAATAAATAAAAGATTTACCGTAATAATAATATACGAGTATACTGCTATTACAAATAATAATAATTATTATTATTGTTAAAAGTAGTAGTACTAGTAGTAAATTATATACATAAATATTATTATTCATTCTTTTTTTTTTTTGGCTTAGTCCCTGATTTATTAGGGGTCGCCACGGCATAATGAACCACCAACTTTTTTGGGATATGTTTTTATGCAGTGAATGCCCAAATGAACCAGCTGCAACCCAGTACTGGGGAACTAAATATTATTAATGAATTTGTATATAATATTAAATATTTTAATAATAGCAGAAAACAATCAACAATAATTATTATAATTAGTCATTATTATCATCATCATCATTATTTGTAAACATACTATTTAATCGTTTAATAATAACAATAACCAACAATTATTATTATAAGAATTATTATTTTTAAACCATTTTAATACTTAAACTTATATTTAATATTTTAATAATAACAACAAATGCATTATAATT
>CAIGQV010019951.1:15624656-15649722 GCA_903798115.1 Danio jaintianensis
CATCTATCATCCTTCCATTTGTCAGTATATCAATCAATAATATCAATCTGTCTACCTGTCTGTCTGTTAATAGTCTATCTATCTGTCGGTCAGTCGGTTGGTCGGTCAGTCTGTCTGTCTGTAACATTGCTGTCAGTCCATCCATCTATCATCACCTTCCATCCATTTGTCAGTTGATCAATCAATGATATCTCTATCTGACTGTTAATAATATGTCTATCTGTCTGCCTGTCTGTCTGTCTGTAACATTGCTGTCAGTCCATCCATTTCATCCCTCCATTCTTTTGTCAGTATATCAGTACTATATCTATGTCTGTCTGTTAATAATATTGCTTTCATTATCTATCTCTGTCTGTCTGTAACATTACTGACACTCCATTCATCTGTCCGTCCGTTAGTCTATCAATAATATGTCTATTTGTCTGTCTATATGTTAATAATTTATCTCTATCTGTCTGTATATAATATCACTGTCACTCCATCCATTTGTCTGTCAATAATATCGCTTTCATTATCTATCTCTGTCTGTCAGTCTGTAACATTGCTTATCCATCCATCCATCCATCCATCCATCCATCCATCCGATTCAGCATATTTTCTTGTCGTCTTTCTCCTCTTCCTCCCTAATTGAGCTCCTCCTTGTCTCCTGGTTCAGCTGTCTTCTTGTACACCACCTATCAGTTTCATAGTACTGAGCTCTGTACCTTGACCTCTCTGTTCTCCAGCCTATCCAGTGTGTTTGTGTGAGTGTGTGTGATGTGACTCATGAGGAGGAGGATCACAGCGTTAGCTGAAGCTTAAAGGCAGGGGATTACGGCAGCACAGACACTGATTAAAGCCTTCCAGCCTCCTATGGCCCCATTAATACAATCTTAATCACAATGCTTTATCCCCAACTCCCCCCTATGGATCAGGACCTTTCATTTAGAGGGAGACTGCGTTGTTTGGCCAGTGGATTAGTGCCAGAGAGACAAAAAAGCTGGGGAGGAGTGAAAGAGGTTTCAGACTGCACTTTAACGTCCCATCATCCACTCCTCCTTTCTAACTCAAATTGTAAAACAACAACACCATACGGCATATTTAACAACCTTGTGCACTAAGGGAAGATGTGCTATTGAATACACAGACCCACCAAAAAGTGTGTAGACACTGAAGTTACACTTTAAGGAATATTATGGATGAATGTCCTTCATATATTGCAGAAGGTCTTGAACCCTGAAATTAATTTTAACTATGATTGTTTTAACTAGGTGTCAAGGGGATTTTAGTGGATGTACAGTATGAAGTCTGTTACCCTCACTTTCATACAGGAGATTTGGTCACCAATAACTCTTCAGATAAGCTTGATATGCATAGTAAGTGCAAATATTTTCATGCTAATTGTATATTGATAAAATTACAAATATCAGTGCATACTGTCTTATTTAAACAAACAAAAACATAAAGCTTGACAATTTATTTATTTATACACATCACCTATGTTAAAATAAGAATTATAATCATACACTGAAAAAAAATCATTAATTGGATTATTTTTTTAAAGTATGTGGTTGCAAACAATTTATATGAGCTGAATTTAAACAAACAAATTAAGTTGAACAATACTAAATTGTATTTGTTTGTTAAAATTAGCCCATATCATTTTTTTACTACCACTTACCTTAAAAAATAATCCAATTAATCTTTTTTTTTTTCAGTGTAAATAATCATAAAGTGTCAAAAAATTTTATTATTATATTTTGTCACGCCAATTTTTCAAGGTTTAGATAATGTTTAACAAAAAGTTAAGGAATTAATGTTTTGTAAATCAAATTTTTGGAACTCGTTTATCTGAAAAGTGTATTGATTTGATTTATTACTTATTTGCTTATTTATCCATCCATCCACATCAAATGTTCAAATAAGCATGATAAACAAAGTGTCCAGATTTTATTGAAAATTTTATATTTTATTGTACTTTTTTATAAATTACACATTGTGTATTAAACATCATAGCTGGGCAACACGGTGGCGCAGTGGGTAGTCGCCTCACAGCAAGAAGGTCGCTGGTTCGAGCCCCGGCTGGGTCAGTTTTCTTGTGTTCGCGTGGGTTTCCTCTGGGTGCTCTGGTTTCCCCCACAGTCCAAAGACGTGCTGTAGGTGAATTGGGTAAGCTAAATTGTCCATAGTGTATGTGTGCATGTCCTGGTCCTCCAGGTTGGGGTTGAGCGTTGGGCTAACAACCCACCTCATAAAAAAAGAAATGTTACGAAACACCAATATGGTGCGGCTAAATATCAACTTCGATATAAATTAAGTTTTCGAGAGGAGCACGTGATATGATTGACCGCAGCTGGTTCCTATCGGTAATAATTAGCTAGCCAATCGGATTATTCCAAATGTAACATAAATATCCAGCCTAACTTTACTCCCTATCTTCGTTTGAGAAGAACACCCCCCCCACCCCTTCTCCCCCCTCCTCATTTCTAGGATCGGGCGACACGGCGGCTCAGTGGCTAGCACTGCTGCCTCACAGCAAGAAGGTTGCAGGCTCAAGTTCTAGCTGGGCCAGTCGGCATTTCTGTGTGGAGTTTACATGTTCTCCATGTTTGCGTGCGTTTCCCCCAGGTACTCTGGTTTCCTCCCACAGTCTAAAGACATGAGACAATTAAATTAAACAATAGTAACAGTCACAAGCACATTAATACTGAGCTTCTCTAAGTGAGTGTGGTTGGCGGCCTGCTAATAGAGCTGTCTTTATTAATCAAGGAATAGGCCAAACAAATTGGGGGGGAGCTCTCGAGAACTACCTGATCTCATATCCCTTTAAATGCCTCATATCCCTTTAATTTCCCTTTAAATGCTCATTGACCAGGCGGGAGCCTTGGGGTCATCTATCTCCGAGCTCAGGGTTCTCTCCCGGGACAACATGGGAGTAATTAATAAATAAGCAAGCATGATAGCTATAAAGTCTTCAAGTATTTTAATCAAGTTTGTATAAAATTGTATGTTATGTTTTACATTTTTAAATGTAAAAGGACTAAAATGTTCTCTTTGGGCTAAATCAGACTGTAAGGCGTTTATATTCACCTGATGGGGTCGGATAAATTCTTCATGTTTTGGCTGCATTAGAATAAGAATGAAACAAATTTTGAATCTTAAAAACAATTTACAAAAAATGTAAGTATTCTTATTTTTTTCATAAACTTTGTATGGGTATTTTCAGATGTCACAGAGCTGACCATCTGCCTTCACTTGCCTTTTCAGTTTTCCTAGCACATTTCTCCTCTTCTCATCTGTTTTTCAAAGGATATGTCGACAGCAGCTGACATCTCTGAAATCGTTCCCTTATTTCAGCCCTGCTGAGTTCTACACAGACGGCTGATGCATTGGCAACGAACAATGCCAGTTTGTGTAAAACTTCAGTTGGAAGTAAATTGCACAGTTTTATCTGTAACTTGCTGAGATTGCAGAGGATTTAAATGAATTTGGAGACTTCCGCCACACCTAAAGGGATGGTTCACACATAAATTAAAATAGTCATGAGTCAAATGATGACAACTGCATTTTACAGTAACACCTCATTTGTTAACACTAGTTACTGCAAGAGCAATATATTTAAATCACACAAAAATAATGGTGTAGAATCAATATCAAATGATTTTAAGTAAATTTCACAATTGTTACATAGAAACTGGATTTAACACACTGAATTAAACATGATGCTCTAGAACTAGAAAGGCAGAAATAATGTATTCTTGCCAAACATACACAAATAAATGTTCAGATGCAAAAACCTCTAAGAGTCATCTGACATTTTCTTCTAAAATGAGAACTGTTCTTATGCAGGCCCCAGTGTGTTGGTTCAGTAGTTTCAGTTTTATGGCAAAGAATAGATTATTTTAATTGCTTTTAATGTGAAATAACTGATCATAATTGGAAGGAAATAGGAAAAATTATCGTTTAAGAAGAAAATTTTGCATTTGAACTCTTCAAATATTGTTTTATTTAAAAAAATGTCTATAGTGAAAAATGCAATTTTGGATGGATTTTTTGTTGAAATTATTATTCGAATGCTATTCTTACCATTGAATGCTGTGGTAATGCTGTTTAATGTTAAATATATAGTTGTCATTTTATTTATGTAAATTATTGGTTTTCCAAAATACATAAATTAACATTGAAAATACTGTGGTTGGCAAAAGTTATTGGATATATCTGCGTAATATTAAGCTCAACTGAAACTTAATTAAGCTTTAACATATCTATAATAGATTAAAAAAGAAATAGTTGGCATTAATTAGTTACATTGACTTGGGGGAAAAAAAAGTTTCATTAGGGTAATTACATAATTTATGAACTTTATTCATAAATATGTATTTACAGTAAAGCTTGACTTGAAAAAAAATATTCTTTGCCAGGATTCTGCCCAACTTTCTCTCCAGAAGTTATGAGCAATAAAAAAATCTGTTTGTTTTAGACTCTTGCGATTCGACTGTTGAACAAAATCCCAATTTACCTTCCACCTTGTGGACAAACCAAGTATTGCAAAACAGTTTGACTAGTGTGTGAATTAACAACAAACAAACAAAAACCTGCCATATTGTTTTCTGATGAAACAATTGGTGTCAAGCGCACTGTACATGAACCCCAATTTATACATAAAAACCAAAGTGTATACTCTGGGGCTCATTTCCCCCAATTTGATTTCACTTTGCCATTATTGGAGCCAGAATGCTCTTGACAGCACAGCTTGAGAGCCTCCAGTGCACTTGACTCCCTCCATCCTGACCTTTTCTCATCTTCACCACCCACTCCAACCATCTCAACGTGTGGAGCAAGCTTCATTCCAATGCCCAGCTGACCCACAAGAGCACAGGGAAAGGGGTCACTCAAGAATAGGGCCTCGTTCACCTCCTCTGTTTTGGTTTACTCGCTCTCCCACTTTCTCTTTCTTTCTCTCTCTGTCTCTCGGTATAGTTCGGCCCCAGCTGTCCATCAGCCCCCCGCAGTTCTCCCAGCTGTCTCGACTCTCCGAACGAACAGCCTCACAACAATGCAGGTCAGAGGTCGAGAGAAAGAACACACTGCACTTACAATAGACCAGTGGCGCCCGCTAAAACAATCGCTCCTTTTTTCTCCTTCACTTCTCTCGCCTCGCTCGGGGCTGGAAAAGACAAACCTTTGGAGCGGTGGATGAGGCGGGGTCCACTTCAGGAAAAGCCCATAGTGCCGATTCCAACAATAAACACACTTTTACACACACCACTTCTCTGGCTTGTCACTCCAGCATCCCTCTGTTTGTCCATTTGGAGAGCCATTGCTTTGTTGAGTACGAGCTCAGAGCTAAAGTCAACGATCGTTTGTGGAAAAAGACATTTCAGTACAGCTATGCGGAGCCCTTCGACAGACATTTTTCACACTGTAATTTATTTTTGTTCTCTACATCATTAACCCCCCCCCCCTTTTTGTGTGTGTGCTTGTTTTGTTTTGTTGGTTTTCCCCAACCATTTTGGCAATGAAAAGGCTGGGAAAACGCAAGTGAGAGTGAAAGGGGATCCCATGACACATTCACCTGTTCCACAGCTATGTGTTCCCATGGCTCCACATGCTGCACTGACTCCCATACCCATCATAACACCAATATTAATCACCAAAGGGTCTATTATTCAAACATTTTTAGCATTACTCAAATTCAAAAGTAGCAAGTTTTAATATATTTGATATTATATATTATATTTAATTATGTTGTTTAAGTATAAATATGCATGTTTGCAATGCTTCTGTCATGCAACCTTTTGTGGTCACACATCATAGAATAATAAAAACATTACAAATCTATTTAGCAAACAATATTGTAAAATATTACAGCTGTACTAGTTTGTTCTAGATGCTACATATTGAAAAACGTTAAGCGTATAATATTTTGATTACAATCACAAAGGAATATAATTAAGTATTGCATCTTTTTGTGTTTTAGTATATTTCACGACTCCTTTATACAATGTTTACAGAATGATAAAAAACAAAGTAAAAAAACAAAATAAATAAACAAAATAGTGTCATATTATATAAGAATATTTATTTTATTAAGTGCGAAACAGGTAAATATTTACAAATGCAAAATTACAAATATTGTGGAGAATGACAAAAATAATACATTAAACTGAAAGAATTCCAATAAATAAATTAGATACTTTATGAGAGTCGGTAGCAGTGACTGGCAGCGTATCAAGAAAACAAATAAAAAAAACAGTGCTAACAAATTGTTTCAAAACATCTTAACAAAATAAATAATAAATACAGTCATAAATAAATCCATTTGTTATGGCAAATGTAGTGTACTAAATGTGTTGTCCTTTTCCTTCATTTATTTTTTTTTATTGTTGCTGTGTGGAAAATCAGCATCTCTGAAGGTTCTCCATTTTTCGTCAGTTTGCTTCACTTTTATGGCATGTGCATCAAACAAATTGTACAAATCTGAGGAGGAGGAGAACATCAAGCGTATACAGAACACAAATCCCACAACAATTAAAAATAACATTTAAAATAGTAACAAACTCAGTCGTGACAACAGAAATAATTAAAAAACAAGAATAAATTAACAAAAATATGCTTCTCTTTCTCAGTAGTTCAATTGCCACAGGTAGGTTGAGTTTCAGATACTCTCTCAGTGAGCGATAAGGGATCAGACAGGATACATGCAAAGTGTCTCCTTAAATGTGCTGGGCCCCTAGAGGCACACTGAGGAGCAGGAGCGTCTCTGGTGCTCATATTTGTTTATTCGCTGTAAATGCTGCTCATCTGTGATGTCACAATGTGCGAAGGGGCAAACGGCTCAAAAGCCATGTCTAAAGGAAGCTCGTATCGGGAGCCGGGGAACAGCGGGTGACCCTGAGGAGCTGGAAGACCGGCCAAGGAGGACGGCGGGTACGGGTGTGAGGAGATGTAGTGGGTCGGGTGAGGTGTAAAGTTCCTCTCTGCCTCACGAGGCGATGGCTCCTGCTTGAGGGCGAAGTTGCCGCTGATGCTGAGTGGTGGTGTAAGAGGTCCGTCATAAGGTGGAGTTCCACTACTACATTCATTGGGTGAGGAGTTCTCATAGGGAGGCCCCTTGTAGCCCTTCAGATGAAGCAAGTGTGAGGCCTCAATTGTGCCGTAGGGTGGACTGGGCAGTCCTGGTGAGGGATAGCTGATGGGGTGACCCTGTGGAACACCTGCTCCTGGGACCCCGCACTTTTCGTCCAGCTTGAGCATGGTTGTGGGCCCAAGTTGGAGGCAGCCGGCCACAAGGTTGCTGGTAGGTTGCGAAAGCCCCTTGCATAGCATCTCGACGAAGCCGTGGCTCTCGGGTGACTGGCCGCTCTCCAGAACTTCTGAAAGTGCCCAGATGTAGTTGCGGGCCAGCCGCAGGGTCTCAATTTTGGAGAGCTTCTGGGTCTTTGAGTAGCAAGGCATGACGCGCCGCAAGTTGTCCAATGCGTCATTCAGGCCATGCATGCGTGAGCGTTCCCTGGCGTTGGCTTTGACTCGGCGGGCACGGAAACGTTCTTGTCTTGCTTTGGTCATTTTCTTCTTTTTAGGACCTCTCCTCTTGGGTGCTTTCTCTCCATCAAGACCCATTTCTTCATCTTCCTCCTCCTCTTCTTCCTCCATATCCTCACTGCCAATCTCTAAAGGTCCACGGTTGCTCCTGTGTAGTGAATAGTGGCCTATTTCAGGGGTCTGGTCACCATCTTGTGAACTTAGGTCTTCGTCCATCCATCCAAGGGAACTGACCAGCTCAGTCACATCTCCTGGTTTTCCATAGGGTTTAGTCATCATTGTGATCTGAGGGCAAAGTGTAAAGATTTGTGAATACATGAAAAAAATCATTATTTACATATATGCATGTTTAGATGCTCAGACTAGGGTTTTCGAAATGTGCTTTTAACTCAAGAGTTAAGACCCTCATCGTAGCGAGCACCATTATTGTGATGATTATTATATAGCTTACAGCTCTACAATTCCATTTCTTCTCTCGGTTTTAATGCTCCATCTAATGGCAAAGAATTTATGTTTAAACCCTTTGATTTCAGCAGTCGTTTTGGAGACTCTGTTCAATCTGGGACACGAATGGATTTAGTCCACAGATAAAGCGCTAGGATTTAATTTGAGGGGAGTCTGTAAACCGGAATCAACAAACACAGGACCAAGCCACACTAATACTACTAGAACAGTTTGGAATTTGATTTGATTGAAAGACGTTGAGCATTGTCTCTAAATGATTTTTTTTGTAACAGATTTGTCAGCCTCGGAACATTAAATTTGTTTTCCTTTAAAACTTCAGAGCGCGCGCTTTTAGTGAGATTAGAGTCTAATTATAGTTCAATTCTATTGTGCCTTTTATAAACATTCGTAGCAGGCTGTGCCTTAACGCGAGTCATTAATGTATAAACAAAACACAAAAGTTTAATATATTTGTATTATAACGGAGATTGTGTTTGAGATTTGAGTCATGATCGTGACCTAAAAAATAATGAAAACAAACATTTTAGAATTCGTTATAAAAGCATGTTATAGTGTGGATTAGCATTTGTTCTAAAAGCAGTTGCTTATCCATTTTGACTGTTTTGACTTTAGAATATTATTTTCTTGTTTCTGCAAGTCTTTGCTTTATTTAAATCTTAAAGTAAATTGCAATATTACGCATATTGTCTCAGATTTTCTCAGATTTCTTAAAATAATCTTGAAATATGCTACAAGTATTAATCAGGTTTCAAAAACAAACTTAATTTTTTTCACAATGTAAATTTCCGTAAAAACTGAAAACTAATATAAACGTATTCAACAAAATGATGACAAAAAAAACAAAACAAACGTACCTGTTAATGTAGCACCTGTGTTCACTTTGATAAAACTTGAAGAAAGGGTGTTCAGAGAGCCTGAACGCACTGTCAAAATGTGTCAAAGAAATGCTGTAAAAAAAGAAAGCCAGACTTCCACACTTTCCACCGATGGTTTGGTTTGTCAACAGTCCGTCTGCGCTAATAATGCATGTCCGTTAGTTCTCCATTGGTGCATCAGAGCGCGTCTCGTGCCTCACTGAAGCGCACTGACTCCCGGCTTTGACTTTCTAGCGATGCTCACAGGCTCCGCCCACAAGCCCCCCACCTCTCCAGCTGATCCGAACGCGCGTGGCGCGCTCGTGGCCAAAAGTTTCACGACTTAAGTGTGTGCATTTATCCCCCGGGCTTTGTGTCTGAGGGAGTTCGCATGTGTGTGGAGGAAACAATGCAACTTCCTTTGTACATTATACATATAAATTTTGCCACGAGAAGCTCCGCAATTCATTTGTCAGAAAAAGGAAGACGTTTGCAAATGTTTCTGACAGTATCTGACCCTGACATCACGCTTATATAGGCGATACATTGATCTATTACGTTACACTTTTGAAAATAAAGGTTCTTTATTGACATTTGTAATTCTATAAAGAACCTTTAACAAGAGTCTTTCCATCTTTTACACAAAGAAGCAAATAGTTCTTTTAATAACTGTCCACTGAAAGCTGCTTTTCATTCAAAATGTAATTCACAGAATATAATACAGAGTGCATTTTTTTCTGAACACATTTATTATTATTATTATTATTATTATTATTTTATTAGTAGTAGTATGTTTTACCATGATGTTTTGTTGGGTTTAAAATTCTCGTCTAAAGAAAGAAAATATAATTAAAGGTTTCTAATTTTTGCAAAAAACAAATGTTGGCAAATATTTTTACGTAAGCTATGTTTTATTTATAAGGTTTTTTATGATAGTTAAACAAATAAGAACAAAAGTGAAAAAAAAAACATAAATAATAATAACAAATCAATAACAGTACAAAATCATAATTCGGAAACAGATATATCAAACTTCAGTCCACATATTGTACAACAAACTATTTGATATGCATAATATGTGTGGGTGACAATTCAGGCAAATAAACACAGGACTGAAAGATGAGGGTGGCAGCATTGTGCATAGAGTAAAAAATTAATAAATATGATTATTATTAAGTTTTATATTATATCATTAGTTTTATTTTATATTATTAATAATCCTAAAGGTTACGTGGTGCATTAAAAAAACTTAAAAGTAAACAAAAGTCTAATTAAATGAAATTACGTGTAATTTAGATTGTGTGTTATCAACATAAATTATTTTAAATAAAATACAAGAAAAAATTTAACGACTGAGGCATAATTAGGCTATTTATAAATAAACAAATAACAAACAACTTCTTTATTGCTGATTTCAAGGTCAACAAAGTACTTTCGTTCACTGGATTATGTAACACACCAGTTGATTTATAGTGCACTACTATTCCAAATAGAAAATAGCCTATCATCGGGTACCCATACAAATATCACTCTCCGCTTTTTTTCGTGACCTAACGTAATTTTCTGCCCCAATAAAGCGCGCTCAGTGCTGGATTAATACCCCAGAGCCCTATTTGGTTTATGGCGAGGTCAAACGTTGGTCTTAACTCTAATTACAGTAGTCTAGTGTACAAAGACGCGCGCGCGTCCCAGTAAACGATTGTGACAGCTTGGTGCAGTGTGAGCAGGTGTGTGTGTTGTTCACCAGTTTCATTCATTCGCTCCGTCCGCTCATTAGCGCCCCTCGACCCACCAAAACATAACGCTCAATAACTGCTGGATTAATCAAGCCAAAACGGTTTTGTTTCGCTAAGATAACTCACTCAACCATGCATGCGGTGCCTGAGGGTGATTTGCCCCATGAAACTACTCTTTTTCTGAAAAGATTTATTAGACTTTTTCAGATGCAACAGATACTCACCATATGCTGGGTATGTTTTAATTTACAGAGGTATAATTATGAAAAGAACGTGATAATATCGCAAAATGTTCTTGAAGAAGTTTAGAGTCTAGATGGGCGCCATGTTTATTGTTTGGCCAAAGAGGCTGTTGTGTGCAGTATTTTAATACGTCGAATTCTGACACAATTAAAAACATTTTTGCAAAAAATAAACAAACAACAACAATATAGGCAAACTTAATAACATTCCCTGAGAGTAGCTATAAAATAGTATGCAAAAAACATTTGATTGTGATGGTCCCACTCAGAATGTAAGTTGTCTGTGTCAATTATTCTTCTAACAGGCTAAACCAACGAGAGTTTGGAAAGTTACCTGCAAAGTCAGCTGTATATGTATGTAATATATATATATATAAGGAACCACCAAAATACAGTAACCTGTCACTTTATGAAAATTAACCATGGTTTTATTATAGCATCATGTTTTTTAGGTAAATATTTCTAATTGTATAACCCAGTTTACCTAGAACTGAAAATGTTAACATCATTTACTCAACCTTCACAAAATAAGCTTTTTTGAAACTGGTAACCATTGACTTCCATAGTATTTGTTTTTCTTATGGGTGTCAATGCTGGCTACCGTTTTTAATATTCTACAAAGTATATATATTGTTTGTGTTCCACAGGGAAAAAAACTACTTGAAACTATTTGATGGTGAGTAAATAGAGAGTAAATATTAATTTTAGGAGAACATTCCCTTTAAAAAAAATATGATAAATGCAATTATGCACACATTTTACAAGTGGTTGCTTTCAACATTTATATTTCACAATTGATGCCATTTTACACTGGTATACTGATGAGGTTTGACTTTATTTGGCCGAATAGGACTTTATATTATGTGTTTGCACCTCAGTAGGGGCTCTATTGTAGTAGTGTGCTATTGACTGTGGGGCTTCAGGTCACACGTGTCCTCACACTGATCCCATTGTGAGCCAAGTACGCACATCTGTGGCCTAGACAGTGCACCCACACTCTCTCTCTACAAAAAAAGTTTCATAACACTTAAAATGAACTTTTATTATAGAAATAATGCTGACAGATCACCTAAATAACCTTAGAAGTGAAAGTGATCCAGGATGATAAAGTTTTATTTACTTTTGATGTTACCAATGTTGTATGTTTTTCTAAAAATGATTTATATCCATTAATACACTCTTTAAAAAAGTTATTTATTGACATTAATGATTCCTTTGGATTTCAGAAAAGTTTATTAAAAGTGGTGGTTCATTTAAATGTTTGTCACGCTAATAAATAAATATTTATTTTATAGAAACATTGAGTGAAATGTTATTTGGGGAACCAAACTAGTTCTTCTATTTTCTGAAGAAGGAAAAAAAAACACTTCTGTAATTTTCATTTTAAAGAATGTAGCTGCCATTTACACATTTTAGGAGATAATTGGTATAGGGATAGATAAACTTTTAAGTGAAGCCGGACACTGGTGATTGATAAATGAACAGATGGGCTTAAGTGATGCCTCTGTTGCACCAGTGCTCACGCGCCAGTCGCCTGCCTACCATAATCTCTCGCACGACAACACAATCAACACAATAGGACAATATCCATACCGCTAGTTCACTCGGGTGATGCTTCTTTCCCTCCCCACAAAGAAAGGAAGGCTTCCACTTGGTGACACAGAAGTGATGTAAAGATCGAAAATCTATGCCCTGATGAAGACAGAAAGCTCTCCTCACTATGGTAACAGCCAACAATCAATGTCCAATTAATTACGATTACCTTGAAAGAAAACAGTCAAAAATAGAATTACATTTTAAAGTTTGTATATTCTTGTTTTGGCAGAATCCGATTCTGAGAAACTGGCCATTTGGTTTGGGGGTCGTCGAAAGGGAAACTTAGACATACATTTACATGCATAAGTGTGTTCAGGCATATATGCATATCCGAAGTGGTGTTGTCCCATATGAACCAGGAATCACATGTGTGTCAACGGTAGTAACTGTGTCATGCTTCCCCAAAGATCCCAAGGTAACCCTGCTTCTCCACAACTTTTCCTCCCAGGAGTGTTTCACAATGCTGTGTCACACCTGCAACCTGCATTGGGAATTCCTGTGCCGAGCCCAATCTCTTCTCCCTTGTGCCCTACTGAGGGACAGTCAACTTGGGGACCAAGGCCTGCTGCATTTTCTAGTCCACCTCAACCAGAAGTGAACACTGCGGTCACAAGAGACCGTTTACTCTTTTTCACCATCTGACCTCAATGCTCAAGTTTTAATAAGGGATTCCTTAAACGTTCATGCAAATCTGTGAATGTCGAGCCACGAGACCAGCAGTTTACTCAATAGACAACCTCCTGTTGAGACGGTGTAGAGTTCAAATTATATCCAGAGGAACAGCACACAGAACTCCCATGACCCGTTTCATTGTCTGAAAGGGGCAGCTCGACTCCTGCAACCCCCTCTGAGGTCCAGAAGACTTGGGGTCCTACAACAATTTGGAAAGTACTGATTAGTTGTTAACTCTTTTGTCAGTAAGATTAATCTTATTATTATTATTTTTTTTAAAATAATGCTTTCATTCAGTATGCACTCATTAAATGTCTAGAAGTGGTATTTTAACAAATTTGCATATTATAATAATTTGTAAAGGATGAGATGACTAGTAATATTAAACCTTCAGCACTGTATTTAAAGCTTTGCTGTATTTTTAAACATATTGTTTAATATATAGCATATACTGTACAATATTTATATAAAAGCTATTCAAATACCCAAATTTAGTTCCCAATTTAATGTACCCTTTTAGATGTTTTTTTCTCTTTGTTTATAAAAAAATGTTGATTATGATTCCAACATGTCTCCAAAAACGTTTATACATAAAAAAGTCCCTTAAAGTAAATTCAATAGTAATTCTATATTTGCTAAACAATCACCTAAAATATTTTATATAAAAAATCAAATAATGATTAGAATTTTTAGATGAATATTAATTGATTGGAGTGTGTTTTATATATTACCTTGTAGTTTAGACAGTAAATACACTGATGTAACGCTTACAGATTATTATATAACACTAACGGCTGTCAGTACATTTCACAGCAGTGATAACCTTTAATAAAATAGAGAAGGAATCATTTGTAAACTTTGTGAGAAAAATTTAGAATGGAATTTTTTTTTCCAATTTTTGGAATTCTTTTGATTGTCTTTAAAAAGAACCATTCAGTCGAGAATAAGACATGACTCTCATACATATTCTAATGAAGTTATATCTGCCAAAACTATTATTGTTGCATTTTTATGTTTTAAGAATCCATAAAAAAAAAAAACATCAAATCTTCAGCAAAAACGTGATGAATCAAAACAGATTAATGAAGTGCAACCGCCCCCTGTCAACGCATCAGTGACGGTTAGTAGGACGCATCTCCTTAAGCACACCAGCGATGACTTAGCAGTTGTTTACTCTATGTGGCTTGTTGTGATGCTGCTGTAGTTCCCCTGGTCGAGAGTCCTCCTCTGTGCCAAAAAACCCCACACGCCCACAACTATTGCCACAAGTGAGTTATCCTTTTTTGCAGTCCCAGGAGACCTGTTTGGAGTGGGAAGGGGGATTCGTCCGCCTCTCTGACAGATGGGTCCTTGTTTCTGTCTTTCTCTCCCTCACTCCCTCTCTCCTGAGCTCAGACACAGACACACTCGCTTAGGCTGAGATTGAACGAATACAATAGGAATTAAAGCCATGCACACATGCTCCCTCCATGTCTCCTGAAAGCTGAGCCCCTTGTAATAATTATAAAAGCAGGGGTGTGTTTGGGTGATGGGGGGCTGGGCTGTTGGGCAAAACTTTGATAGAAATGTGGACTTAATGACTTGTTCTGCCTAATTTTCTTTAAGTCACAAACAAACTATTCAATCAAACAAATGTTTAACTACAATCTTAAAAATAATAGTTTCAGTTTTGTGCCTTAGATGAACACCCCAGTATAACTTAAATTACAGTATTTTTGTGCCATTTTTGTGTCCATTATGCGTAGTTAACATGAACATGAGCAGACAATGTTTGAGAAACTTTTTCGCCCTCATATGATTGTATCATAGATTCCTTTTGGAAGGCTGAATTTTATGTCAACCTGATTATACCAAGTAGGGCATCTATGTTGATCCTGGAACAACATTCCAATCAGCCAATCAGAATTAAGGGATACTTTTATCGTTTATGTTAAGTTTAGGCTTACGGTTATGATTATGCAATTCCACATGATTATTATCCAACTATTATTCCTCTCTGATTTTGGGAATAATTTACAGTTATGGTTGGGTTTAGGGGTAGGGAATAGGAATGGATTGCATTTTTCCAGCATCAACATAGATGTTAATCCAGTATTGCATCATACTTGGCAAAATCATGACGTGCTAAATTTTATGAACTATACCCCTTTATATCCTATATATACAGTAGACAGCTTAAAATGTATCTCTTCTATGAGCACTTACTGTAACTGCATCTTACCGATGCTTGTTTTCTTCTGCACTTCATTATACTAAAGTATGTCTGAAACTTTATATTACAAGTGTGTCTTGTGTCTGCCTCATAAATTGTTTCTTGCATTTCTTATTTGTTAGTCATTTTGGATAAAAATGTTTGCTAAATTAATAAATGTTAATGCTAATCATCTAAAAATCTACTCTCAATTATAAGGAACCTTTTGTGCATTTGAAAGATTTTTAATGGAGGTTAAAGGTTCTTTTTAGAACCATATGTGCCAATAAAGTAGCTTTTATATTTTTAAGATTGTCCCAATAGATTCTGAAATCACTTTTAAAGCAAGCAGCTTTCTGTTAGACAGCTTGGAATTCTGTGAATTCTGAATGGAAAACTCCACATTGTGTGGATTCTTATTGAAATGACCACTTTTAAAAATCAAGGTTCTTTATTTGCATTGCTGGTTTCATGAACATTAACATTAAAAGTGGAACATTTAAAGTTTGTGCACATTAAAAATTTTCATGCAAAGTTAAAGGTTTTTTATTGAACTATCCTTCAAATAATGTACCTTTATATGTTCAACACAACCGCACGGCAATTTTTAACTTTTGGATTAAGTGGCTTGTTCTTATGAAATTGTATGATCTCATTTGTACATTTTAGTATTTGCTCATCCCTCAATGAAGGCTGGATTTAGGGGTGGGTTTGAGGGCACATCTCTTTTTACAAATGTTATGTTTTCATACAAATGAAATTGTATGAATTGGCCACTTTTCTGCCAATATGTAAAATCATTATGTTTGCCTCGTGAGATCAGGCTGACATGCTTCAAACTAAGCTGCTGTCTTTTGGACAATGTGGTGAATTCAAATGACGAAATTCAACAACTTTTTTGAGGAACTTTTTCACCTTTCTATGAAGTCTCGATTGTGTGGATTCCTAGTGATAACTGGGAATTGTTTGAAAAATGAGCAGAGCAGTGGTAAATGTAACCACATTTAACAAGTTTTAAATGTTCACTTGATATTAAAAGCTTTTTATGGAACCATCTGTGCCAATAGAGAACCTTAAAGAGTGTACATGTTCAAACCAAGGTGGATTCTGCTGGTCATTGAGATGAATTTGCATGACCAACTTGAACAAGCTCTCTTGTGAAACTCTCAATAATGCAGATTCTAATAGGAAAAACTGGACTTTGCTAGCTAAATTCACATAGCAACAGTATGACCGGTTTTTAAGGGTTCCACGAATGTAAAGGATTTTCCTAGAACTATCCATGCAACTAAAAAACCTTTATTTTTGAAGTCTCCATGTCCAAAACAGATTATAAAAACTGAACTGTATTCCCTTAAGAGAATAACAGAGAGTAAGTGTACGTCTGTGTTTTAAGAGATATGTGTTGTAAAGGTAATCCCAGAGCTCCGGCCTTATCTGCTGCTTACTGGAGCTGAATACAGGAGTTCTCTGGGATGGATCCTGAGGGACAGGCCAACAGCCTAACTCGTGTTCTCCGGCACTGGGGAGAAGTAAGGCCACATTTTATGGCTATGAACTTTTTAACCTCAGTATTACTCAGTTTGTTATTAGGCTAAAACCATTTCTTTTTTTTCCGTTAAACACACTGAAATCATGGCCAATGAGGAGCAAGTGTGAGGAGGGGGGGAACTGTGGAAATAAAAGCCAGTCTGCCAGTTTGTGTAAATCAATCCCATATTATATCAAGTGCCCACTGCATAATTGGAAGCGTAAAATTGCCCATTTGCACAATATGCCACCTGCAACCCCTCTTTAGGCTGCTTTGCTATTGATACGATGGCTGGAGAGTGTCCATGCAACACCTCTTGCAATTTTTCTAGCGATTGCTTGGAAGTCGTGCAAATTCCATTCTGTTGGGGAATTTTAAGGGTCACACTGGCTCTTGGAGCTAACGGAGAATAATTGAACCATTTGAATGAGCCGAATACAATCACTTACAGTTCCAATTAGGGTGGTCACAGAATTCCTCTCAAAACCACATTTTAGAAAATGAAGTGTTCATCCAATCGCAGTCCTGAACCCCAACCCTGTTGGGGTGAGCTGTGAGAGGCGAGGGAGAGGGGGAGGGGGGTTCCATCTGCTTTGCTGGCTGTCCTCTGGGACACGGGCATACCCCAAGGGTTTGGAGCTGGGAAGGAGAGCGGGAGGGGAGGATGGGAGGGAGTGCGAGAAGTTGAATAGATTGCACCCATGCACTAATCAAAGGCCATAATCAGTATGCCCAAACACAATAGGCAGATTTTGCCCATTCCTTATTCCAACTTCTCCAACAAACACAGTCATTATAAAATTCATAAGTGTCATAAAACCAACTGCAACTGGCGTTCTGTAATTAATGACATGAGTGAGCAGATTCGCAGGGTCTCATTTCAACAAATTAAAAGATTGCGCAGGGTTTGGCAGGGGGCCACGGATTGTGTGTGATCAGGTGCGTGTGTAGCCCACAAGTGGAATAGTCCGATTCCCATTGCGGTTTTATGTTGTTTGACACACAAATGTGATGTGGTTTGATTTCATTTTTGTAAATGGATTTGATTTTGATTGTAATAAAGCAAAAATGCAGCTGCTATATTTTCCCACAGCCTGGGTAATACCATTTAACTGAGCCGACATTTAAAAAAAAAAGCATTTTTTTCTTTTATGCAGACTTTTTGATGCAGAAAAACAGATGCCAGCCGGAAAAAAAACACACTATAAGGCTTCTGATTAAATGAGACGAGAAGTGATTGTTTGTTTGCTGCATGAAAGACAGAGAGGCAAAATAAAAGGAATCAAGTTGCATCAGGTTTCATGGTTTCTCGTCAGCTCGGACTTGTTGAGGGATGCCTGGATCTGAAAGCTGCCGGTCCATGTGGGTACCCCGGCATTAAGCATCCCATTGATTGAACTGCTCCTCCAGGGCAAAAGCAACTTCAGTGCTTTAGTTAACACCCCTCCAACCAACCACAGGGCTTTCCGATTGGCTGGGTGCCTCTAAGCTGCCTGTCTTCTAGGCTTATTGTTTCGCGAGCCCTACACAGTCAATATTAAGCTTGGCTAATGTGATATAGAGGCAGCTGGAGGAGCCACAGATATTACCATGACACTACGGAGTAAGGGGTGTAATGCCATTAAAAATAAATCAGGTGGTTTGATGATTTGGCATGGTCCGGGGATTCTGGGAGACATTAGGTGGGGCAGTTGCTATAATTCTATTACACATTCTGGGGGAACCTCTGAGGAACAATTGATTCCCTTTGCCTAGTTCAGCATAATTCAATTTCTTTTCATCAAAGGCCTGAAAAGAGGAAAGCAAAATACAAAGTTTACTTTTCCAATTGGCAAAATCAACCAACAGAACGATCAATTTTGGGATTGTGTGTAAAAAAAAAAAGCAGATGTTGGAAGGAGGCTTTGTTATATGATGGAATGATTGCAGCTTTTAAATCTGATAACACACAATAAACCATAGTTTTATTATAGTAAAAGTTTAAGTAGTTTAGTGTAGCACGTTTAAATTTTTTGACTATTGATTACCATTTGTAAAAGCAGTTTTACTATTAAGTAACAAAATCATGACTAACAAAACCATGGTGACGTAGGCTACTGCAATGGAAAACAAACAACAGCAAGTATCAGAAGAAGAAAAACATAAAAGATTTGGGACGATTTTACATACTGGATTGGTAATACGATTATCTATAGCTACAAACAGAGATTAAGAGAAACGTGAGGCGCAGAAATTAATCTCTTTAGCCGGTTGGAAGTTGTTCACTCGGCAGACTTGCTTGTTAAAACTTCTGCATTCAGTGTGAAAGCACGTGAGGTCACCGCTGATTACAAACATATTTTTCATATTGAATTGGTTTCACTTATAAACAGGTCTGCTGACCATTTGTAATAACCAAAATGCGCATAAATGAATGAATTGAGAGTGCCGTTGGTCGCGCGGCGGGGGTCCTGTGTGTCACCATTGTTCTGACGTTCGAGACAAACGGTGATTTCAAGGCCCATTGAGCGCGCGATGGATTGTACGCAAAATCTATTAAAGGGCGGAGAACTTCGATTATTCGACGGCTTTCCTAAAATACCACTTAGTGCACTAAATCTATCTGGACGTTTTTAGAAAACGTGTGTCGTCAATAAACAAGTAGGCCTAATGTTTCATTTAAAATGTATGTTATTGATAAAAAAAATATATATCTAAATAGCCTGTTAAATGGGCATCTTTTCAAAAACGATTGCATGATACTGCTTATATAACCTGATTGGGGTACAAGATACAAGTATGACATTTAATTGTACAAATGGCATTTAAATAATTTAGAATAGGTTTGTCTTTCATATCAGTACAATTAAATTTCAGTAATTTACCATTAATATGGAGGTTGCACCCAAATAGTTTTTTCGTGTGGCTTAATTATAAAAGATATAGAATATACTGTATAACACTGTTTAATAATAATAATAACAGTGGCATTTGTTTCATTTTGTTCGTCAGGTTGAAGTTCTGTTTTTGGGCAATGCTGACATCTAGTGGTTATGCGCAAGCACAACTTTGCGTTTGTGCTGTCACGCCCTAAACTTGAGCTGATTGGTTAACTCATTTGTGGCAATTATATTTCAATTGCAAACTCATAACTCATAAATATAACAGTAGTATTTTGTAATTAATCCAAAAAAGGTTAAACACATAATTCTCTAGAATGCATTTGTGTGATGTAACATTAAGTTTTATTGTACATTACATAAAACTGAATAAAATAAATTTGATACAAATACTCATAATTATTTTGGGGTTGCAAAATTTGACTAACAATAAATGCATCAGTTATTACTTGATTAATCTTAATATGGAAAATGGGAAATCATAAAATATATAATATTACCAGCAATGACAATAATATAATAATAATGCATAACATAGTCAACACAACATTGCGGATGAATGCAATTGCCAAGAGAGTATGATGGAAATCTTCCTAGAGAAGAAAGGGAGAAAATAAAAATAGAAATACCTATAAATACCCATAGCTTACATATCTAGTTCTTCCAGACACACACAGAGGTCTTGATGCAATTGTAAAAATGAGATTCTATCCTACTGACACTGCTGTCTATTATTGACACCAACACCCTTTAACACCCACATATGTACACGATTCTGACCTACATATAAATACAAGCGGAGAGAGTGAAACAGACTCAGTGAGACAGCACTCCTACGCACACTCTGACTGCATGCACATCCACTGCATCAATTCATCCTAGATTTTTTCCCTCTACCTGCCTGCTTCTCCCTCCTTTCTTTCTTTCTTTCTCCTTTTCCACTATCAGAGGACATACATGCATTTCATCTGACTGAGCCTTTTCCTTGATTTATTTTGGCATTTCAAGGACACATTTCAAGGTCTAGAGATGGCACCGAAACGAGAACCATCAATTAAAAAGTCTCCATCAGGAGGGACGTTACCAAGGCACGGACCACCGTTTCCTTGCCCCACCACAACACCTTCACCGCCGAAAGCAGCTCCAGAGTTGAAACCGAGGATGCTGCGCCCTTCGGATTCCCCCTTTGACCCCAGCACATTAGAGGTAAGTGACTGCCCGGCAACAGAGATTTTAATTAAGGAATTGTCCTGACTGTCCTGATCCTTTTTAATGTATCACTAAAATAATAGGAAAATGTATAGCAAAAATAGAATATGGATCATATGAATGTTATGGTGTGAACTTATTTATATTCTCGATAACAACATAGACTGTCCTATTGCAACCCAAGCATCAGATTTGAATTGGATTGTTATAAATAAATCATCAAGGTAATCTTTTTTTTATGCAGCTTCTGATTACCTCAGCATAGCACAGGGGAAACTGTGTCAACCCAGCCCCCAAATCTTGAGAGAATACTCAGCTATATCAGGACTGAGAAATGGGGCAGCGATGTAGCTGGTCCAAGCCGAGCTGCATTACTGTCAACTTGAATTTCCCTTGAACGTGCTAAATAATTGATTTTCTTCATAGATCTACGTTGGAATGATAGAAGCAGATCATTCATAAACAATCAGATATTGAATTACAGTATAATGTTTTTGTATGTGTGTGTAAGAATTTAACAAATTACGGCCTACATCTTTCCTGTCGTTGATTAAATTGCCTTTATAATGTCTTTTATTTTGCTAAATTATTCACAAATGTTCTTATATGACATATAATCAACACCTCCATGCTACATATAATCAACACATCCATGTGCTTAGATGAATAATTGAAGTAGAGAAATTGAATCTTACAAACAGAAGCTTATTCGCATGCCTTCACAAACATGCCAACCATCAGCATTCAAGATACACGTGTTTTGCTTATTGTGCAGTCAATCATTATGGTGTAGTGATCTGCGTTGGGCGTGTGTCTGCCACTCTTTGTGTGTAACGACTCTTATCCGCCAGGCATAGTACTGAAGGGAAGACCGATTCATTTTCGCGAATCAGTTCGTTTAAAAAAATGATTCGGTGATTCTTTTACGTCATGATGTATGACGCAAATTCCAGGCGTGAAGCGTTCCAATAAATCCATTTTAGGTATACATTGCTGTTCACATTTTTTTTTGTTAAGTTTTGAAATCAAGTAATTGAGTAGAATTTTTTATGATACTAGTTATTTTATTTGTTAATATAATCTTTTTATATTAATTAATTTCTATTAATCCTGGATCAGTTTGTTGCCTCAACTTAACGTAATTTACAACCAAGTTATAGTTGGAATTTACATAAAATAAAACTGAAATTAGTTTACATATCTCTGTTGAAATATTAAAATTGTATTGGCCTATACTTTTTGTAATATCTTAAAATGATGTTAAATCTGTTAAGCGTAATATGAAAGCGTAATATGAGTTGGGCCTATGGTCTTATTTTAGGAAGTCTACCTGTGATTTATAGATCTAAAATATATTAATAAAGTCTTAAAACTCGATGGTCAATTTATATTTAAACACAGTTTATATTTAAATAATTTTCTAGTTATGTTAAGTTCTACTATAATACATTATTACCAAGGTCCATACAAGTAAATTTTTTCCAGTCGGTGCTTTTAATTTAAAGTCGTGAACCATGGATGACACTAAAGTAGCTCACCTTTCGCTTCCCCCAAAAAAATAAATAAGTAAATAAAATACGTGTGAAAATGAAGTTGCCGAAGCTCCTCACTTCACAACTGTTTGGTCCAACTCCTGACCGAATCGTTCATTCAGGTTTTGTGTTTGTGACGCGATTCAGAAGATCCGACTCTAAGGAAGGACTCGTTCACGGTCTCCTTCATAACTCAGCAGCGCTAGAGCGAGTCATCTCACACTCCCGCCGCGACTCTCACACACACGGAAAACAAGCCGCTGCAAAAATGGTACGAATATTTACAAACGTTTCATTTAAAAATATGCTTAAGTACAACTTGTGTGTTTAAACACAGCTAAATGTAAGGTTTGGTAACTATATACAAGGTTAGTACTGAGAGTATGTCGTTAGCCTGTTTCATGCTAGCTAACAGAGTTGTTACGCCATTTAGTACACAAGAAAGTTGAAGACGTATGCTAATCGTTCATTAATCTACTTTACAGGAATTTAAGACTTTGATGGTCAACTCGCGTTCATTTAAAATGACCTGTTTTAGTTGATCTGTCACTCGGTAGCACGGCTGTGGGTTAGCGGGTAGTATTAGCTGGTCAGTTTTAGCCAGGTATAAAAAAACTTATCTAACTTTTTTCATCCGCATAGAAATGCTTTCCCAGACGGATTTTATGGACATAGAATATTTTTATTCATTTATCATTATTGTCAGAAGTCCCATTTGATTCACAGCTTTGCAATTGTGCATCATTTCATATTCATTAAATGTCGCTCTGTCTCAAACAGTCTGACTTCAGCGAGGATCAGATTCTTGGTGAGTTTGTGTCATTCAAATACATGCTACTGTTTCATTATATGTATTATTTTCTCCCATTTCTTTCTAGACATTCTGCGTTTTCCATTCCACCTATGCTATTCTGCTAATGTTACTCTGCCCCTGCATTCCTCCAGCTTTCTTTCCTTACCTATGTATTGTTTTCCTTTGTCACGGTTGTATGTCACCTCCAGATTGAGTTTAACTTGGAGCAAATACATGGTGAGTGCACTGTAAACCTTTTCTGTTCTGGTGTCATTTAGTTTGCATGGTGTTAAAAGGACAACAAGCTGTTTGTTTGTGCGTCTGAAAACACCTCACCTGCCTCCACCATTTGAAGTGAATTCAGTAATAAATAAATATAAATTAACTGCAGGGATTTTTATTTGTTTTGTCTGAGAAGTATTTAGTTTTTAAAGTGTAGGCCTATCAGCGAATTCACAGTCATATCTGTAGAGGGTGTGTCTGAGTCAGGAAGTGTTGAAATTCTGCTAACAAAAGAGTGTGACTGCTAACAGCCTTAACGTGTAAAACCGCTTCATCTAAACTTGGAGATTTTGGTCATAATCTGTGTTGCCATCAATGGTGTGAGCTTTTTTTGTTGTTTGGCCATTTAGGGTTCATCTTTGCTCTTGTTTGTTTAAGCAAAGGAGGTTGGCATAATACTGCTCACTCTGGCGTTTTCCTATCATACCATATATGGTTAAAGGCTCAATTTAAGGCATGCAAGGGAACAGTCACATTCCAGTGAGGAGGAAAAGCATTACAGACATGGGAGTTTTTTTTTTGTTTTTGGGAAAGGCCTGTCCTAACGGGTAACATTCAGTTCTTTCGCCAAACTCTGGCTTTGAGTCAAAAGAGTAGTTTATTTATAACCACACTAAGTTTAACTAGTCTAGAGAAGCACTCAATTATGAAGAATTTTAAGTTCATGCTGTTATTAGTTTAGACGTTTATCTTGTGATTTTTATTTTAAAAGGTTTGGATATCCATATAGATAAAAGGAAAACCTTTTTATTATTATTATTATTATTATTATTATTATTAGTTAGTTTGAAATACTTTAGAAACATATTTTTATTACTCTGTGACAAACTCTGTGATCTGCATTACATTTCACAACTTTAAACAGACCTTTTCTATTATTGTATATTGCTTGTGGATGTACCTTAGCATATTTGTCACATTGTTTAACACATTGAATAGAAAGAATGGTAACACTGTAGGGCACAATTCACAATATTAACTACTGGCTTGTTACATGCCTAATATTAAGATATGAACTGGTTGTTAGTAGTTATAAATGATGATCTTATTCTGCATTCCTAATCCTCCCAAAACCCAAATCCAACTTTTACCTTACTATTAATAAACAGCTAATTAGTAGTTTGTTAAGATAGTGGTGTTAATGGTTTGTAAATACTGTAAATTGTGGCCTAAACTAAAGTGTTACCAAAATAACTTATAAATATATTTTGTGTATATATGTTTTGCTTTATCCACAAGCTTTGATTTAATAAACATTAAGAAAGTATGTGAATTAATAAAACTTATTTTTTTAAATAAAAAATATAATGTATCTTAAATCAAAATAGATTTGTTTTATAAATTATTTCTTAATGCTTATGTGTTTCTAGTCAAATTAAACATCTATGCTATTGTTACATTTAAGAAATAAATGTTAGAATTTTTAGAGAGTGTGTATAGAATAATGATATTATTATTAATAATAATAATAAAAAAATGATGATAATAATAATAAATAAAATGATATAATAGATGTATCATTTTGTGTGTGTGTGTGTGTGTGTGTATATGTATATATGT
>CAIGQV010019951.1:15650122-15669947 GCA_903798115.1 Danio jaintianensis
AGATAATAAAATGATATAATAATAATGTAGATTAGCTATTTAAGCAGCACTTTTGCCAATGTTTGAATATTTCACTATTAATGTGATCTAAAGGTCTCTAAAGTGTATAATGACTGAAGGTGGATGGATAAGATGTCTGTGGTCATTTAGCTTGCCAAACTAACCTGAATAGAGACCTCAGAAAATAGCCTGGAGTGGCATTAATATTGATGGCTGGTGCAGGGTTTCTCATTGTGCTGATCCATTTGGCTCCTCAAATTAAGTCAGGCTCTTTAAAGCAATGGCCTGCCATTATGTCTTTACCATTGAGGCATATTATATTATGTCCTATTTTAGTACATTATAAAACCAACCGTGTGTGTCATCCCTGTTTATTTCTATTTGCTTTTTTTCTGTCTATCATGCATGTTTCTCATCCTTTCTTATTTTCTGTTCTCTGCTCATTTCCCAGCATTTTGTTTAACATTTTTTCTTCACTGATCTCTGCAGAATTCAAAGAAGCCTTCCTCCTGTTTGACCGGACGGGAGATGGAAAGATCACATACAATCAGTGTGGGGATGTGATGCGTGCGCTGGGCCAGAATCCTGTCAATGCTGAGGTGCTCAAGGTCTTAGGCAACCCAAAAGCAGAAGGTAGGACCGCTGTTCCATTCTCAAGCGCATGCATCCATTTTAAATGGTTTTATCATCCGTAGTGAGAACTACTGGTTCAAAAATTAAACTAATTCCTAGAATCATTGGAGGGCAATTCCATGCAAATATCAGTCTTGCCATGAAAAAAAATTCTCACCAAAATGTTTTCGCCAAAATAACAAAACCCTTTCTGTTTTTTTTGTGTAGGCTTGTAATGCTTACAGTACTGTAAAATACTCAAATGTCTCTGTCAGTGTTTTCAAACAATTATATTTGATTTTCCAAAGTCACACAAGTGCTAATTTCACGTCACATCCATAATAAAGCTTTTTGCTCATAAATGCAAAAAAAATTAAATAAAATCAGTAATTTTTGTTATATAGGGAGCCAACTCTTATCCTTTTGATTAGCATTGTTTCTTTTGGGTTGTGCAGTTTAATTCACTGAATTTCTGCAACGTATGTTGTATACTGTAAACTCTCTAACTTTTTTTGGTCACATCCATAACGCATGTTTATTTTTCTTATTTAAAATATAAAAATGTTTACAGATTAATATTTTTCTGATCCCACAACTGGTTCGTTGTTTTGGAAAATATAAACAGATGTTTCAGTACATAATGTTAACATACTTTCTCTGTGAATTTATGTTTTGAGTGTTTACTGCAGATGTCACATCCATAATGCTGGAATTGCTCTTGAGCAAATAGTTTTATTTAAATTATTTCTTTCTTCTTTTTCAAAACATTCACCGCAAAGGGGCCCTACCCTAGTTTTTGGCTAGTTTTGAGTTCGGTGTTTGTCTAGTTTTGAGTTCGGTGTAAATTGTGCAGAGATTATGTCAAAATCCAGAAAACCAATTTGGTTCTTCCTTCAAGCTTTTCCTATTGGGTTTTATAATGTGACTTTTCATGTAATAAGTAAAGTCTGTTGCAAGCATAACACAACAATACTTAAAATATAAACATAAAACATTATAGACTCACAACCCACATGTCTTATTTAGTTACTTATTAGAGACGAGCCTTTTTAAAAATACACAATTTGTATAAAAGTTGATGTTCAATATCGGTTTATCACATTGTACAGCAAATTATGTTTACCATAGTAGTCATTGTACTGATACTGAATAAACTGAAAAACCCATTGTAAAATTGCATAGGAAAATCTTGAAAGACTGTGGCAAATGATTGTTCCAGCTTGTCTCTCTAATGTGCTCTTTAGTGGTGGATTTCTATCTTATTTTGTGTGTGTGTTTGCAGTATAAGATATAGTATAAGTCTCAACTATATGAATTAAATACATTTGTCCTGCCAATATTTTTACTCAAACCACAAAAGTTACAATATTATTAGTATGAACCTTTTTTTTTTTTTTTTTTAAATAAAATGTTTTTTCCCCTCTTAAAGTATAATAATATGTAACAATACTAAATGTTTGTTTTCAGTATTGGCTTATGGTGCATAATTTGATAGGATAGGAATGGGATTTCTCAATACTCATTTTGGTTTTAGGATCATTTCCTATGAAAAGTTTTGATCCACTCCAAATGTTGACTACTCTTGTAACAACACATCACTGGCCCAATAGGGCAGGAGTTCTCATAGTCAGCCTGAAACTAACCTATCATTATTGCTGTGCCCTCTATTTGCACAAACATTAATACTTAGATCAAATGTGTCAGTAATGGTAGGTCTTGTTTCCTGTATAATATGGTAATAAATGCTATCTTGTCTGATTAGAGGCTTCTTTGTTCCTCAGAAATGAACCATAAACTGCTAGACTTCGAGCAGTTTCTGCCCATGCTCCAAGCCATCGCCAAGAACAAAGACCAGGGCACGTTTGAGGACTTTGTGGAGGGGCTTAGAGTATTTGACAAAGAAGGCAACGGCACAGTCATGGGTGCTGAGCTCCGCCACGTTCTCACCACACTGGGTAAGCCGGCCAGGTCTCCTGTGAGGATATATATAACCACCGACTCCTCCACATCTAGGCCACTGAATGTCGTATAGTTTAATGGAATATTAGAATAAAGTGCTATAGTTGAAAAACCTGTATCTTTATAGGGGAAAAGATGACTGAAGAGGAGGTAGAAACGCTTCTAGCCGGACACGAAGATGCTAACGGTTGCATCAATTATGAAGGTAAACAATGAAGTTTGATTTATGTATTTAGTTTCACAATGCGAGAGCCCTCACTGTTTATCTGTTGAACTTAAAGGTAGTTATTTTACTCCAAACTTTAGGATTGTGTTTAGAATTAAGTGATTATTTTGACGGTATTATACTATTATGCATCGCACTGAAAACTCTTATGATGACAGCATGCCATAACTGTAACTGAACTGATCTTCCACAGCCTTCGTTCGCCACATCATGTCTGGCTGAGAGATGCCTTTGGTGTACGTCCGTCTCCTGACCTCCACATTTATAACACGTGAAGCAACAATCTATCCAGGCCTTTTCTTTAATGCTCTAGATGCACATGATTGCATAGTCTACACCTTATCCTTTCGCATCTTACAGCATAGTCATTCACAGGTTAGCTGTGCCTCATGTGACGTCTAGAGCTAGAGAGCCTGGTTGGATGCAGTTTGATGGTTTTGACATATGGTTGGAATTTTCCCTATCTCTGCAGCAGCCTTTTTTCTGGCCCCTAGCTGCAGCATGCTCTCTGCATGTGGCCATCCCTGCAACGGCTCTCAGAGGCGAAAGGGCGACTGCACTGCTTCAGATGTGAGCACGGGTCAAAGGATTTAGCATATGTTCGTTCTAAAGCTCAAGATGTACTAGGGTTTGTGTGTGATGCAGATTTTGCCATCGTACACGATGTAAAGTGGAGATCAAAATTAGAGAACAATTTATAAATACATATATTTTTTACAGCAATGTAATCATCATTGTTCAAAATTTGATTATAGTCAAGGCCATACCTTGTTGTTTTTTTTGTAAAATAACAAATATATATGTTGTTTTTGGGCTGCACGGTGGTGCAGTGGGTAGCACGTTCGCCTCACAGCAAGAAGGTCGCTGGTTCGAGCCTCGGCTGGGTCAGTTGGCGTTTCTGTGTGGAGTTTGCATGTTCTCCCCGTGTTTGCGTGGGTTTCCTCCGGGTCCTCCGGTTTCCCCCACAAGTCCAAAGACATGTGGTATAGGTGAATTGGGTAGGCTAAATTGTCCGTAGTGTATGTGTGTGAATGAGTGTGTATGGATGTTTCCCAGTGATGGGTTGCAGATGGAAGGGCATCTGCTGCGTAAAACATATGCTGGGTAAGTTGGCGGTTCATTCCGCTGTGGTGACCCCAGAATAATAAAGGGACTAAGCCGAAAAGAAAATGAATTAATGAATGTTTTTTTTACTGTAACCTGGTTATTTTACTGTGCAAACAAGTTATGTCTTGCCATAACTTGTTTGCACAAGTCAGTGAGCAATTCAAGCTGCGGTGTTCTCCACATTATCTCGTCCCCTTGTGGGTTTTGTCTTTTGTGAACAACCAGATTTGGAGCAAGCAGCTTCTCTTGCTATGGCTGAAAGGATTATCTCTTTTGTCTTCATCTGGACTGCCAGTTAAATAGTGCTGCTTTAATTATCTAACAAACCCTGTGCAAGTTTTTGACCTTTTAAAGTCTAAAAATATATCAGTGATAGAATAACACTTAACTAGATTTATTCTGATGCTGTGGCTACTAGATCTGCCTCCCGTAATCTGAAATCATGATGCAGCTTTTTGGTGAGCGACCCGGTACACACAGCCACTATGGACATATTTAGAAATGCCTATGAGCGGAACAGTGCAATCTGCTTTAAGGCAATTGTCTCATGTTGTTTTTGTAGCCTAGGTGAAGTTGGCCAAAAGCTAACTGCAAGACAAAATAGATTGAATATAGAAGCAACACAAGCGCCATGGCAGACCCACTAAAGAAACCTAAAAGGGTTTTGGCAAAGCAAGTGAAGAATGATTTTTTTGAACACAATGTAGTGTATCAAGCTATTTTACCTAGTCAGTAGACATGCAGATATGTACATTGCGCTGCCCACATTTGAAGTTTTGTCCATGGTAATGGGCAATTGCGCTTATCAACAACAAACGGGAGCCGTGAGAAACTTGCAAAGTGTTGCTTTGAAGAATTTACCACCATATTCAGATCCAGATTAACACCAAAATCTTGGAGGAATCTGAAAGCATTCTCTAATTTTGATCAGTGTTTTAATTTTTTATGTGTAACTCATGAAATATGACACATGTGTTAAGTGCAAGTGTGAGGGGATTAAAAGATTCCAGCAACTCAATTTTTTTTATTACTCATAAGTTTTGGACAGAAAAGCATGGATGCTGGACAAAGTTTAATCTATCTAGTGTACATGTGTCGATTTCCTGTTTGTGTGTGGTGCTGTTTGACAGTGAACAGTACACTTTGGGCTTTAGATTAGTTTCCGGTGTTGTGAAAAATCCCTGCACGCCCTTCCTGTGCTCACCAAAGCAGTGCAGTTGCTTTTATTATGAACTAACCAATCAAATTGCAGTGATTTGGCTGTTTTTGCTGATCTTTCTCTCCCTTTTCCTGATGGAGGCTGAACTATAGCTCAACTCTACGATCTCTCATTACTGTAGCTGTGCTGTAAAACCATTTCCACTCTTGCCCTGTAGAGGAAAACCAGAAGGAGCTTCTTTAACATTTTCTTGATTTCCTAGACCTGGTTAAGTCTTTGAGCTGAGGTTGAGTAGGAGCTAGCCATGATCTTGCTCTCACCCTGTTTCTCACCACTTAAGAACGAGCAGAACTGGGGAACGGCTTCAAACTACAGCAAATGTGGCAGGCAGTGTTTAGTTTTTGACGGGTCGGTGAGGATCTGTAGAGGCCATTTGGCTTTATGTACTGCAGGGGCCAAAAGCGAAGTGTAGAGATGATATTTGGACAAGATTTGCTTTTAATGACCCTACAACTTTGGGCTGGGTTATATGACAAAAATTTCTATCACGATATGTCATCTCATATCCTGATAACGATACACCACATTAATACAGTCAATAAGTAGTTTGTGTTGAAACAGTTATTGTTTTTTTTGTTTTTACACTTGGGTGTATACTCGCAAATGTACTGTGTAATGTATGTGATTATTTACTCACTTTATTTAAAACATAGGGCAAATTTTTGAGAATCTAAAATGAGTATTAATGATCACTATAATAATCACTTTCCAAAAACTAATTATTACAGATGCAGAAAGTGTAAAAACTGTACTTTTAAGTTTCCAACTTTCTCACCATGCCGGTATTTACATATTTTCCCCCCATGCGTTCTCATGGTGGCATGTAAGATTGCTCTCATCCAAATGATGAAAGTATTACTGAAATAAAATAAAATAAAATTGCGACACTATGAAATAGATGCTAGAGCAACGATTAAGCGAGAGACTTTTTATTTTGTCAATACGATCAGGGTGTCGCTGGGTCTTAAAGTGTCTTAAATTTCAAAAACAAAATTTTAGGCCTTTAAAAAGTCTTAAATAGACTGAAATATTGTGTTGCAGGTCTTAAATAATTTTTAAAAAGGTCTTAATTTTGCTTTGTCCCAGTAAAGCTACTCAATCGGGCCGACATCATCCAGTCACCAACAATACATCTCAATGAAACCTTATTTTTTGATTTTAAGTTTATGGCAAGGAGAGAGTTCACAACAGCTATTAGACTTTTTTTTTTTTTTTTAACAGTAAATTCCCCATGAAATTCCCTAATCGGGGAAAGAAAACAAAAAATAATTACATGATTCCTCATGGTAATACCAGGCCATTAGAAAAAAAAAAATCCTTAGTTTAACCCTGTATACGTCTAAAATTTCATTCTTAATGGTCTTAAAAGGGTCTTGAAGTCTTAAATTTGACTTGATGAAACCTGCAGAAACCCTGACAATATATATTGTCATATTACACAGCCCTACTACAAGTGTAATTAAGACAACATTTAATAAACATGTTACATTGTGAGTAGGAAAAATGTGACTTGATTAAACACTTTTGAAATAAATATTAGAACCATTTGTTTCCCCCTAATATGCTGTAGTTTGGGTTGATCCCCATTTGATGCAAAATGGACACTAACTTGTTTTTATTTCTTCTCTTTTTTTTTCACAGAACTCGTCCGCATGGTCATGAGCGGTTGAAGATAAAGACCACATCCATTTGTTTGTCTTATTTTCTATGTAATAATTTCTGTGTAATTTTTTTTTTTTTCTCTTCCTATTCATTCCCTCACCTTCATTTGCTTAATGGCTCCAGTCCTTTTTCTTGTGTGTGCACTCATTTGGGTATTATTATTAGAAGTGCCTTTTATCTTCTTTAAGTTCCCATATGACTCCCCAAGAGATAGAGCTCCTGTCCTGTGGTATTCAAACCATATAGCGATATGAAAAAGATCTCTTGTGTGCTGAAGCGCTCTGCAATAAAAGCTCTTGATGCAGCACATATCGGCAGTGTGTACGCAATATCCAGTGTATCCTCAGGCATCTCTGCTGAACTGTGCTGGAGTAGAAATGTCGTGTCTGGCCAGATGTTTGTTTTTGGCCTTTTCACAATAACTTTTTCAATTTGAGAAATAATGAACCAGAAAGGCAATAACATTTTGTTTTAATTAACTCAGAATGTTTTCGCGGTCCAATAAAGTACATTTTAAACAAACTACTCTTGCCTTATTATTTCTGATTCTGTGTATTTGTTTCAAAAAGATACCACGTCTTGCGTTTCTGTTGTTTGCAGATAGATGGCAGTGTCCTTACACTTGTTGAGAGCTGAACTGACCTCGGTTCCTTTAAATTGATTGTGCTTCATTGTAAAAACCAAGCTGTCTGAAGTGAAATTAGAGCAAATTGCTGAACTTCTTGTGCAGTTAGATTAATGCAATCCAAATGATCACTATTTGGTTTCGGGTCAGCACCTTAAATTAAAAGCAAATGTTGTTGGCACTAAAATGTTTAGTGCTCAGGGCTAATTTGTCTCAATTGGTTATAAGGGCAAACCCCAGGCTGACAAGCTTTTTTAAATTGTCCTCATCTATTAACAGCTTTAAGCATTTACATCTTTATATATTTATCTTTATATATTTATTTAAAAAAAATACAGGAAATAATATAAAGAATTTTTTTTTGTATTTGTTTTGTTTACTCAAATGATTATGTAATAAGTTCTGAGGTTAATACACTTGTCATTTAAAGGTCAATCAGTATTTTATTAATTTATCGCAAAAATGTCGAGTTTGAAATAAATGGCAATTGGAAAAAATATATATACATGCATACACACATACTGTATATACTGGATCATCACCTTTCATCAAAGTTCAACAACTATTGAACACCCATTTATGTATTAGAAGATTTTTTTAAACTATTTTGATCCACATCAAATGTTGATTATTGTTTATAATTAAACGTAAAGTCTATATTATACACGGGCCTGTCAGTACATAGGCTAATACATGTAAGTAATATCTAATCTTATTTAAGCATCTATTTGTGTTAAAGGACATCATATGATGATTTAAGATGGTTTGTTTGGGTGTGCTGAAATACCCCATGATGCATTGTGTGCCACGACGAGCCCATCAACAGCTCACTGACCTTTTCCCTCTCTCTCTCTCTCTCTCTCTCTCTCTTTCTCTCTCTCTGCTCGGCACCAGTCAGAACTATTCCCCTCTCATTAGACCACACACACCGAAGCAGAGAGAGCCAAGTATCATCCAGCACTGCTGAATAGCTCCTCCACTAATTACTGAATTCATTCGGCGCGGATGTGTGTGGATGTGCAGTGCAGCTCTGATTCTGCGCGCACTCGTGCGAATGTGTCGGAGGCAAGTGAAGTGTATTGATTATTTTAATCTGCCTATTTGTGAGTCTGTGATCCTCGTGGCTCTGCATTCGACAGGGGAATCGCTAATGGGCCTCAGCGCGGGCCTCCTCAGGCTTTCCCCCCTGTCCAATTAACTTTCAGCCGGAGTCTGGCAGGAGCGCGAGGAGGCTGGACGCGGACACGCCGAGATCCCACACACATATTCCCACAGGCTGCGGATTCACCAAAGCCTTAAGGCCGGAATGTCATTACCTCTCGCTTTTAATTAAAGCTTTCTGCCTTCGTTTTAGCTTCCTGCCTCCGACATCATGCCCAGGTAGAACGCCAGAATCGTTCGGGTTCGTTTTGCTTGTTTTTCTTTCTCTCCAAGTGACAGATTTTTTTCTTTCGTAATGGTGTTTGGTATAAACGTTTTTAAACATAGAGGACGATTTAATCTGAAGTGGATAATTGACTTTAATAATGTTATTTTGGTAATAACCGTTCACTAGTTAACTTAGCTGACGTGAACAACAAAAACTTCTGTCAATCTTGGTTGTAGACATGCTAGGTAGCTTTTTATGGTCTAAGATAATATCATATTTGTTGTTTTGACAGTGTAGGACAGGGGTTTCTCACAGTGTCCTGCAGATTTCAGCTCCAACCCCAATCAGACACATCTGGGCCAGCTTATCAAGCTCTAACTAGACTTTCTAGAAACATCCTTGCAGTTGTCTTGAGGCAAGTTGGAACTAAAATCTGCAGGACACCGGACTACCAGGACCAAGTTTGAGAACCCCTGGTGTAGGAGGTATCGAGTAGCCTAAAGTTATATGTTAGACAACATTTGAATTTCACACATAATTCAGAAGGCCTACATAGCAGTTAGAAGCCTGTGATACTGACTTTAATCAACAGTTAAACAAACAGGAAGTTAAAGAGGTAGTTCACCCCCCAAAAAAAGAAAATTCGGTCATCATTTATTCACACTTGTGTTATTATTTTGAAAAATGTTGGAAACCTGTAATGTTGACATCCATAGTTGGCTATTTGTTATTCTTCTCATGAAAGTCAATGGTTACAGCTTCCCAGGTTTTTTCAAAATATCTTCTCTTGTGTTCACAAGAAGAAAGAAATGAATAAAGGTTTGAAACCATTTGAGGGTGAGTAAATTGTGAGTAATTTTTTGGGTGAACTATAACATTAATATTGAGTGGGTAACATTTTAAAAACACATTTTTAGACCCTTATTCTGTTTCGCCAGCAGAAATAGTTCTATATAACGCAGCCACAGAGAATATCATTAGTTGGTTTCTGAATGAATCTTTTGGATTGACTGAACTACACCGACTTACTGCCACCTACTGGCAGTCTTTGTATTTTTTAACGACAGCCAAGTTAACAACAAATGCACACTCAGCAAAATGTTGTTTAATTCGTCTTATTTAGAGAAAGTAAAAAAACATACAAACAAACAAACAGAAACAAAATATTAGGCTATATATGTTTGGTCATAATGGCAGTTAATATTCATTTCAACATTTACTGAAATTTGAGCTAGCAGTAGACATCTGTATATTTTCGTCTATTAGCATTCTCTGAACACGTAAGGTTTTTGCATAGTCTTGTACGAATGTTACATAAAAACGAGGCAGAGATATTGGAATATTATTTATTATTTAATTGTTTATGAATGGGGAATGTTTTTGACATGTTATATAAGTGTATTTGCACATGGCTTGACTTCAACAACCATTTAATGTCATATTTCTTACAAAAGATTATGTACTAAAATTCCAGCAATTTAGTTTGCAAGGGCAGATTTATCATAAGATAAGTTTTCATAAAACATATTGAGTTTAATATTACAGAAAAATATATAGATGTAAGCTTGATTTATAAATATATATGAGTCAAAGACGAAAAGAGGGTTTCAAGCAGTAAAAACAAGTAATCTAGCTCGATTTATGTATTTTGTTGTGAGCAAAATATAAGGACGGTCATACACGTTTACCATGATTTGCAGAAGATACTAAAATGTCATCGACTGTAACAATTTTATATATATTATAGCAATTACCAAGAAAATCTTGTCAGGCATATTTGGGATAAGATTCATTTGATGACATTTCCGTACTAATTAATAAAAAAATTTGATCAAACCAAAATCTTTATAAATATTTGGTTTACCCAATCAGAATACATATGTTGATTAATTTAAATGCATCTGTTACGCAGAATGATGATGGTACATTATTTCAATCATATTTAGACATTTATTGTCACAAAAACTATTTGAAACACTTTATATACCTTTTATATATATGCTTTTAAAAAGAGTGTAAATGATTTGGAAATTGAAACACAGGCTTGTAGATGTTTTGTAGTTTGTTTGTCAATGTGTGATTCATGTTAACTGTTCATTGTTTTTTGTTTGTTGTCTGTTAGACCCATGTGACATGTATACTGCCTAATCTTGGCCAGGACGCTCTTGTAAAAGAGATTGTTAATCTCAACATGTCTTTCGTGGTGAAATAAAGGTTACAATAATAATATACCTTTTATATATATATATATATATAAAGCACATTTATAGATGTAATTTGATCCAGAAAAGGAATGTCTTGTCTTTGACCCATAAAGCAGATTTTAAAAAGTAATACATACAAACTTTAATGACTGCGAAAACGTATTGACCATCTTATTCCTTGTCTTAAATGTGATCATTTTAAATATATTTCTTTTTAAAAGACATCAACTAAAATTATAATTTTTTTAGTGTGTTAGAATTCACTCTCTCTCAAAGTGAAAATCAGTAAATCTACAAGTCATATAAATAATTATGTAACAATGTTGATATGATATAATGTAATACTTCCTTGTTAAAAGTGGAATCTTTTTTTCACTTCGTAGTTTTATCAGAGTACTTTATTTCCTCTATTAAAAAAAACTTTTTTTGATACGATCAAAAGATAATCTCTCACAATGTATTGGATTAAATCTGAAATCAAGAGCCTTATCAATGTAAATCAATACATTAGCATTCTGCTCCACTTCAGATTCTTTCGAGTGATTGGAAAGTCGTTGTGTGTGCATTGTGTTCACATACTCTGACTATATTTCCAATTCCACACAGACAACCAAAACAGTCACTTGAAGTCAAATGAATTGAACAAGAGGACTTGGATTAATCACTAGCCGTGTGTGTGCGTGCATATATACGTGCCTATAATGCACCACGACTGCATTTAATGAGTGCTGATTTTGCATCAAGTCCAGCCATGTGTAAATGCAGCTCAGTTCACCATAAAGCATGTTGACTACAGAGAGCGACTGGATTTGACTGACACACAAAATGGAGACAAGTACACTAACAAGTACACACATGAAAACACGAGCGCGTTGCTGTTCAGGATAAATATAGATATATTTATATGCTTTTGAAGGCAAGACACTACAGGGAAAAACCACTACAGGTACCTGTCAATATTGAGATTTTGGGCTTTTTGGCTTTTCATAGTCATTTTCATTAAGTTTGTGTGAAAACAAAATTTACAATGTTTATTTTGTTTTGGTAATCTTCAATCAAAGTGTGACCATTTGCTTCTGTTTGGATGGCTTCAGCCACAGTATTCCTAACCACGCCCCTCCAACCACTAGTTTGCTATGAGGGAATGAAGCACAAAAAGAAAGCCCCGCCTCCTACTCAATATTCAGTTTCAGTTGGAAGTACTTTCGCCTGTAGATTTCAATTACAATACATATTCTTAAAATGAGTCATAAATCACAACTTTTTTATATAAACACCACACGTATGTATTCGTATTCTGAAATTTTTTAAAGAGGGATAAGTTCAAACATAATTTGGCTAACATTTTATTGTACATAAAATAAACAATTCTGGCAGTTTGTATTTTCTGAATTATGGAGGGTTAAAAAGAGACCCAAAACCCCCTCTGTAAACACTTTTGAATCTAATCCCACCAAGCAATTTTGCGTTTTAGTAGATGACTAAACATAGAAAGGTTGGCTAAATCAAGACTAAATTTGGGCTGTCCGAGAAATATCTAATAGACGTCTAAGAATTGCCCAAAACTAAACTATAGTATTTAAAAAATAAACAGATTAGACAGACTTCACGTGTTTTCATTCATACCTGATGAGCTATTAGACGTCTATTACATTTTCACTGCAAGCCCAAAATTTTTTGTCTTGTTTTAGCCGAGCCATCAATGTTTAGATTAGGGCTGCACAATTTATCGTTTCAGCATTGACATCCCATTGTGCACATCCACAATAGTCACATTGCAGGAATGTTGAGTTTATATGTTGGGATGATAGTTTACCAGGAGCCACAGTTCAGAACAAAGAAGTCTTTTGGAGTAACTGAAGAGTTTAACCATAATGCAGTGAAACTTTACCATTTGCATGTGTTTTTAAGGTCTGTGAGTGTTTATAAAGTATTCAGGCACATGAAATTGTTTGTACTGTTTGTAACTCTAATAAAGTTGTATTTATTGAATTATTTCTACAATGAAGACTTTTTTACATTTGATTATTCAATTTCTGTACATGAATACTATAATAAACCAGAATAACCCCCATAATCTTCCAGAATAATTAGTCTACTTTAAACAATTCTTTCCAAATAGAGCTATTCAAGCTATCTGGTGAAGTTGTATTCATATCACAATATAAATCGCAGAAAAAAAAAAATATTGCAATGTCAAAATTTTCCAAAATTGTGCAGCCCTAGTTTAGATGTCTATTAGATGTCTTCTTTTAAACACAAAAAAATGGTAGCTGGGATCTGTCAAAAAAACACACTGCAAATTTCAAACCTGATTTAGACCAATGTTTTGATTTTTTTATTTATTTTTTCTAAATATTTATGCAAATTAACACAGATATTAGCATTTTTATTTGCATATCTAAACAAGTTTATTTCAGAAAACTTCCTAATGCAATACCTGATGCAATCAGTCAATTTGGAAAGTGATAACTTCATTTTCCCACTCTATTCACCTGCAGTGTCTTGCCTCAATTTATGTCTGGGAGTAACAGCATGTCAGAAATCCAAAAGGAATTGGTTGCCATCGTGTCTGTAAAGCCCTTCTGCTCAGTATAAACCATGTCCACTTCCTTCAAGCCTGTTGGGTGTGTGTGTAACTGTGTGAACGTGTGTGTTTGTTCGTTCACAGTTCATCAGAGCAGCATCAGTCGGCATAGATGAGGAAGCCGGAGAACGTGCTGTACTTGTTGGTGTTTCCTCCGTGGACTTTGCCTCCATCCAGCTGCACACAGACTTCGTCTCCCACGTCTAAATGCAGGATCACACTGTTGGAGGCGTAGTCGTAATTCTGGTCAGCGTCCTGGGCGATAGCGCTGGCCCTCACCTGTCACACACACACACCGGACAAATGAAGACACGCTTAGAGGAAGGACAAACAGAAGATTGCCACAATATTCCAGTAATCTGAAATGTAGGTAAAGAACTAAAACTATTGGTTATGATGTAGTGATAATCATTAGATCCAAGAGAAAAGTGTAAGTATACCTTTTGGATTTTTTGATAGCATTTAGAGTGTGATTATGAAACAATGCAGGTTGTTATTGAAATTGTTCAGTGTGTCATTGCAACTATATATATATATATATATATATATATATATATATGTTGTTATTTAAACATAAATACATAAGTTAAATGTGAAAATTGAAATGAGAAAAGATTGTAGTCTCCAAAAATAATATATTTTTTATATGATGTGTATCATATCCATGCAGTGAAATCTGATGATGGCCAATCACCACTCTGAATTAACGCTTAAACATCATAGTTTGTGACATTGCTTGCGTATCAAGCCCGGAAGAATGAAATAGTTTAGAAAAATCTTAAAATTAATTAATAAAAAATTAATTATTTTATAAATATTTATTTACAAAATCTCCAAAAATGTGTTTGGGGGTTTCATGACATTTTAAGCACAGATTGCATTCAGCAGTATTTTTATTATTATAATGAAAGGTGAAATTGATAAATAATTGTTAATGAAATTAATAAATGTAAAAAAATAAAAAAACATGAACAGTTTCAGATTTAGATTTATTGACACATTAATCAATAGCATAAATGTTAAACTATTTGTAATACAAATATTCTGAATAAATAAATAAATGTAGAACCACCTTTATTAAAAGATATGCGGAAAAAAGATAAAGCTTAATATTATAACAGATTAAAAATATTATTATTATTCTTTAATTATTATTATTATTTATATATATATATATATTACTCAATTACCCAACTTGAAATTATTAGTTTATTAAACCTATACAGCTAAAAATATATAATAACATAAGGCTTTATATTATAATAAATAATAATAATAATAAATCACTAAAACATTTTATAAACTGACAAAACATAATAAATTGTCATTTATTTCACAATTTTCCTGTTCACAGAAATAAACATTATCCATAATATCCAAACTAATCCATTTTAATCATATTACTAAATGAAAAACTGAAGACATTAAGACTAAAGGGTTGCATAAGACTAAAAACATGCTCAACATGCTCTCTTGACACAAAAGGTCTTGTTTTGTTATTTGTCTGCCAATGGAATCAAGTCATTATTAAATGCGACTTCTTGTTTGATAAGAACTGGTGGGGTTAAAAAGATGAAGCTCCAGATAACCTGCTGACCTCCACCTCCATCAGAAAACTCTCACACCCTCTGGTATTTATCTAGGGCCGGCGTATATACACCTATATGGATAATGCTAAAATTGTACCACATATCCCTTCTTTATATTGACCTGTTGCATTTGATCGCAAATGCACGTATCATGCAAAGTGCGATGAGACTGTTAACTGGAGACTCGCACTCATTTAAATTCAGCTTGAGAGATCAGTCGTATTGACTCTCAGCAGTGGATCTCAAACTTGTTTGTTAACATTTTAAATTGAGATTAGTCATGTGGTCAGACTGACGAACATTCCTGCATAGATATGCAATTAAGGAGCAACAGGTGAAAAACAAATACTGTATTTAGTTACATATTCACATATACAAATGTATATTAACTATATATATTTGTATAATAATTTTTTTCAAATAATGACAACTTAGAGTTATTTTGAGTGTTTTTGAGCTATAGCTTAACCCATGTTTGTCTTTTTTTAATTACACATAGGTCTACAGAGGAGAAAAATATCTGTCATATTAGTATATATGACATATATACTAATATGTCATATATTATATGTCATATGTCAAAAAGACAACCGAGTATCTTATTTTTATGGTTTTTATTTTTTATTTTTTTGCTGACGTAGATTTCTCACCTACTGATACCCGCGGATGTCCAGATGATAACTATCAATTAATAATTTTATTTAAATATTTTAAATGTCTATTTTTTAAATGTTGTTGTTTTTTTAGGGAAAATATTTTTTTTATGAATTTATTTCCTATAAACTAAAGACTAAGTATATTTATTTTTATTATTACAGTCTTGGATCATGGGATTATTGAATTCAGTGATCATAAACATCATTAATTTTGATGCATTATTATCATCACACAAATAAAACGAAAAAGACATAAATGTCCATTAAGGGTTAATAAATAAATAAATATTAAAATAAAACCACCAATATGTAGAAGCAAGATCCTGCCTTAACGAGTAATCAATTGAAACATTCATTCAAATTATTTGTTCAAAACGGCTGATTTATTTAGAAATGATGCGAGTTTTAATGAATGGCTCATTGAGTCATTGACTCACTAGATTCGTTCAAATAAAGCTTTGCTTTGAACAATTTTTTCAGTGAATCAGAGCAAACACACACAACATTCTATACGAAATGCAAGTCACTGAACATTAATGTCTCATTTGTTGAACAATCAATTAGTTTGCCATGGAAATTTAATGTAAGTAACGACACTCTTGTAAATGTCATACTAACACTGTGTCCTAACAACACACGACATGGCACCACAACATGTAATAAAAGCTATCTTTTCCATGTTGAAATTACTTTTTGTCTTAACCATCTGTGACGGCGATGTGCAAAAGTTCTATTTTTGAAATGCTTTCTATTTCCGCGACATTGCAGCAGAAAAACAGCATATACTACTATACCATATGTACCTCAGGTACAGATTATGTGCTTTATTCAGTGTTACATGCTCCCAATGTGAGTTTAAATACCATTTTACATGACATTTATTGCCATACTGAAAGCAGATAGTTTACCTCAGATCTAACTACAGCAGACGGTTTGAAAATTAAAGTCAGAACTGTGATTTAGTGCAAACCAACAACATCAGCCACCCAGTAGCCTATGTTAAAGATGTTTAATATCTATTAATTAGATTTAGAGCAAATTTCGTCGGAAGTGCAGTGGCTAGTATTGAAATGTTTCTGTCATGTTGCGTCACTTTTGGTGCAGACAGACAAATTGCTTGTTGCGATGCATGTTGTGACACGATGCCAGGCTCACTGTTTCATAAGACATAGATATAAAAACAACATTTACAATACATCTTTGCGCTCCATAAAATGAATTATTGGGGCCTTTTTTGGTTTTCACACATTAGTAACAATGCTAGCTTCCACAACATCGAAACAAAAATTACAATATTATAGCAGACAATACACATCTCATACCCCAAGCATCTGAACTCTTTTCCATCCTAAGTTCCAAGGCATCTTGAATGAAATACTGCAGCAAATATACTTTTTCACATCTAATTTTCTAAATAATGTTTTATTTATTATAACTGTAGACTATAAGTATAAACTACAGTACTATATAGTACTACTTTAGTAACTACAAAACCCATCATAGAATATGTAATGATTTTAATAGTTACAATGGAAACTACATGGGTTTTATTGGAAACTATAATGGTAAAATGCACTGGTTTTAATGGTTAAAGTGTGATGGTTTGTAATGGTTTTAACAGTATTTGTAGTGTAAGCCAATAGACTGTCTGTTATGGTTTATTGTTTTTATGCAGGCTTTATATTATTGTTCGAATCATCCATCAGGCCACGTTGTACACCTCTGTGGAGCTTTGTTTGACAGCCCTGATTTAGACATTATCCATGTGATATTCTGTCGTCATTTTTTTAGTATATTCTCCATTATTATAAATGCAAAATGCAGGCGCTCGTAGCAGACAGATGTCAGGTAACAGACAGTGATTGTCAGGCGTTTTGCTCGGCCGTGTTATAGCCACTCAATCTCTGTCAGGTTTCCTAAACATACGGAGCGAGTCTATCCAACAAAAAAAAACTAAGATATGCATAGTGTCAGTAAACATCCTCATACAACATGCTATCACTCACTCAAACTCACTTGTTTTATTAGGCATGTTATTCCCTTGAGAATCACCCATAACCACAGCCCGCATAAAACACAGACTGACCCCAGACAAAGATAAACTCCCTCCCATATCCATAATCTAATAACACCACTCCATTACCATCACGATACTGTCAACATCCGCATCACGTCCTGACTGGAGACTGCAGCCATTTAGATGCGTTATTGAATAACAATCTGTATAATGATGTTAGGGAGGTTTACGACACAGTGCTGCAGGACAAATATATCAGTTTTAAATTGATTTTGGATAGCAGTGATAGATATTTGTCATTTGTAATTTTGAGAAATATTCCTGCACATCGTCAGAATTTAAATAGAGGCATGCATGGTCTGTATTTGCAACTAATAATTATGATTTTAACAAGTGATCAACTGATAGATAGATAGATATATATATAAGCATTTGAATCTAAATTAATTAACAGTAAAAACATAATATTCACAACACTTACCATTCATAATAGTAGTAATATTGATTACATGACAACATACACCCAGTAAAAATAGCTGGGTTCCACACAATACTTTCATCATGTCACAACACAAATCGATTAAGTTATTTTAATGATTCTTACAATGCCAAAGTTTAAGAGTTTAACAATGCCAAGTTTTAAGTTGATTGAACATAAAACTATTATTTTGGGTCTAAAAAACCTCAAGAACTATGTTGTTTCAGCTCATTTTAAGTAAGTAGTTTGAACATGCAGCAAAAATATTTTATGAGTGTATGTTTTAATGTTAATTATATCTTATTAAACCAAATAAATCATGTTCCTAGCTTATTTTTTTAAGTTATACAAGTTGTTTAAAGTCAATTTAATGTCATTGATGTTACAATGACTCATAAGGTTAATTTAATTCAACTTAAAAATGTAAGGCAACCGATTACAGTATAGTAGTACTAGTATGATTATTTTAATTACAATAAATTGAACATGAATATGAATATTACATTTAACTGCTATAAAAGTAATGATAGTCATTAGGATAATAATAATAATGGTTATGATGGTAATAATGGTAATAATAAAAAATCAATAAATAGATAAAAGTTAATCAAGATCTTGGCTTGGGAAATAAGTTATTTTTAGAATTATAATTATATTTAATGATGACAATGATACATTTTATTAAAAAGATAAGTAAATCTGAAACTCTAGTTTTAAAAGACTCAATAAATGTTGCCATTAACACTGTAAAAAATGCTGGCTTCCACACAATTCCTTCATGTTGTCCCAACACTAATTACGTTAACTTAATTGTTTTTACAAAAATTTAAGTGAATTGAACATAAAACAATTAAGTTGTTCCCCCCAAAAACTAATGAATTGTTGATTCAGCTCATTTCAAATAAGTAGTTTGAACAAACAGCAAAAATCCTTTTTTGAGTGTACATATTATAGATCTGCAGATATATTTCTAAATCTGTAAATTAAAATCATTTCACCTGAAGATATTTGTTTCGTTTGGATGCGTTTGCCTCAGACAGTTGTGTTGGGTTACCAGTCTCTCGAGAAACCCCTTTTCCAATCATAACACGCACGCACACACACACACACACACACACGCACGCACGCACACACACACACACGTTTGTTTTTGTGAAAAGTGGGTACATTACATAGGTTTCCATTGATTTTATACAGTACAAACCGTATTTTGTATTGGCCTAACCCCACCCTACCCCTAAACCCAACCATCACAGGAAACAGTGTACAGCTTTACTCTCTGATTAAACTCATTCTGTGGGATTTTTAAGCGTTTTGAGAAATGAGGACGTCAGCAATGTCCTCATATTTCACCTCCTTTTTGTAATACCTGTGTCATACCCATGTCATTATACAGATTTGTGTCCTGACATGTCACAAAAACACGTACACACACACACACACACACACGCACACACACGCACGCACGCACACACACACACACACACACACACACACACACACACACACACACAC